>OX451740.1:969634961-969787459 GCA_948472305.1 Vicia faba
ACTCTCAAAGACGGAATCTCCACCTCCACGGGGAGTACTGCTTCCATACCATAAACCAGGGAAAATGGGGTTGCACCTGTTGAAGTTCGAACTAAAGTACGGTATCCAAGTAAAGCAAACGGAAGCATTTCATGCCAATCTTTATAAGTTACCACCATCTTCTGGACAATCCTTTTGATATTCTTATTAGAAGCTTCAACAGCCCCATTCATCTTCGGTCTGTAAGGAGAAGAATTATGATGTTCGATCTTGAACTCTTCACAAAGTTCTCTCATCATCTTGTTATTCAAATTCGAACCATTATCAGTGATAATCTTGCTCGGGATGCCGTATCGACAAATGATCTGATTCTTGATAAATCTGACTACCACCTGTCTGGTTACATTAGCATAAGATGCTGCTTCCACCCATTTAGTAAAATAATCGATCGCTACCAAAATGAAACGATGACCATTTGAAGCTTTGGGTTCAATCATTCCAATCATATCAATGCCCCACATAGAGAAAGGCCAAGGTGAAGAGATAACATTTAGGAGAGTCGGTGGCACATGTATCTTGTCCGCATAAATCTGGAATTTATGACATTTCTTCACATATTTGCAGCAATCAGATTCCATTGTCATCCAATAGTAACCAGCTCTCAATATCTTTTTAGCCATCGCATGTCCGTTGGCATGAGTGCCAAAAGATCCTTCATGTACTTCTTGCATCAGCATGTCTGCTTCGCGTCTGTCTACGCATCTGAGCAAGACCATGTCATAATTCCTCTTATACAATACTTCTTCATTGAGGAAGAAACTGCTTGCTAATCTTCTCAACGTCTTCCTATCTTTATTGGATGCCCCAGGCGGGTACTCTTGAGTTTGAAGAACACGTTTAATGTCATAGAACCACGGTTTGTCGTCGGTGACCTCTTCTACTGAGAACACATGAGCAGGTCTGTCGAGGCGCATAACCCGGATTGTAGGCACGTCGTTCCAACCATTCACTTGGAACATTGAAGACAAAGTAGCTAAAGCATCAGCCATTTGGTTTTCATCTCTAGGGATATGATGTAATTCCACTTTGTTGAAGAAAGTTAACAATCTTCTAGCATAGTCTCTGTAAGGGATCAAACTAGGATGACGAGTCTCCCATTCTCCTTTGATTTGATTAATTACCAATGCCGAATCTCCGTAAATATCAAGAATCTTAATCCTTAAATCCACTGCTTCTTCGAGACCCATAATACATGCCTCATATTCAGCCATGTTGTTCGTGTAGTCAAACTTCAATCTCGCCGTGAACGGGATATGAGTACCTCGGGGAGTGACGATGATTGCCCCAATTCCATTTCCATAAGAATTCACAGCTCCGTCAAATATTAAACCCCAATGGGATTCGGGATCAAGTCCTTCTTCGGGTAACGGCTCTTCACAATCTTTAGCTTTCAAGTACATAACATCTTCATCTGGGAAATCAAACTTGATGGATTGATAATCGTCAATTGGTTGGTGAGCCAAATGGTCGGCTAAAATACTCCCTTTGATTGCTTTCTGAGTGTGATACTCAATGTCATATTCGGATAACAACATCTGCCAACGGGCTATTCTTCCAGATAAGGCGGGCTTCTCAAAGATATACTTGATTGGATCTATTTTGGAGATCAACCAAATGGTGTGATTAATCATATACTAACGCAGACGGCGAGCAGCCCAAGCTAAAGCACAACAGGTTTTCTCAAGCAATGAATATCGAGACTCACAGTCTGTGAATTTCTTACTCAAATAATATACGGCATGTTCCTTTCTTCCAGTCTCATCTTATTGACCAAGCACACATCCCATGGAATCTTCCAATATAGTCAGGTACATAATCAAAGGTCTTCCTTCCACCGGAGGAATCAAAATGGGAGGTTCAAGCAAATATTCTTTGATGCTATCAAAAGTTCTCTGACAATCTTCTGTCCACACACATCCTTGGTTCTTTCGGAGAAGCTTGAAAATCGGCCCATAGGTAGCAGTCATATGAGATATAAATCTAGAAATATAGTTCAGTCTCCCAAGGAATCCTCTTACTTGTTTTTCCGTCTTGGGTGCGGGCATTTCCCGAATAGCTTTGACTTTATCAAGATCTACCTCAATACCTTTCTGACTGACAATGAAACCCAGAAGTCTTCCAGAACGAACACCAAAAGTGCACTTGTTGGGATTCAGATGGAGTTTATACTTTCTCAAACGCTGGAATAACTTCAATAAATGTTCCAAATGATCTTCCTCAGTTTGTGATTTGGCAATCATGTCGTCTACATACACTTCATCTCTTTATGCATCATATCATGGAACAAAGCAGTCATGGCCCTTTGGTATGTTGCACCAGCATTCCTCAAACCAAACGGCATAACCCGATAACAAAATGTTCCCCAAGGTGTAATGAAAGTTGTCTTCTCCATATCTTCTGGTGCCATCTTGATTTGATTGTAACCAGAGAAACCATCCATGAAAGAAAAGACTTTGAACTTTGCGGTACTGTCGACCAATACGTCAATGTGCGGTAATGGGAAGTCATCCTTTGGGCTAGCTCTATTCAGATCTCTATAGTCTACACACATTCAAACTTTGCCATCTTTCTTAGCAACAGGCACTATGTTGGCTAACCATTGAGGATAGACCGATGTAACAAGGAAACTTGCATTAATTTGTTTTTGAACTTCCTCTTTGATCTTGTCAGCCATATCAGGACGAGTCCTTCTCAACTTTTGCTTAATCGGCGGACATTCAGGTCTCAACGGTAAACGATGCTCCACAATATTGTTGTCCAAACCTGGCATATCTTGGTAGGACCAAGCAAACACATCAACATACTCTTTGAGAAGCTCCAACATTTTCTCTTTGACCTTTGGGATAAGCAATGCTCCGACCTTGACTTCCTTTTTATCTTCTTCATCACCCAAATTGATCAACTCTATAGGTTCTTCAAACGGCTGAATAGTCTTTTCATCGTGCTCAAGTAAACGGGAAATTTCATCAGGAATCTCTTCACTATCCTCTTCTTCGGCTCTGAACACAGGGAATTCAAAGTTGGGAGAGGTCATAGGATCATTGTTTTCAATGGTTAAGTCATGGATTAATCTGCACATATGATTATGCTTTATTTTAGAAATTGATTAATATGAATGTTGTACAAATGAAACAAAATATTATTATATTTTCCTATTACTACCAATTAATTTTCATTACTATTTCCCAGAAAAAGTGAAAAATAAAACAGTAGTGGACAAAATAACATTTTTATTCATTGAAGGGAAATACTTGAAACCAAGGGCCCAGGCATTTTCTCTTTTGCCTTGGGCAGAGCAAAAGGATTTATTTTCAACATAGCCCGACACAAATATTTTTCGCCTTGGGCAGAGCGAATATTTTTCAAAAATAAAACAAAACATTACTCAGAAATGTGCATCACAACAGGAACATCAACAGCAATCCAGTTCTGGAAAACCACTCCATGCGTTACAAAATCGGGTAAATCCTCTTCAGAATCGTCTCCTATTATGGCATCAACTTCAGGAGGAGTCGGATGGATAAAACCTGCGCTTCGGAAAACCTCTTGTATCGGACGAGTAACTACTTCCTGCTTGACTCTTGCAGACACGGGATGAAAACCAAGACCTTCTCCAGACTTGTTCTTGGGCAAAGTCAACACCTGACCCCAACCGTCAGCCGAACCACTTTCAACCACTCGTCGCGCATCCTCAAAAGAAGAAATAGATGTCCCTTGCTTCTTCACTTCACTATTAGCAACAGATAGAGCCTGGAATTGGGTTCCAACATCCTCATCAGCATCAATAAAAGAGAAAGATGACAAATGGCTTACCACCATAGCCTGCTCTCCACCAATCATTACTAGCTTTCCATGCCTTACAAACTTCAATCTCTGATGGAGCGTGGAAGTGACTGCCCCTGCATCATGGATCCATGGACGACCCAATAGGCAACTGTAGGCGGCACGAATATCCATTACTTGAAAAGTGATCTGAAAAGTATGAGGACCAATTACTATAGGAAGATCCACTTCACCAATGACAGTCTTCCTAGAACCATCAAACGCTTTAACAATTACCCCACTAGGTCTCATGGGAGCACCTTGATATGAGAGTCGAGATAATGTAGTTTTGGGCATTACATTTAACGACGAACCTGTATCTACCAACACACTTGATAAAGTATCATTTCCACAACTTATTAAGATATGCAAAGCCATATTATGGTTCCTTCCCTCCTCCGGGAGTTCTTCATCACTGAAACCAAGATTGTTACACGAAGTAATATTCCCCACGATTCCATCAAATTGGTCAACCGTCACATCATGATCCACGAATGCCTGGTCCAAGACTTTCATCAAAGCTTCTCTATGGGCACCAGAATCTCTCAGTAAAGCAAGCAAAGAAATCTTGGAAGGAGTTTGCAAAAGTTGGTCCACAATCTTATATTCACTTCTCTTGATAAGCTTCAGAATCTCATCATCCTCAGGATGAGGGATAGGTTCATTGGATCGGCCTATCTCAACCCCTGGTTCAACATTTCTCGCTGGAATTTCTGCCGGTATGGGTCTCCTGACTTGAACTTCTGGTCTCTTCAAAGGTACTGCTGCAAAGACACGTCCACTTCTCGTAACTCTACTCACATCAGCGATGTTAACAAAAGACGGCCTGGTTGGTATAGGGACTTCTACCCCATTCTCAATCATTGTGGCATTATACTTATACGGTACAGCTTGGTCTGAGTTGTAAGGCACAGGACCAGGTGGATAAATGGTCAAAGGAGCAACAGGTGCAGTCTGACTGTCGTAAACGATCTCTACTGATTCAGGAAAATTAAATTATGGTATTATAACATTCACTTCATCCTCCGGATCTCTGTCATATGTAATAGTGATAACCCTCTGGTCTAACAACTTTTGAATATCCTCCTTCACAATAGGGCAATCAACCTCTCTTGAACAAAATTCACAAACATCATAATCATGCTGATGCCTAACAAAGGCAAGTCTTCTTAAGCTCTGATGTAACCGGATCAACGACTCTCTTATGTGTTCAACTTGAAAAACTTGAAACTTTCCCGGACAACCTTCCACCATATTCACTGATGCTGCCCCATGTCGAGGCAAAGGATTATCTCTAACGTTTGGGTCAACATCCTTGAAAGACAAGATACTATTCTTAATCAACCTCTGCACGTCCGCCTTTAGAGAAAAACAATTCTCAAGGTTGTGCCCCGACGACCCTTGATGATATTCACAAAACTGTTCCGCCTTGTACCACGGAGAAGTACTATTTGGTGCGACAGGAGGAGGCTTCGTCGTTATGAGGTTCTTTCTGATAAGAGCAGGGAACAATTCAGTATAAGTCATAGGAATGGCATCGAATTGCGGTTTTCTTGGTGAACGGTTATGGTTGTTGAATGGATAAGCCTGTTGTCGAGGTTGCTGCTGAAATGGCCGTTGTTGAGTTGGTGGGGTTTGATGAGCTGGGGTCATCAAAGCTGGGCGGACAGCCGGGGTGACTGCCGCAACGTGTGAGTAACCTCTCCTTGGTCTCCCTGGGAAGATCACACTGACATCCTGCTCTTTTCTTTTCGGGAAAACACTTCCAAATTTCTTAGTACTGCTAGACGGACTTCCTTCTTTAACCAAACGCCCTTCACGAATCCCCTCCTCTAACCGTATGCCCATGCTTACCATTTCGGTGAAGTCACTGGGTGCGCTGGCAATCATTCTTTCATAGTAAAAGGAACCTAACGTCTTCAAGAATATCTTCGTCATCTCTTTCTCCTCAAGAGGTGGATAGATTTGAGCAGCAATTTCACGCCACCTCTGGGCGTATTCCTTAAAAGATTCTCTGTCTCTCTGGGACATCGCCCGGAGTTGATCCCTGTCCGGCGCCATGTCAACGTTGTACTTATACTGATGAACAAAAGCTTCGCTAAGATCGTTGAAGTTGCGGATTCGAATGTTGTCTAAACCCATATACCACTTTAGAGCAGCACCCGTCAAACTGTCTTGAAAATAGTGAACCAACAAGTCATGATCATCAGAATACGTAGACATCTTTCTCACGTACATAGTCAAGTGACTCCGAGGACACGAATCACCCTTATATCTTTCAAAGTCTGGCACTTTGAATTTTGCTGGAATCTTGACATTCGGAACTAAACAAAGGTCATGCGTGTTCTTTCCAAACAAATCCTTCCCCTTTAACGCTCTGAGCTCCCTCTGCATTTCTTGGAATTGGTCTTGAAATTCTTCCATTCTATCAAAAAGACCCAAACTTTCAGTAGGCTCGGCAGGATAAGTAGGTTCATTCAATTATGGCACGGAGTGAACCACAGGAGCAACAGTTGTCATCACTGGTTGCGGGAAAGGTGTCACAGACGGGATCACCGGCGGCATGGCAGTTGTCTCTGGTTGAGGAAGAGACAAAGTAGGTTGAAACAAAGGCTGTACGACAGGATGATACCCCTCTGGCACAAAGTTGTAAGGAATTCCCCAAGGAAAACCTTTTGGCATCTGATGTTGAAGCGGAGAGTTGATTTGAGTCACAGATGTTGGAACGGTGACAATCTCGGAAACCACAGTAGTTGAAGTCTGAATCTCAGCAGCTGTAGTCGATGGCTGATTCTGAGCAGCCATCAAACTTTCCACTAGCGCAGTTAACTTTTCCATACCGACACGAAGGGTAGCGGCCTCCTCACGAAGCTCGTGGTTTTCCTGTTCCAGATCTTCCATCTTTCTCTGATGATTGGCTCGAGTATCGTATCGATGAGACAACTTGACAATCTTTCGGAGTGGAAAAAGAAACAAGGATAAGACTCTAGAAAACATGTGAAGTGGAATGTTGGATGATGCATGATATATGGTGCAAATGATGATTCATTTTAATAGTTTTTCAAGGAACTTCGATAATTTTGCACACATCAATGGTAAAGGAATTTGGAATAACAAAAACTCAATCCATTAATCAAAAAGCGGTAAATTACAACTTACAACTTTGGAACAACAAAACAATAAATTACAACTTTGGGATAACAACCCGATAATAAAGCAGTAAACTACAACTTTGGAACATGAAGCCCAAAATAAAAGCAGTAAATTACAACTTTGGAACATGAAGCCCATAATAAAAGCAGTAAATTACAACTTTGGAACATGAAGCCCATAATAAAAGCAGTAAATTACAACTTCGGAACACGAAGCCCTTTTACAGAGTTTTACAAAATGACATCAGTAAAATAAAACTAAAAGCTAAAGATCACTCAGAATCATTAGATGAAGGACCAAACACCAACTGTAACTGGAGCTTCCTGATCTTCTCTTCATAAAAGTCTTCCATCTCTTTCTTCTCAGCTACCAGTCGATCAATGATTTCCTTCTGTGGATTAGGAACAAGAGCAACGCTTACCGAACCTTCCTTCTTTCTCTTCCTTTCACTAGCATACTTCTTCAGTAAAGCATCCTTTTGACGAAGCTTCTCATCATGATCAATGAACCAGCCGTCTTGAATAAATAACAAATCCTTCTTTTCCTTTAGCTGTCGAGCCAGGACCCGATTCTCATATTCAGACATATTATACTTTTCTTTCCAAGCATCTCTCTCGGACTTCATCCTAGCCAGATTTCCTTGGTATTCTCCCATATTCTTGATAGGGATATCAACAGATGACGATGCAACGGTAGGGAATAAAGGTTTCTCAGGTTTATAGGGCATCTTGAGAGCATAAGCCCTAGCACGGACCCATTGTAGGTAAGGCTCCAAAGAAACGGCACCCCTATGTCCTAACATGTATCTCCCTTTCCTATGGATGTGGCGCCAAGCTCCTTCGATCTCCCTCTTAGCTGCCTGGTGATCTTGTCCTTCTTGTAGAAAGAAACCACTCACATGGATGTTGTTTGGCTTGTCCCTCATCGGGTACCCAAACTGACGGCGCGCGAGAACAGGATTATAGTTAATTCCACCTTTCGTACCAAGAAGAGGCACGTTAGGAAAAGCACCACAGCTATCGATGATCTTCACGTCATAGTAAGCTCGATTATACCAATCAATGTCGAAATGAGTGAGAGCCATAATTTTTGGCGCCCATCGCGGCTCCTTCTCGAGATCCCAGAAAACATCAGACCTAGGTAGATGAGAAACATACCACTGATACAACAACGGTGCACAACAAATAATCGTTCCTCCTTGATAAGAGTTTCGAAGATGGATGGAGTAGTAGGTATCTCCTAGCAACGTAGGGACCGGATTTCCAATCAAGAAAATTATGATGGAGTTGATATCCACAAACTTATCAACGTTAGGGAACAAGAATAGACCATAAGCGAGTAAAGCAAAGAAGTCTTCAAAGGCAAAAGTATCTTTTATCTCAGCGAAATGACGAGCTTTCCTCAACAAGAACTGCGCAGACAAGCCTCGGATTCCCTCTTTCGTAGTCATGTTCTCCTCTATCTCTGATTTCTTCAAGTGGGTGATGGTTGCTATCTCGTGAGATTTGGGTTCCTCTTCTAATCCGGAAAAAGGAACACAATTGGTAATCGGCAAACCAAGTATGTAGGAGTACTCCTCTAAGGTGGGCATCAACTGGTAATCCGGAAAGGTGAAACATCGGTACAAAGGATCGTAGAATTGGACCAACGTATTAAGGATGCCTTCCTTCATCTTGCGTTTCATGAGAGGTATAATGGACCCATACTTTTTCTGAAAATCCGTCGGGTTCTTGATCTTAGGAATTAAACTCTTCAGCTCTTCAATCTCGGGCTCCTTAAAACTAAAACTTCGAGTGTTTCTCCTTTCAAATTCCATAATAATAATACCTGAGATGTCTGCAAGAATCATTCTTAAGTTCCTTTGAAAAACAAGTTTTTTTACAAAAATGTTGATGAATGCATGAATGAATGATAATGCAACAGTTACACACAAGTTCGCAAACATGGGGTTCAAAGGTTCAACGTTTCAGCATGGAGTCGAGGGTAAAGCCCACCCCAAGGTATGTACTAATGGTTCAATCACACCTGTAAGACAAGGTTCTAAGAGTTCCCAGAGTCTACATTCCTCCTTCGGATATTGCCAACGTCTTGATTACTCAATAATTAGCAATATTCTCAAGAGAAACTCATCCGAGCGTAACATCGCGTAACAACTACTTCCAAATTACTCTGTTATAGTCTCCGCGCTACACCTAAAAAGGCCAAGATGGGTTAGGGTTCTACGGTCCTCAATTTCTCTGGCTCCTAGGTCGAAAATAATAATGTCTTCCCGATTACTCGGTAAACAAATATTAAGTTCAAGAGGGCCTTCCATTGAGTGGGGGATCTCATGCCTCCTTCTTCGGGATTACTCCCTCAAAGTTAACATGACTGTACCGCCCGTCCTATTCTTAAGTGTAACTTAATCCGGGTATAGGATTCGTCCTTTGCAAAAAAAAACCCAAACACCCCAATTTAAACACATAATCAAACAAATCAAATAATAATAAAACAGATAAGACAAATTAGGCTTAACCCACTTAGGGATGGACCAGCAAGAGGTCAATCTTTCCCCAGCAGAGTCGCCAATTCTGTAGCGATAAAAAATGTAGCGGGGTAAATCGGAGATCGAATTATTGATTAATTCGTCTCACAAAAGTAAGAGTCGCCACCGAGCTTTATTATTTCCAAGGGAAAAGGGGAAAGAGCGAAATAAAACCCTAAATATGCAATGTAAAATAATACTTTCTAAAAGTAATAAAAAATACAAGGCGTTTTTGAAAAGAGATCTATGGTTCGGGGGTTGATTATACAGTGGGAAGGTATTAGCACCCAATGTATCTATAGTATTCTATAGGAACCTTTTGAAATATCTGTTTATTAAAACTGTTCATTTGATTTGAAAATAAATTGTTTTGGCCGAAAAGGGGTACGGACGGGTTTTTGAAGGTACGACGACCTAATGTCGAAGTTTTGGCTTAAAAGGTATAAGTTTTGAAAAGATTGGATATTTGAGGAAAAATTGTCTTAAGTTTTAATGAGATGAAGATATTCGCGTGATTGGACTTGAGGACATGAAGTCAACAAATTTAATCATTTTTTCTCTTGGATTTAGACGTAAACGGAATAAACAAGTAAATACTAAATAATCAAACAGAAAATTAGATAGATGATGGTTAAGTTATATATAACTACAACAATGATTAAATAACAGACTAAATGATGTGAGCATGTATTTTTATATTTTTTGTTTAATATGTATAACGCAAGAGAATTAATTAAGGAAAATAAAATGTTTTAACTCTTAAATTCTATTTTTTTATATATTTTTGTATTAATATTAACTAAAGCGAGGGAATTAATTAAAGAAAATAAAATATTTTTTTAAAGTTTTTATTATTTTTATATGTTTTTTAATATTAATAAAAGTATTATTTAAGAATTATTAAATAACTCTAAACTAAATTAAAACTTAAAAGTTATTAATTTAAGTCTAATTAAAAAAGAATACTAAAATTTCCAAATTAAATCCTAAAGTTAATAAAAATTGGTCACCTTATTAAAATTGTTTAATTAAATGATCTCTATTTGATTAAATTATAATTAAACTAAATTAATAAAGTTCTAAAAAAACTAAAAGAGAATAAATAGAAAGAGGTGTATTAGAAATAAAGGGTTAGATGAGCAAATGTATGGGCCAAGGGGTTCTAAGGGGGCCCAAACAGAAACAAGCAGAAATGGGGGGTGTATAAGAAATTCGTTTGGGCTTTGGCAGGAAGCAGGTCAGGTCCATTCATATTTCATAATTTGTTTTAGGGTAAACATTGTCTTAGTTGAGAAAAAGGGATTAGGGTTAACAGCAACGGCGCCGCTACTCCTCGTTCACGCGTTCTTCTTCATTCTCATCTTCTTCGTGCCCGCTTCTGAATTCTCCCTTTGTCCATGGCCACCGGTACCTCAACGTTCCTCTTCCCTCCAACGAGGCGCTAGGGCGACAGATTCACGGTACAATTTTCATCTTTTATTTCGTTAGGGTTTTTGGTTACTGCATGTTATGATTTCGTGTCCATTTTTGATTCTGACTTCAAATTATTGTGATTATTTGAGGTATTTTGAAAGAAAAAGAAGGTGAAATGTTACCTTTGGAGACGGAGGAGGAAGGTTGGGGATACGCGTAGGAGGCCAAGGCGAGGGGGAAGACAGTGAGGCTGTGAGCTTTGCTTGGTATCCTGGTTTGTCTTCTTATTTCTGATTTGTGGTTTGATGATGACCTCTACGTGATATTTTTTCTTCTTCATCTGTTGCCTTTACACGCATGTGTTGCCTTGGATGCTTTGAATGCTTGACTGTTGCCTTCGAATAATTTTCCTCTCTTCTTCTTTACTGTGCTTCAGTTGCTTTTTTTTATTGTTGGCCTATGATGACATACTCTGAGGCTTGATGGGTTTGGACATTGATTTGATAAAGGTTTGCATTGTTCTGGTTTTTTTGCTTTGGTTGGATTGGCCGTGGTTTAAAGTTGATGGTGTTTTTGGCTTTTGTGTGGATTGACAGTGGTTTAAGGTTGATGGTGTTTTTGGCTTTGCTTCAGGTTTGGCCTGGTTTTTTGGTTTATCAGGTTGAATAGGTTTTATGGTTTTTAGGCCATATTGGTTGATGTTACTATGGCTTAGGCTTTGAAATGGTTATGGTTTTTGCTGGGCAACAGGTTTGAAATGGTTATGGGTCTGGCGCTTTTGGTGTTACAGGTTCTACTAGTTTTTGGCTCGATACAGCAGGTTCTACTGTTTTTTTAGGCCATGGTTATTGGTTTTGGTCTTGATACAGTAGGTTCTTAAGGCTTTGGTCTTGAGGTGAGGTTTTGGTACCTTGAGAATTTTTTGTATTGAACTTGACAGATTTTTGTTTTTGAAAGCTTGAAGACAGGTTTTTGAACTCTCTCTTTTTGAAGGGGTTTGTTGTTGTTATAACAGTTTGGCCTTGAGGCTTATGTTACAGGTTTTGAATATTTTAACCATTTTTCTTTGATATCCCTGCACATTACTGTTACATTCAGTTTTGTTTGGTATCCTTTTTCATGCTTTCCTTTTCTTATTGTGTTACTGCTGTTCTGTTTTGTATCCATTTCCTGCCTAAGGCCAAAACCTGTAAAACCCACACTCTTTCTCTCTTCTCTCTCCTAAGTACAGTTGAAACACTAAAATGTTGTATGTACTTTAAGTTCTGAAAAAGCAAAAGCTGGAAAATGATGTAATTAGGAAATATATTGCTTGCCTATTTGGTTTTAACTGCACATGTTCTCTTTGTCAATTGCATGGTACAGCATGGGAGCCTTGTGTTTTTGGCCTCTTCCTATACATGACAGTTTACGTTGCAAATTGGCTTGTGTTGAAAATTGCATATGCTGTTTTGCTATGCATATGATGTTGATTTTGAAATATGCAGTTTTGACAAAAAATTGAATTTGTGCATAAGGTTTTGAACTATGCAGTTTACTTTGAAAAATGCAGTTTTGACAAAAAATGAATTTGTGCATATTTTTAACTTGTGCATTCATTTTTATCAATAAAAATTCATCCCTTTTTGTGAACCGGGAGAAATCCCGTGATTTGCAAAAAGGGTAAAAACTGATTCCAGCCGTTTGCTTTTAATGATGAACGCTTAAATTAATTTTCTGCTTTCAATTATATATTCATTTCTGAAATTTCTTTTAATTCTTTTGCAGGTAAAATCAAATGAGCATTAAAGAAGCATTGGATAGAAAATGAAGATTTAGAATCTTAGAAAAATAGTTTTTATTTTACTTTAAACATTTTATGTAATTGTCATTGTAAATACTTTGTACATAATACAGTATTTAAACAACAATTGTAATAATTAGAATAAAGATGAATAAAATTCTATTATTTCAGTTAATTCTTTTCTTCTTTCCAATTATTTATTTTATCATTTATAATTCTTTAAATTATATAATAACTGAAAATCAATTCCAATTATTTAAATTTAGAATGATAAATAATTAAATAAACATCATTGATCAATTAACTTCTCTTCAATCATTTACTTCATTATTTATAATTCTTCTAAATTATAATAACTGAAAATAAAATTTCAACTATTTAAACTTAGAATAATAAATAATTAGATAAACATTGTTGATCAATTAATAAACTCTTTTCAAATATTTATTTTATTATTTATAAATCTTTGAATTATATAATAACTGAAAATAAATTCCAATTATTTAAATTTAAGATAATAAATAATTAATAAACATCGTCTGATCAATTAATAAACTTCTTTTCAAATATTTACTTTATTATTTATAAATCTTTAAATTATATAATAACTGAAAATAAATTCCAATTATTTAAATTTTAAGATAATAAATAATTAATAAACATTGTTTTAGCATTGATCAGTTAATAAATTTAGCGTTCAAAAATAAACGGCTCTTGACTTGAAAAAGTTATGAATTTTAAATCTGCTTTAAAAATTGATAAAAATAGGTCAAAACACTTGCAATGTAATGATGCAGATGGAAGATGGTATCTTAGGTCAAAATTTGGGGTACAACACTGTCATACCCCAAATTTGTCCTACCTTTTACTTTTGTCTGGCTTAGACTTCGTATTTCATCTACATCATCTTCACTAGTTCATTTGCATATCATGCATTTCATTGAATAAAGACACCTGAGGTCCAAGAGTCTAGTGGTTGTGCAATATTAAAGTTTCACAATGTTTTCAGAAAACTAGGATTTTTACTTCAAGGTCATATTGAGCTTTATCTCCTTCTATAAGTCAATTTCTTATCAAGAGGTTTAAGGGGTGAAACCAAGGAATTCTTCTCATATGGATTAAAATTTTATTTGAATAGTTTCTTGAGGGACTAAATTTTGAACTAAGATGACATCTATCATATTCAAAGTGGTTTGAATTTGTCATGAAGATTCGAAATTGAAAGATAAAGAAAGCTTGGATTTGGATTGCAAATTGGAAATAATGGGAATTGGTATTTCATACAATTTCCTTTGGTTCACAAGTCACCAATTCCTTACATCACAAGTTAATATATTCAACATTCAAGTCACTATTGATTATCTTGCAATTATTTTTGGATTCATGCCATGACCACTTGAAATCACACAAAGGAATTTCTCATTATAAGTCCAAACTGTCCAAATATAACAGGCCCAAAACCAGTCCAAACAATGTTGTCCAATTTGCTGATGTATAAAGCCCAAAGTTTGCACCAACTAGTCCAAGCATATCAGTCCAAAACCTGTTGTTCCTAAACAAAAACAGTCCATTCATAATAGTCCAAATATCTACTGCAGCCCTGCATAAAATTATCCATAAAACTGATGCACAAACCTGTTGTCCAAAACAGTCCAAGTATTGAAAAACCTTGCACACAAATGGGATAAACCAAACCTGTATCAAGAAAGCAACAAATTAGCTTACAAAATTGTTCAAAACATATCAGATTTTTCCCCCCAAAACCTCATTTGGTTCACCAAATAAAACAGTAGAAAAACAAGAGCAATAAAGAGGGAGGAGTTTTGTGAAGAGAGAGAGAGAGAGAGAGAGAGAGAGAGAGAGAGAGAGAGAGAGAGAGAGAGAGAGAGAGAGAGAGAGAGAGAGAGAGAGAGAGAGAGAGAGAGAGAGAAAAGACAACAGAAAAAAGAGACAATAGCAATATTGAGAGAAGAGACAAGAGCAATATTGAGGGAGGAGTTTTGTGAAAAGAGAGAGAAAAAAGACAGCAGAAAAAAGAGACAATAGCAATATTGAGAGAAGAGACAAGATTAATACTAAGGGAGGGAAGTTTTTGAAAATAAAGAGAGAAAAAACAGCAGAGAAAGAGAGAGAAAAACACTGTGAAGGAGAGGGAATAAAAACACTCTAACAATCATAAAACAGCAGCAACTACAAATATGTTCTAAACCAGAAAAAAACCGCAACAAACAAAATCAAAACTGAGAAACAGAAAAAACTTAACCTATTGTTCAACCTTGCAAGCTTTCCCCTAAACCAACTATACAAACACTTCACATACATCACATTGAGATTGTTCAAACACAAAAACAATTTATGTGATACCATTATCACCACCTTCCCAAAAACAGAAACAAAAACAGTATTTTTCAACTTGGTTGAGTTGGAGCGGTTCGGGAACTTTGTGCATAGAGCAAGGTTTGGAGAAACCTCAAGAAGGTTCAAAGGAGCTTGGCCAATCACCACTTTGCAACAGGAGACACCTCTACGTGTTTCAAAGTTTTCACTTTGAGAGGTAAACTTTTTCCCAAACTGTGATATCTTTGTCCATACATCATTTTATTTTTGTATTCAAAAGATATATACCAAAGGATATATCAAAAGCAGCAAAATCAGTGAAAAGATCCAAGATAGGGGGCTAACACAGGTACCCATGTCACACGACACGGCCTGTGTCAGCTTTGTTGTTTGAAAACCTAACAAAAATGCAGGACAGGGTACTGACACGGGTCCCTGTGTCAGATCTCTTGGAATAAGAAGCGTGCAAAAATGCAGAACAGGATGCTGACACGGGTTCCCATGTCATAGGACACGACCCATGTCAGTCTTATTGGGATTTAAAGCCTAACAAAAATGTAGGACAGAGTGCTGACACGGGTGCCCGTGTCATAGGACACGGCCCGTGTCAGCGAAAAAAATCACACATGGATTTATTACAGGGGCCTGACACGGGTGCCCCTAAACACCAAAATCTTGATTTTTTGACTTTTTGCTATTATCTTCATTCAATTTGGTTGTAATAAGTAATTAGGATTTTACTCATCCCCATTCATAAATTTGTACCCCCATCCCATATGATTGTAATAGCTTAGGGTTTATTTTTTTATATGTTTTAATTGTTGCTTAATTATGCATATGTCATTTAACTAGAACACATGGCCTCCTCTTGGGATCATCATCAATGAAAAGGTATCCACTTACAAATGCACACTTGCACATATTTCATAGTTTGGTCCTGGACTTTTCTACAGCGATAACTATTCGATCGATTGCTTCAATTGGTCGTTTAGAATACTAGTGCCACGCTAGTCCCACTTTCTAGGAGCATGCATATAGCCACCTTGTATGGGCTTTTTATTTTTTATCTTATCTACTTCTCTCCCATTGGTTTACATACCAAGCATCTTCTTAAAGGGTCTCATTGTTAAGTTTGGGCATGGCCATTCTCACGAGGTTAATCAAGTCTTGCCCTTGGTTAACCATAACCCGAATCAAACATTTTGGTCCATATAACAAGTGTTTCCATATACAAAGGGTCTCATAGTTGAGGGTAGGAGCACCTACTCTCATGAGATTAATCAAGTACACCCCTTGGTTAATCATAACCCGATTCAATCCCTATACATTGAGCATTTCATTTACGCCTTTCATAATACTACTCACTTTATCATCACCTTTGCCATGATCATCATGCATGATCACTCTTCATAAACACTGTCTCATTTTGTTTGATGCTTATAACATGCTCCCTTAGGATGATAGTTTCCTCTTTTTAAGATACGAACTAATTAGACCTTAGGTTAGAACCCATGCATGACAACATTAGGGTTTTTCCTAGTCTCCCAATTAACTTTTTTTCTTTCTTTTGTAATTAAAATTTATCGTTCAAAAATCAAAAATCCAAAAACATTTAATCATTACTCGAATCCATTCTAAAACTCGCAAAACACTCAACCAATCAAAACTCCCCAAAAGGGCATGTTATCTCCGTTCTACCGTGATACAGGTCGTGCATATTGCTAGAATACACGCATTAATGTCGCGCACTAAAAAACACAAACAAACCAACATTTTCTACAGGAACTACGGTGTTCTGATTCCTTTACTGGATACGTAGGCAAAGGGTTGGCAAACCCTCACGAACTCATAATAAAAAACCATTTCTTTCCCCTTAAGTAAGTATAGTTATAGATAAACACCCCCCTTAGAAGTAAACAAACAAAATGGATCCCGTTGAGTACAACAGATGTGAGGGGTGCTAATACCTTCCCCTTGCATAACCGACTCTCTTACCCTTTATCTTGGTCGCAAGACCATCTTATCTATCCTCTTGTGGTTTTCTCGATATTTCCCCTTTCCTTCGGGATAAATAAAGTTCGATGGCGGCTCTGTGTTTTTTGCCGGTAGCTTCAGGTGTTCCTGATTTGAATCTGTAATGATTATGGATTTCTGAGTTTTTTAATAAAGTTTTTTTCTTATTCAATTTAATCGTGCAACATTTTCATGTTTTCCTGATCGGACCAATTAGGATTGATTTACGATTAACAACCAGCTGGACTGCGGTTGTTAAGGTTTTGGCTTATTTGGTCTTGAAGTTCCATAACTTAATTTAAGTTTTCAGTTTGATCCCTTATGTAATAAATGTTACATCTAAGTACCATAAGGAAACTCTTGTTACACAGGTTGGTCCAATCCGTTAATTTTAGTGTGAAACATTAAGTTATGTGATCTGGCATGCCAGCAATGCTTATATTGCATATGTGACTCAGCATATTGCATTATATATTTTATTTTTCAGTCTTCTTCATTTCTTTTCAGCTTCGTAATTTAGGGCAAGGTATTTTGTTCTCCTTCCTCATTCCTCTCATCCATCAGTCTTCTATTTCATCTTTGTTCATGTTATCCTTTTCCCAGGGTTTAGGGAAAGGTTTCTAATACTTCCTTTTTGTTCACGTAAATGATTTCTACGAAGCTTCTGTGAAGATGTCAATAAACTTCAGTAATTTCTCAAAATCAAACTCCCAAAATGGTGGGTCATTTGGATCTGTGGTGATAAGAAAAAAAGGATGAATTGTTGGTGCCAAGAAGAGTGTGTGATGCATACTATTACAGATATGAATAGTGTCAATGTTGGGAAAAAGTTTTGGAGCTGTAGGAATTACAAGAATCAATTGTAGAAGGGATGCAATTTTTTCAAGTGGGTAGGTGATGAAGTTGTTGATGGAAGGGATTTTAAGATTGAAAGACAAAGGAAGAAAATTTTGAAGTTGAAGAATAAGGTGCTGAGCATAAGAGGACTGTTGAAGAATGCAATAGTGTTAGCCATAATTAGTCTAGGGCTTAATTTAGTCTTTGTAACCCTGTATTTGAAATAGAGTTGTTTTCAATGTTGTGAAAGCATGTAAGATTCATGAATCTTTAATGAAAAGTTTTGTTTGTTATATCAGTGTTTTTACAATTACTTTTGTTATGTGTTATTGAATGAAACATTTGAAAAAATTAGGGCCTATAATGTTGCAGTTATATGTTGCTTATAAACATAAGGGCCTGTAATATTGCATATAATCATGAAAAAATAGAATAAGCCAAAGGATTTGCATTATAAAACTTTGTGTTCTTTGACACTAATATAAAAGGGCATAAAAGCCTAATAATATGTTCATGGACACAAAGCTACAAAAGGGCATAGAAGCCAAATGATGTGTTTATTGACACAATAACAAAAGAGCATAAGCAAATGATAATTCCATGTTCATTGACACTAATATACATAAGGGCCCAAAATCCTAATTCAAGTTGTAGTTTCCTTTGGTTGATTTGCTTCAATTTGAGTTGCTTCAGGTTGGCTAGGACCATGTTGAATTGGTTCAGCTTGAGTGGTCTGAGCTGATTCAGGTTGAATAGTCTGACTTGGTGGTGGCAGCTTGTATGTTGATTTGTTGTGCCCCATCATATGGCATCTACTTCACTTAATGCAAAACTTCTCCCTCTTAAGATGAGTATCATCCCTGATACTTTCATATGGATCTCTAGTTCTCTTCTTTATTGGCCTTCCTGGCTGCCTCTTGATACGTGGTGGTTGTAATTCAGCATATTTTTTCTTCTCCCAAAGATTATCCCCATTGACTGGAAAAATAACAGATGTATAACATGCCTCATACACTGCTTTTTTGTAATACTCAGGCACAAAGGTTTCAACATTCAGTTGTTGTGATTTCATGCAAGATATTGCATGACAACATGGTAAACCAGTCATCATCCATAGCCTACAATAACACTTCTTGGTGGACAGATTCACAACATATTTTTCCCCATTATTTGAGATGTGCCTCACCTCATAATCAAACTCACTTGCACCCCTACAAGAACACATCGATGGTTCAGTCACACAATTTAATGGATAATTTACACAGCACACAAGTAGTTCAACGAATACCTCACAATCCATTTGTTTGTTTTGCTGGATTCTTTTGCAATCTTTTTCCTGATATTAGGCAAAACAACACCTTCATATTTATAAATTTTCTTCTTGTTTGACTCCCACCTTAGCATGAGATATACTCGGATTTCTTCAAGCATTGTTATTATTGGATTGGCCCTAGCAGTAACAAACATAGAGTTGAAACCCTCTGACATGTTATTTACCAAGGCATCACATAAATGATATGTCTTGAAGAAATCCTTACTCTAATATCTAGCTGGCAGCTTTATCAAATGTTTGAAAGCAGTCTCATTAACAACCTTCATCTCCAGCATGGCTTTTTCAAATGCATTTTTATAACTAGAAGTAGCAACTTGCCACATTAAATCCTTGAGTTTAGCACCTGGGAATTTCTTCCTAAAATTATTGTATAGATGCCTCACACAGAACCTCTGATCCACTTCAGGCAGTAATTCTTCTAGAGCTGGTATGAGTCCCTATGAATAAAGATATATGAATGCATCAATAAGAGTACTAAAATTAATGTGTATTAAGGGAATAAAGTTAGTTAGTACCTTTTGTTGGTCACTTATGAAAGTATAGGTTTTGCATATCCTTGTGCCTCCTAAGTCAGATATCAACAATTCAAGGGACCAACTCCATGAATATTTTTTTCTCCCTCTACAACAACAAATGTAATTGGCATCATCTGATCATTAGGATCCCTCCTAATTGCAGCAAGAATTTTTCCACCATAGTAACCTTTCAAGAAGCACCCATCTAAACCTATTATATGCTTGCACTTGAAAAAGCTATCCTTGCATGCCTTAAAACAAATGTACATTCTCTTAAAATGAGGTTTTAATTGACTTTGAGGGTTCTCAATGCTTTCTTCTACGCCTTGGAATGGATGACTGGTAACTTTAACGGTTGAACCAATATTGGACCTCAATAGCTCATGTGCATAATCATGTATCCTTTTTTATTTCTCTCTAGATGGTCCATCAACAATGTCAATTGCCTTAGTCTTTTCCCTGTATGCAAGAGTTTTGTTAATCGCCACATTCCATTTTTGTTGGGTCTTCTCCATAATGTCAACTAACCTTAAACTAGGATTCTCTCTTTTATGTATCTTACTACTTATCCACTTTGAGGTGAGAAAACTCACCTTGTAATCTCTGCTACGCGTATTTTTGTCAACAATCTTCCTAAGCTGCCATGTGTCTTCATTTTGGAGTTTGGTACAATATGCCTCCCATGGACAACCAAGTTTACACTTCACTCCCATCTTTTTCTTGTCATTTTTCTTGAACTTCATGTTCCTACCATTGTGTATAGAACATGTCCTGATGGCATCCTTAAAATCTTGGTTTTTTGCAAAGTAAGTACCCAATTCCCACTTATAGTCATCCATCCTTTTAGGCACTTTGAAAGTTTTCCATAATTCCTTTTCAACACAGTCATCCTCACTAAAATACTCTTCAAATCCATCTTCATTATTCTCATCCTCAACATCACTCAAACCCATCAAATTTGGTGGTGCTTCTTCTTCATTTGCATCATCATTATCCAATAGACTTCTAGCACCAGATGTTTCACACTCAGTAACTTTCTTCTTGCAAGGTGTTCCAACTTTTCCTTTAGCTTTCCCTTTTCTTTTTCCCTTACCATTCCCTTTTCCCTTTCCCTTACCCTTTCCTTTACCTTTTCATTTTCCCTTACCCTTCCCTCTACTCCTTCCCTTTTTCATACCTTTTTAAGTCCTTTGTTCTTCAACTCCCTCCTCATCTTTAGAATTTTCAGCAACATCAACTGCTACTTCTTCATTCATTACCACATCATCATCATAATCTTAAAAATTTATTCACAATGCACTGTCATCATTGTCACCAACTATTTTATCATCATCACATTTCAGATCATCATCTACCTTTGTGTCACCAACTGTTACACCTTCATCACAGTTCAGTCCCTCAACTACATCCTTATCATAGTTCAATTCCTTAACTACATCCTTATCACAGTTCAGTCCCTCAACATCTCCTCCATGTATGGTCCCCCATTTTGTTCAACTTCAGTGGTCCCACCATCTTCTTCAGTCTTTGTGGTCCCCTTGTCTCTAGATTCCATATTTATGTTTGTGCCTTCCACATCAGCTTCCATATTAACTTCCATATTACCTTCATCCTTTGTGGTCCCCTCAACATTCTCCTTGTCTCCTATATTCTCTATATTCTCATCATTTATCTCTCATTTATCCACTATGTCTCCTATCTCATTTTCAGTGCCACCATCAGCTACATTGTAATCAAGTGACAGTATGGGTTCCTCAATAACATCTTCTTCTTGCACAGGATGCACAACATATAAATGGATTTCCCCATTCAACTCAACTATTATTTGCATCCTCATAGTTCCTTTGTCATCTTTCAACTCAACTATGCTATTACACTCCATTTGATCATGATACCATAGAGTCTCTATACTGGGATAACCTAACTCCTTTAACCCATCTAATACCTCGAAGTAACTCCAATAATCAGCATCCACATCCCGGGTTTCTTCTAATCCATTGTACCCTAATTTTGTTAACTCACAAAACAAAGCATTATGATGAACAGTATAGACAAAATGATTATCCATGACCTATAAATGGAATATAGAAAATCCTAAATGAGAAATACAGTTAACTGTTACAAAATAGTAAAAAGTTTGCATTAGTCATACCTTAAAATAGATGGTGGGAGTTCTTCATGTTACACAAACCCTAAAAATGAAGATGACGGAAGTATCAGTAAGGTGTATGAACAAAAATGGATGAAATATACTCAGTTAACAATGGAGAAATATGATACCTTTGTGCATGAAGATGAACTTGGATTTCTCTCTTGAGCAAAGATGAACTTGGATGAAGATTACGCTAGGGTTTTCACAAAGAGGTAAGAGGAAGAAGTGAAATGGAAATGAAATGTGTGGGTTAAGATGAAATGTTTAGAAGACAATTATTTTTTATTCAAAATTGATAAATTTAAATCCATGTCACCTAATTATGCCAACCTGGACTGCCAATATAGCATAAACTAACGGAATAACATACATTTTAACATAAATGACGATATTGGTTAACGGAAGTACAAATACGGGACCTAAAAGTAACGTTTATTATATAAGGGACTGGACTGAAACCTTAAATTAAGTTAAGGGACCAAAGGGTGCATTAACCCTAAGGTTTTTATACGATTAGACTATAGTAGATATCACCTAGGACTAGGGATACCCTATAGTTACCGGATTTAACCTTTAATAAAATAAAGGCTTGACTCCATCAGATATCTCTAAAGACTTAAGATTTAGGATGGATGGTTAAAGGTTTTCTCACTAAGGACTTAGGGGAGAATAATCTAAAGTATCGGTAGTTGAAGGTAATGAACTTGTTGAAGATATCAAGATTAAAGGTTATTACAGGGTCAAATCATACACCTACCCCTAGCATGCACATCATATATGAGAAAAAGCCTTAATTTACATTCTGTTTATTTTTAAATATTGTTAAGTGAGAATTTCTAAACCAAAACCCAATTCATGTTTTGTCTAATTGAACCACAACTCAATATTGAAACGCAGTCCTTGAGATCGATACTTTGGGATTCCCTATTATTACTATATTGGTAAATTAGTATACTTGCTAATTTACCGATCAAGCTTTTGGCATTGTTATTAGGGACTGTCGAGTTATTGAGTGTAATTTGAGTTCAATTAGAATTTTGTTCCTCTACAACTAAAATTTTCTTTTCTATAAATTTTATTATTTCTTGTTATTACTAGTTTTTCCTAACCTTTGCATGCGAGGAAAACCCTCAGCTTAATTTCCTTTTGATATACAGACTCGGGTTCAGAATCAAAATCTGAAACTATAGGTGAAAACCCACCACCACTAGAGATACTTCTTGAGGATTATGGAGGAGCCAATGCTTCAGCAGATTGATTGACTATTGTGAATCAACCGGTCAATGTTGAAAATTTTCAACTGTATCCTTCAACCATCCTCCAGCTCGAGAATAGATCTTTCACCGGAAAGATCAATAAAGATGCCAATAATCAGTTGCGAAGATTCCTCACCATGAGTACTACTTTGAAGATTGAGGGACACTCTGAAGAAGCCAAGAAATTAAGGATGTTCTCGTTCATGCTTTTTGAAGATGCTGAAGAGTGGTTTTACTCATTACCTGATGGGAGTATTACTACTTGGTAACAAATGGAGAAGACTTTTCTTGATGAATACTTTCCTGCTTCTGTTTACATTCGCAAAAGATATGAAATTGTGAATTTTAAGCAGAAAGAATGAGAGTCACTAGGTGATGCTTATAAGAGGTTCAAGAGGTTACTGGTAGTCCGTCACATGAAAAATATGAGTCAAACTGAGCAAATACAGATGTTTGTGAATGGCCATCGAATGAAGTCAAAGTAGCTTATTGAGACAGTTATCAGTGGCTCATCTAACTTTACAATAGCCACTAGTGTGAAGAATATTTTATTGAAGACATTGTTGCAAATGAGCATCTGAAGTTATATGACAGAGTCACAAGAAAACCAGAGGGAGTGATTGATTTTAAGTTAGAAGTGAATAAGCAACTAAAAATTGAAGAGGTTATTGCTGCAGAAGTGGAGAAAAAGCTGAAAGCAATGAACATGGGTACTCAATAGGTAGCTCTGGTTCAACATGCACACAAGGCAGGTTGTGAAATTTGTAGTGGACCACATCTTACTGTGCAATATCTTGTAACTCCACGACAAATTGATGGGACAAAATTCTTGAGGAAAAATAACCCATATTCGAACACCTATAATCATGGGTGGAAGAATCATCCTAACTTCTCTTGGAAAGATCAGCAACAACAAGCTCCTCAGAAGGCACATTGGGAGGTGGATATTGAAAAGATGGTTGCCCACACCTCTCAATTTCAAGAAGATAAAAGAAGTAATCACAGGAATAACATAGCTGCAATCAAAAATTTGGAAGTTCAAATGGGATAGATTGCACAACAGGTAGCACTGCGAGCACAAGAAAATTAGAAAAATTATGAGAATTTTATTGTTGTCACTACAAGGAATGAGAAAGCTGCTGATGAGAAGAAAGATGAGGTAAAATTTAATGATAGTATCATAAAAGTAGAGTTGGAAGTGAGATAGAATAGGAAAAAAGACGAAGAAATGGTATCACCTGTGAAGTCAGTTGAAGAGAAGAATAAACCAGTAATTAAGTTATTGTATCCATCTCGAGTGGCATTGAAGAACACAAAAGAGAAAGAGTTTGATAAATTTTTCTAGTTGTTCAAAAAGCTAGAGATCAATATACCATTCTTTGAAGAACTCGAGAAAATGCCTTTGTATCAGAAATTCATGAAGGAGACATTATCAAAGAAGAGATAAATAGGAGAGGGATTGGTACCCTGTGATGAGAAATTGTGTGTAATTGCACCCGAGAGGAAAGTACCTGTCAAGCAGAAGGATCTAGGGTCAATTGCAATATCATGCACCATAAAAGACAGAACTTTCAAGAGGGTTCTGGTTGATTCTGGCTCTAGAGTGAGTATAATGTTGTTCTCAATTTTCAAGAAGCTCAATATTGATAAGATAAGTGGGAGTGATACAAAATTGAAATTTGTTGATCACACCATCAAGCAGTCATATGGGATAGCTGAAGATGTATTAGTGGAAATTGACAATTTTATTTTCCCAGTTGATTTTCAGATCATGGACATACCTGAAGATGAAGAGACTCCTATCATTCTTGGTCGACCATTTATGTTGACTAGTCGATGCAATTCTAATATCGAGACAGGTAATCTGACACTCAAATCATTTGATGATGAGATAACCTTGAAGGTGTTGGAAATCAAGAAGCAAGGTGAAGGTGGAAAGAATAAATCTTCAGTCAGAATGATCAAAGTAGAAGGAGAAAGCAACAGTTCAAAATCACTCTCAGATTTCTGTTATGTGTCCTTTTCTTCGAACATATATTTGTAATATCCTTTGGTTAGACCTTTCCTTCGGTCTATTCCTACTATGTTTCCTATCCAAACCGGGCATACATTGTCCTTGATAACCACCATTCATAAAAAAAACCAAAAGTGCAATGATACCCGACTTGCTTCAGAGTGAAAGTTTTACGGTTCTATTAAGTATTCAATCCTCTTTCACCTTGATTGTTCGAAAGGCTTCCGCCAATCTCACTCTCTGGTCAAATAAGATTGAATAGGGGAAACTGTTGTACCCCGAAATTTGCCCTCTTTATTTTTAATTCATAATTGGCTTATACTTTATTAACATGCACATACATGCATATCATTGGATCCGTAGTCACGGGATCAAGGTATTTTTGTCAATACAACAAAGCTCTCATATTTGTTCAATGCATGTCGAGTTGCAGAAGATTTTGGTGTTTTCGGTGAAGTTTAAGCAGTGCAAATAGGAAACCGTTTTTCAGCTGATTTGAATTTGGAACTTCATATCTCCCATTTGGAATGGTGTTTTGGATTTACTCTTGAAGTATTGAAATTGTCTCGGTGTTCTCTTCAACTTTCGTGTTCGTACCAAAAGCTAAATCTCGAAGGGAGGTCTCCGAATACGCCATTCTTTTGGAAGTTATACAGTGAAAAAATATAAAGGAAGTGGGTTGAACCGTTATTTCGTGTGCACTAAAAAATTCATAACTTTCGGATGGAATTTCATATACGCACAGTTCTTATTGCCAAAATTCCATCTCGATGTCATCTTGATGTTGTCTTTGGAGGCTAAAATCTGATTCATGAAGGAAGGATCCGTGATTTTTGAGTTTCTGAAGACATGTTTATGCTGAACCAGAATTCATTTGTATTAATGTTTGATACGGTAAAATGCATATCTCACTCGATTGTTATCGTATTAAGTTGGGTCCAGGGGCGTTGGTTCACAAATTTTGTTTACTATAACTTATCGTCAGATGCTAAAAGCAAACAGTAACCTGAAGGCCTTCGTTTTTTATCCAAACCACGTGCAACGCATTGAAAATCCTGAACCGAGAAATATTTTCATCTGAGACGAAACTTCAAAAAATCATAACTAAATCATCATTTATCCAATTGAGCTTGTTCTTTCGGCAAAGCGTCACAAATTTTACTTATCTTTGTTTTCCACTTGATGGTCAAATCGAGATTCTGTATGGATGATGATGTGGCACTTTATGTCGCGTCAGGCTTACGCTTGCAAGTCAAGGCCCAATCCAATTACACATCCGATGCCCAATTTTCTCACACTATATAATCTCAAATCTGATTTTTGTTAAAGGAGAGCCTCATAATTCACAAATTCTCATAAACACAAAAATCTTTTCTCTCAATTCTCTCAAAAATAAAATCAAGGTTTTCTCTATTTTTTCATCAAGAACACAACAACAACTTCATGAAGATCCAAGAACAAATCAATAACAATTCTTCTCCAATCTTCGATCCATTCCTTGCGATCTCTATACCTAAGATTCCTCTTCACTTCTGCCAGTGATTTTTCTTAAATTAAGCACTTTTTGAAATAAATGATTATTGAGAAGCACTTTTTTTATTAAGCTTGAATTGAAGCTAGGTTGAATTTGAATGGTGAAATTGAAATTGGTTTTAGTATAGCTCAATACTAGTTTTTAGAATTGGTAGGATTTGACATGTAAATCTAACATATAATTTTGCTTGTAAAACTTTAGCATACTAGGTGTTTGTTCAGTTTCCTCTTACAGTAACATAGAGTAGAAATTGACATAGAGTATACTTTAGAACATGTGCTTGTGTTAGTTTTGTGTTGATTCTTGACTTTGATCATGAATAGATTAGGAATTGGTTGAATTGACATATTGTTGTGATTCTAATTTTTTAGTTTGTTCACTAACACTTTGTGTTGACTGATAATTGTTGTTTATGTGATTAAAGGTAACATACTAACATAATACTTGCAATTCACCATTTCTATGCTAACAATTGGTGTCAATTAGATGTATGTGCTAACATTTTTTCAAGTGACTAGCCCTTTTCTCTCTTTTTACATAATGCTTGAATTTTGTTATTTGATGTAATTTCTTTTGTTTGACAATTTCCATGAGTTGAGATAGTTTCCAATAGACTCAAGCATCCTAACAAAATATGTTTGACACAACTTGGCTTAAGTTTAGTGAAAATTTGTTCAACACTTGAAAATTGACCAAAATCAACATAATCGATGTTTTTGTCGTAACTTTTAATTCGTGATGAATTTTTTCAATTTTTCTTAATGAAAACCGATTTTCTTGAGCCATCCGAAGCTCTTCTCGCACATGGTTTTTTTATTCGAACAATTTTGCCCTGTTTTTACTGCTATTGGAATTGTTACGAAAATTACATTTTCAGATGAAATTTGACAGAATCGACTGCATTTTTGAAACTGTTTGCATGTGTATAGATTCCATTAATTTTCATAATTCATTCTGGGAAATTTTTTAGATTTTGCCGATGTTCCGGGTTCACTTATACGGCATGTACTTTTTTTTGCTTGTAATGTGGTATTTTACATTAATTCTTGTTTGTGTTAACACGATTTTCCTTAGTTTGTGTAACCTCTAGTTTGTGATGATGCTAACTTCGTTTAGTCTATATAGGCTAATAGCATAGCACTGCTAACTTGTGGTTTATTCTCTAATGCTAAGTTGCTTACTTAACTTTTGCTATAACACTAACATTATTGCTACTTTCATACTTTGGCCATGCTCTCTCAATTTCAACTTTATGTATAATTTCTAAATTTGTAGATATTTATTCACTCTTACTTGCAATAATTGTTTGTTTGAGTTGTGACATGTTCCAAATATCTCAAGGCATCCTATAAACTCTTTTCAAATGCCAAAACTTGAGCCAAATGGAAAATGACACAAACACTCAAATTTTCTGACTCTTGTAACATAATCTCCATTTTGTCATAATTGTTAATCTGTGATGAGTTTTTTTTGATTTTTTCATAATGAAAACCATGTTTTTCGATGCTTCCGGAACTGTTCACTTGATTACTTTTTCATTTCGGGCATTTTTATCACTTTTTTTGCTACTGTACATAACTCTAAAACGGTCTAAACGTCTTATTTTCGGGCCGAAATAATTAAAACTGGCCTTGTTTTTTAGTTCGTTGGGACATTTACAATCAATCATGTAAATTTCATTTAATTCGGAGCAACTAATTTTTGACGCCTTTTTTTCGATTTCGTCGATTTCGGTTCTAATTAACACGTGTAGAGTTGCTTTAACTTTCATTTGACTTGTATCCATGTTTAATTAGCAATAGTGTACTAATGCACTTGATTTTTCTTGATTCGGATTCCTTATGTGCTTACTTTATAAATTGGCATAACATTTTTTTACTATTTCATGTCCTTTTTCGGTTTTCATGTATTGAGCTCATGTTGCAACTTTTAGTTTCTCTCTTGTTATCTCTGACTTGTTTGTTGAGTTTGTACAAAGATTACATAGAGATATTTTGAAACCTCTCGCTTGCCCAGTATTCCACTTTATTTGTGGGATACCGCATCTTTTGTCAGATTCCCAGTGCTCCACTTTACGTGTGGGGCACAACCTTTTCTCATTACCTTTTCCCTCGTGCAAGGATTATTGGTTGTTGTGTTGTATATATTATTGTTACTTGCAGGTTATTTGCATAGTTACATACGACACGCACCATTGTCTTTTCATTTTGATGCCTTACACATATTCTGACATTGTGTGTTGTTGATGCTTAGCTTGTACGAGGGCCTCTGGGTTTCTTAGTTTCTTTTGCTGTTATATACAGATTGTTATCCGTTTGATACATTTCCCTTCTATTTTCTTTTTGCATCTTATTGCTTTCTAGAGATAATGCCAAGTAGGGGTTTTACCGCTTTCCTTACCATGAGAAGTAGGAATAGAGATGCATGACGGGGATCTCCGTTGCTGATCATGTTAGGAATCCCTCTAGTTTATTTTAAGATCTGTTTAGGGAAATTCTGCATTATGTGCATTTTTTGTGCTACTTATGCTTGTTTAAAATCCTACCTTTGGAGTAGGTATTCTGCAGGTGTGTTTACATTTTGTGCTCGCATATACTACAGATGATAAGTCCTCAAAAGGAGGCGAGCGAAAAGAGTTTGTAATCAACTCCCGTGTATTCTAGTATGTGTCATCCTTATCTCAAGTTGTACGTTGACGCTTTGGTGTGTCGATCTTTCGTATCAAGTCGGACATGTGGAAAAGGGATTTTAATCGATTCCCCACACTTTGTCTTGAGCTCGCGTTGGACGACATTGACGCTCCATTTTTTATATCCTCTTTCCGCTTGTTTTCCTCGGTTGATATGACCCCTTGGATAAAAATTCCCGCTTCATCCCTTTTCTTGCTTGTTTGCCTCGGTTGATATGACCCATTGGCTAAAGCATTCCTACTGTATTCGTTACCTACCTCGATTCGTAATATCTTGGTTAGGCTATTTTGCTTGAGCTAGTGTGCACTACTCTCAACATGTATGTGATCCCTTTGTTCGAGCTTACTATTTTGAGGCGCATTACTCTCGCCATGTATGCGTTCTACTTTTCTTGTTTGGGATACACTACTCTCTCCATGTGCGTGCTTCCTTTGCTTGCTTGCTTTGTATATACCATGCTCCCTTAGGACGTGCTTGTTTCTTTCCTGATTCAAGCTAGACCTTAGGATAGTAATCTATGCATGCTAACATAGATAGATATTACCTCTTTCATCCTTGACATAAGGCTATCATTGTATGACAACTATAGGGCTATTTTGCTAGTCTCCCTTAGTCTTTGTCTTTCTCTTTTACATGTTGCATTTAAAACTAAAACTTTTCTTTTTCCTTAAACTAATAAAAACACTCTCTAACAACTTAAACCCTTTCTTAAGTTAAAAAACACTAACCAACTTCTTTCTTGTCGCGAATCAACTTTTCTCTTCTAAGAGCATGTTAGGTCCTTTCCACTACAGGTCGTAAGTCTCCAAAGGTCAAGCAGTGGTGGAATGATTAAATTTAACATGGTTCAACTGAAAAACACAAACCCACCAAAACAAGTGAGTCGAACTATGGTTGCTCTGATTCCTTAAAAGGATACGTATGTGGAGGCTTTTAGTGGGGCCTAATCGAGCATATCTTTGTAAAAATCTCTTTCTTTTCCCTGCACTTTCTTTTCCTTTTCTTTTGCATGCATTCCCTCTTTTTTTATACTTTAAACCTTATACATAGACTTTAAACACACCCATTAGATTAGAATAGAAAGAGTGAATACCGTAGAGTACTACGGGCGTGTGGGGTGCTAATATGTTTCCCTCGCGTAATAGACTCCCGTACCCAATCTCTCAGTCGTTTTATTGTGATTTCATCCTTTTCAGGTTTACTCGAGGTTTACCTTTCTCTTCCTCTGCGATAAAAAATATTCGATGGCGACTTCATTGATTTCATCTCGATGATTTGTTCAGCCAGTTATTTCAGCTGGTGACTTCACTAGGGAAAGGTCGACCAGATGCCGGTCTATCCACGAGTCGATCCTAGCTGGCGACTTCACTGGGGAAAGGTACCAAATACTGGTCCATCCCGGAGTCTATCCTAGCTCTTGTTTTTCTTTTCTTTGGTCGTTTATTTTTATGCTTTATAGCTTGTTCATTTTGTAGATGTTTATCTGAGCATATGTTTGCATTGCATTTTACCATTTCCATATTGGTTATCTATTATGGTGGAGTTGCTTCTTTATTGGGTGGGTGTTACTATGAGGTAAAAGGCCCACTACCCAGGTCTGAGTGCACTAGGACACTAGGAATAGAGTGGAGCATGATGGCTATTGGGTGCATGTCCTCACTAGCATATTCATGTGGTCTACGCTTGGTTAAAGTTCAAATAAATTACTATTGACACCCACGTCTGTGGGTAAGGCGGTAGTACTTTCAGGCGGACCCGTGATTCCAAGTCACCTTTGACCTACCCTGACCTAGTTTCACCTGTGAGTGGGGAAGGAATATAACTTTACATGTACATATGATGACTATGTTCTGATGGTGATCGTTTTGTTCTATTGGTGACATGGTTCTTTGGTTATATTTTGGACCTTTGATCCTGATATATTCATGTTCAGAAACTATACATCAGTTATTCAGTAGATTTATACATCGGTTATCCAGAGGATTGTACAGATGTTATCTGATTGTACAGTTGTTATCCATGTTGTGTTGAACTTTTTAACCTATGGTGTTGCATTACATCCATCATTATAAGAGTTTATTTCTCTTATCATCCATGCATTCTCATGGATTTCATTCATTTCAGCCTGAATACTCACAACAACCTGGACTTTTTATTCAGAATATCAAGACTGCAAAACTGATTTCCTGACATTCGGGGCTTATCACGGAGCAGTTACAGGAGGATATAGCTGCGATGAACATATAGTTGGAGACCCTGATAGGTCAGTTCATGGAAGTTATTCAGAACATTGCTTGTGGACAAGAACAGTTTAGGCAGGTTGTTCAAAGGCCTACAGTTGTTACTGCTTATCATGGTTATTCACTAGTTGTTGATCTCAACCAAAGGGAGGTTCCTTTGAATCAAAATTTCAAGAATACCGTTCAGATCCCTGTCAATGGAGCTCCTCACTGTGAGAATATTTATGAGTCGTCATATGACCCCCTTCAGGTTCCTAATTGATGGGACCAAGTCTAAGAAAAAGCTTTACCTCCTGGAGGAGAGGATGAAATCAATTGAGGGTCGTAATTCCCTTGGCTTAGATGTTGCTAGTTTGTTCCTAGTGCATGGTATCAAGATTCGTTCTAAGTTCAAAGTCACCACTTTTGAGAAGTATAAAGGTACCACTTGTCCATTGACTCACATCAAGGCCTATTGCAATAAGATGGCTCCTTATGCGGAGAATCACAAGCTTCTCAAGCATTTCTTCCAGGATAGCCTCAATGGAGCATCTCTTGAGTGGTATACTCAGCTTGAAAGAACTAACATCTGAACTTGGAAAGAATTAGCTGAAGCATTTTTCAAGAAATACAGTTACAACAGTAACATGGCTCCTACCAGAATTCAACTCCAAGGTTTGACTCAGAGGGCTGATGAATTATTCAAACAGTATGCACAAAGATGGAGAGAATTAACTGCTAAAGTTCAACCTTCCCTTTTAGAGCGAGAACTCTTTGATATGTTCTTAGGTACTCTGTAAAGTCCTTATCTAATGGCTGGATGTGCTTTTGAATTTTCAAAAATGATTATGATAGGAGAACAAATTGAGCACGGGCTTAAGACTGGTAAAATCCAAGATGTTATTGCTTTCGAAGGCGAAATAAGTGTTATTTCCAAAGACGAATAGGAAGCTCTTACTTGTCCTCTAGTTCAGGTCCCTAATCAAAATTCTCAGCAACAATAATATGCTCCTCAGAAGTGGAACTATCGACAGAACCGTAAGCAATGATGTAGGAAGAATCTAATAAGGCCAAGAAAAGTACATGATCCAATTCATATGCCTCATAGTGCATTTCTCTCGCACTTGCTTCAACATTCTTTGGTGGAGTTAAAGGAGCTCGGGCCTCCTCCTTTACCTTATCCTTTGGGATATGACCCTGATGCGTATTGTGAATTCCATTTTGGGGCACCTGGCCACACGATCGAAGGTTGTAATGTTTTCAAAGGCAAAGTCCATAAGCTTATTGATTCCAAAGCAATCGCATTCACCCCAGAGAGCCTGCGTATTAATTGAATTCTCCTTTGACTCAGTGATGGTCAAGACTGCAAAGTGCATCTTCTGAAGCACCAAGCCCATACGGAGTCAAGTCTCCTCAATGTGGCAATCTTTAGTTTCATTCTGCATTCTAATTTGTAATCTTTCTTGTTTGTTCTGTATTGATTGTTTGTAAAACTTGTTTATTTTTTAATATTAATCATAATGCATTGAATATGTTTATCTTGAATTAATCCATCTGTAGTCACTCATTTATGTTCTTTATGATTTTTTATATTTAACTCTTGTTAAATAAATCAAAATACCTCTGGAGGGAGGATGATGAGAAATATACATATAATCTCAAATGGTATGCTTTTGAGTTAAACCTTTCTGACGATGTGCAAGCATTGTTTCAAATTCCTAAACACCGGAGATATAAGGGAGATAGACCCTCGGCAACCCCTTTAAGACTTGAAGTAGGAGTTTATTTTCCTGTCAGAAAAAACCCTCACATTTAACCTGGGGCAGGGTAGATTTCAGTTAATCTAATCGAGCATTTAAAACTCATCAAGAGTGTGCATCTAAGGATACAACAATGGTTATCCTTCAGAAGTTTGAGAAAAGTTAAAACCGCAATGGTTAACCCTCATCTATCAGCGGTGTGCATCAAAGAGAATGACATCCCAATGGGTATCTCTTGCACATCAGGAGGTCAACAGATGATGATACAATAATGGTATCCCTCATCTACCAAGGACTGAGTAGCCATGATCCTTCCAAAAAATCAAAGACGACATGAAGATCAACGACTTGTTCAAAAGGAAAGAAATGGAAGTGATGAAAGAAATAGACAAAAAGCTCTGCTAAGTCAGAACTTGAAAAACAAGTTTCTTAGGCAAAAGTTAGGGAAAAATTCAGGGAAAGCGGAAAATGAGAAAAGCGAAAAGGGATTACCGAGTAAAAATCCTCGGCAAGGAACAAAGTCGTGTGACCAGAAATGCAAAAGAACCAAAGGTGAATGTTTGCCAGGTCCAAAAAGAACCTTGTTTGACTCCTCAACCATTGCAAACTTATCTTGAGAGATGAATGCTCACATCCAATTAACTGAACTTAGGGTTGGAGAACATCACGGAGAGTTGGTGGGCACCAAATAATTTTGAACCTTAAATCCTTTTTTTCTAAAAATAGTGAACCAGGCCACATTAAAACCCTTAAAAGTCCTAATTGAAGCATGGATTAATTCTAAAGTAAACTGTAACGAGAGTATGGTAATTTGACTCCTAGGAGGCTTGCTAAAACTTTTGAGTTGGTATCATTCCATCTTTTTTACTTCCTTTTGCATAAAATTTTTTGATGTTTAATCTTGTCAATAAAAGTTTTAAATTTCAAGACAAACATGAGCTTTGCATTAGAATTATCATTCTTAGAATAAACATTCTTTGCATATGAATATGTGCTTAAACATCAAGTAAGCTTGCATAATGAGCATCAGATGAAAATTTGATTATGCCAAAGAACAAATTACTTCAGGAGTGTGTTGAAGCGCAAATCTTTTTTTGAAGACGATCTTAATTTAGGGCCGACCTTCTATTGACTCTATTGAGTAAAAGAATACCAGTTTGAGAAATGATCTGAAGCAGATTAGAAAAGTTAAATGCCCAGAGTCTCCGTCGAGCAGTGGTGCATTACTTTCAGTTGGTCCGGAGGGACGTATTTCTTCAAGTATCAAATTGGAGAACAAGGAAATTCATGTTGAAAAGTATGGTCGTGAAGTATCCTACTTTCAAGATGCAAGCCAACCACCCTAGGGTTGTGTTGTCTTCATAACTCTGCGAGCTTCTCATTTCTCCGTGAGCATAAGATGAAGAAAAGGTTTGTCAAGACTCTGTTGGTCAGGGGAAAGCATGTTGACTACTCCATTGAGTAAGTTTTCAGCCAATCTGAGGCATTCAGGTTGGGATTTGATCCCTCAAAGTGCAGTCAAACTAGGGCCAATCATGTCCAAATTTGACAAATTTCTCTGAGAATCCGTTGAGTTGAGGAGAATCTTTTCAGAATATGAGGATACATTGGTATTCACTCAACCATGGTTGAAACCGCTTCCAACTCTATTTAGCCAGGAGCCGTGTTCTAAAGTTCACAACATTGGGGTTGTTTATCTTGCTGGTACAAATCTCAGAAAGTCCTCTTGAGGAAATTTTCTTCAAAAAAACCTACAGACTGGGGCAAGAAATTATGCAGGGACATTTCCTCTTCTTTAAGGGTTGATCAGATTAAGTCCATATGTAGACTAAACAACTTTTGAATTTAAAAAGCATGTCAAGAAGTCAGGATTTTTATCCTCGGCTCATCAGAGACTTAGGTCCATTTATTAATGTTCCTCCATCAGAAGTAAGGATTATTATCTCCAACTGAATTTAGGATTCTTATCCTCAGCTGAGATCAGGATTTAATTCCAGGTTATGGGTTATCTTCAGCAGAAGGCGGAAGATGAGATTTTATCCTTTGAGTTCCCAACAAATATCCTTGCTTCAGAACCTTGCATATAGTAATCATCATGGCATTGCATTGCATCTTCTAAAAGCACGTAGAATTTCCATTGATTTGGAGCATTACGCTAAAAATCTCAAACATGCATTGAAGCATAAGCCAAATTAAAGTCTTTTTCAAGCAACCTTTGTATCTTCGAAGAGATTCCATAAATCAAAAATCCCAAGTGGTATTATCTACAAGTTCTCCTCAAACCATATCTTCTTGTTGTTTCTATCTGCAAGCATTCTTAACCTCGTGTCAGTTTCTTACAAATCCACCATCCAATTCATATACTAAGCGTCTTGCTTTTTGAAAGGCTCTTATTGCGGTATTTGTGACCGTGTTTGCCTTTGAAGTTAGAGTATGAGTCACAATTGGTGTATAACCTTTCTTGTTTCTCAAGTATTTGAGTATCCATACTTGGTGTGTGGTAATTCAAATAATCTCCACTCTTGAAGAATTACACTCCGCCTTTGGCCTCAGGGATATCGTAGTTCTTACATATTTGCAACCGCTCAAAGTCCAATATGTTTTGGCAACTCTCTTATAGAGCCCTACAGTCAGTCTCTTTTCTATTTGCAAGGTCGCCTTCCCGATAACCCTACCGATGCCAGCAACCTTGTTATCCTTGTTTTACTATTCACCTGATTGGTGCTTTCCGATAACTATACCGTTGTCAGTAACCTTATTGTTCGCCAATTTTTTTTGCTATTACCCGTTAACCTTACCGATGTTCACAACCTGAAAATACTTACCTTCCCCAATCACCCGATTGAAGCTTCCCAGTAACCCTACCAATGCTAGAAAACTTGTTGTCCCAATCACCCGATTTAAGCTTCCTGGTAACCCTAGCGATGCTAGCAACCTTGTTATCCTTGTTATCCCAAATCACCTGATTGATGTCTTCCGGTAACCCCACCGATGTTATCAACCTTACTACTTCATTTGTTTTCCGATAACCATATCGATGATAATGACCTCACTATAGCTTTTTTTCCAATCACCCAATTATGACACCTGGTAGCCCTACCGATGTCAGCCACTTTGATATCATTATTTTCCCAATCACCAGGTTAGAGCCTCCCAGTAACTCTACCCACATTGGTAACATTACCATGATCATTTTTCTAAAATACTCGTCTCCCGGTAACTCTATCGATGTCTATAAATTGAAATGTTTGTTGTTCCAACCACCTGGTCAGTATATAATCCAGTAACCATACTGAAGCCCAAACATTTCTCACCAGCCATTTTGTTTCAAAACTTGGTCATTACCCAGTAACCTTGTTGTTGAGTCTTACATTCATGATATCTTTGTAAAGAGTCCTTTTCCTCGATCTTTCTTGTGTTCGCTACCAACTCCGAACATACATTCGCGATATCTTTGTAAAGAGTCCTTCTTCCAGACCTTTTCCTGCTACGTGTCATTTCCTTCGCACATGTATTATGATATCCTTTGGTTAGACCTTTCCTCCGGTCTATTCTTTCCATGCATCCTTTCCTCCAGACATGTATTCTTGATATCTTTGGTTAGACCTTTCCTTCGGGCTATTCCTGCTATGTGTCCTTTCCTCCTGACATGTATTCTAATATCTTTTGGTTAGACCTTTCCTCTGGTATATTCCTACTACGCGTCCTTTCCGCTGGACATATATTTTTGATATCCTTTGGTTAGACCTTTCCTCCGGTCTATTCCTGCTATGTATCCTATCCCAATCGGGCATACATTTGTCCTTGATAACCATCATTCATAAAAAATTCAAAAGTGCAATGATACCTGACTGGCTTCAGAGTGAAAATTTTACGGTTCTATTAAGTATTCAATCCTCTTTCACCTTGATTGTTAGAAAGACTTCTTCCAATCTCACTCTCTGGTCAAAGAAGATTGAATAGGGGCAGCTGTTGTACCCCAAAATTTGCCCTCTTTATTTTCTATTCCTAATTGGCTTATACTTTGTTAACATGCACATACATGCATATCATTGGATCTGTGCTCACGAGATCAAGGTATTTTTGTTGATATAACAAAGCTCCCATATTTTTTCAATGCATGTCGAGTTGTAGAAGATTTGGGTGTTTTTGGTGAAGTTTAAGCAGTGCAAATAGGGAACAGTTTTTCAGCTGATTTGAGTTTGGAAATTAATATCTCCCATTTGGAGTGGTGTTTTGGATTGATTCTTGAGGTTTTAAAACTATCCCGATGTTCTCTTTAACTTTCGTGTTTGTACCAAAAGCTAAATCTCAAAGGAGGTCTCCGAATGCACCATTCTTTTGGAAGTCATACAGTGAAAAATACAAAGTAAGTGGGTTGAACCGTTATTTAGTGTGCACTAAAAATTCATAACTTTCGGATGGAATGTCATATGTGCGCGGTTCTAATTTCCAAAATTCCTTCTCAATGTCATCTTTGAAGGACAAAAGCTGATTCACGAAGGAAGGATCCGTGAATTTTGAGTTTCTGAAGACATGTTTGTGCTGAACCAGAATTCATTTGTATTAATGTTTGATACTGTAAAGTTCATATCTCACTCGATTGTTATAGTATTGAGCTGAGTCCATTGGCGTTGGTTCAAAAATTTTGTCTACTATAACTTATCTTCAGATGCTAAAAGTAACCGGTAACCCGAAGGCCTTAATTTTTTATCCAAACCACGCGTAATGCATTGAAAATCCAGAACTGAGAAATATTATCATTTGAGATAAAACTTCAAAAAATCATAACTAAATCATCGTTTATCCGATTGAGCCCGTTCTTTCGGCAACGCGTCACAAGTGTTGTTATCATCATTTTCCATTTAACGGCCGAATCGAGATATCGTACAGATGATGACGTGGCACTTTATGTCGTGTCGGGCTTACGCTTTCAAGTCAAGGCCCAATCCAATTGCACATCCAAGGCCCAATTTGCTCACACTATATAATCTCAAATCTGATTTTTGTTAAAGGAGGGCCTCATAATTCACAAATTCTCATAAACACAAAAACAAATTCTCTCAAAGATCAAATTAAGGTTTTCTCTACTTTTTCATCAAGAACACAACAACAAATTCATCAAGATCCAAGAACAAATCAAGAGCAATTCTTCTCCGATCTTCGATCCATTCATTGAAATCTCTATACCTAAGATTCCTCTTAAGTTCTATCGATTAGTTTTCTTAAATTAAGCACTTTTGAAATAATTGATTATTGAGAAACACTTTTTTTATTAAGCTTGAATTGAACCTAGGTTGAATTTGAATGGTGAAATTGAAGTTGTTGTTTCTATAGCTGAATACTAATTTTTAGAATTGGTAGGATTTGACATGTAAATCTAATATAGAATTTTGCTTGTAGAACTTTAGCACACTAGGTGTTTGTTCAATTTCTCTTAGAATTAACATAGAGTAGAAATTGACAAAGAGTGTACTTTAGAACATGTGCTTGTGCTAGTTTCGTGTTGATTCTTAACTTTGATTATGGATAGATTAGGAATTGATTGAATTGACATATTATTGTACTTCTAATTTTCTAGTATGTTCACTAACACTTTTTGTTGATTTATAATTGTTGTTGACGTGATTCAAGGTAACATACTAACATAATGCTTGCAATTCACCGTTTCTATGCTAACAATTGGTGTCAATTAGATGTATGTGCTAACATTTGTTCAAGTTACTAACACTTTTCTGACTTGTTCAAGCATTGTGTAAAAAGAGAGAAAAGTGTTAGTAACTTGAACAAATGTTAGCACACACATCTAATTGGCACCAATTGTTAGCATAGAAATGGTGAATTGCAAGCATTATGTTAGTATGTTACCTTGAATCACGTCAACAACAATTATCAATCAACACAAACTATTACTGAACAACTAGGAAATTAGAATCACAATAATATGTCAATTCAACCAATTCCTTATCTAATCAAAGTCAAGAATCAACACAAAACTAGCACAAGAACATGTTAGTATACTATATGTCAATTTCTACTCTATGTTAATTCTAAGAGGAAATTAAACAAACACCTAGCATGCTAAAGTTCTACAAGCAAAATTATATGTTAGATTTACATGTCAAATCCTACCAATTCTAAAAATTAGTATTGAGCTATACTAATAACAACTTCAATTTCACCATTCAAATTCAACCTAGGTTTAACTCAAGCTTAATAAAAAAAGTGCTTCTCAATAATCATTTATTTCAAAAAGTGCTTAATTCAAGAAAACTCATCGATAGAAGTGAAGAGAAAGCTTAGGTATAGAGATCGCATTGAACGAATCGAAGATCGGAGAAGAATTATTCTTAATTTGTTCTTGGATATTGATGAAGTTGTTGTTGTGTTCTTGATGAAAAAGTAGAGAAAACCTTGATTTGATCTTTGAGAGAATTGAGAGAAAATATTTTTGTGTTTATGAGAATTTGTGAATTATGAGGCTCTTCTTTAACAAAAATCATATTTGAGATTACATAGTGTGAGCAAATTGGGCCTTAGATGTGCAATTTGATTGGGCCTTGACTTGAAAGCGTAAGCCCGACACGACATAAAGTGCTATGTCTTCATCCATACGGAATCTCGATTTGGTCATCAAATGGAAAACAAAGATAACAACATTTGTGACACGTTGCCAAAGAACAGGCTCAATCGGATAAACGGTGATTTAGTTATCATTTTTTGAAGTTTTGTCTCAGATGAAAATATTTCTTGGTTCAGGATTTTCAATATGTTGCGCGTGGTTTGGATACAAAACATAAGCCTTTGGGTTACCGTTTACTTTTAGCATCTGAAGATAAGTTGTAGTAGACAAAACTTGTGAACCAACTCCACCAGACCCAGCCTTATACAAGAACAATCGAGTGAGATATGAATTTTACCGTATCAAACATCAATACAAATGAATTTCGGTTCAGCACAAACATGTCTTCAGAAACTCAAAATTCACGGATCCTTCCTTCGTGAATTAGCTTTTGGCTTCCAAAGACGACATTAAGATGACATCGAGATAGAATTTTTGCAATCAGAACCACACGCATACGTCATTCCATCCAAAAATTATGAACTTTTTAGTGCACACTAAATAATGGTTCAACCCAATTCCTTTGTATTTTTTCACTGTGTAACTTCAAAAAGAATGGCGTATTTGGAGACCTTCCTTCGAGATTTAGCTTTTGGTCCAAACCCAATAGTTGAAGAGAACATCAAGACGGTTTCAAAACCTCAAGAATTAATCCAAAACACCATTCCAAATGGGAGATATGAATTTCCAAACTCAAATCAATTGAAAAACAATTTCCTATTTGCACTGCTTAAACTTCATCGAAAACACCAAAATCTTCCGCAACTCGACATGCATTAAACAAATACCGGAGATTTGTTGTATTGAAAAAAATACCTTTATCCAGTGAGCATGGATCCAATGATATTCATGTATGTGCATGTTAACAAAGTATAAGCTAATTAGGAATAGAAAATAAAGAAGGCAAATTTTGGGGTACAACAGCCCTCACCCGGTTATTCAGCTCAAAGAGTGTTAATCCCCAAGCCTCGTCTAAAAGGAAAATATATAACTGCAAAGTTTGAAAATTTCATCAGTAATTAAAAGTAGCCAATGCTACTTATTTGGTTCCTAAACAAAAATTATTGATTAGTCTTGTGCATGTGATGATCATCATATCTCCTCATTGCCTTAATTTGACCGTCCGAATGAAAAAGGAGGGAAATTGGAAAGAGACTTAAGTACAAAGCATAGTGTGATACGGCGGGAAAATTGACTTGGTTGTTTTGCGTTTGATCGCAGTTGTTGCGGATAGCAAGAGTCGCCAATGACTTTTCTTTTATCCTATAAGGAAAGGGTAAAAAGAACAGGAAAGACCTTTGAGATATTATCTTGAGTTCGGGGGATAGATTATGAAAAGGGAAGGTGTTAGCACCATTTTCATCCATAGTTATCTATGGGCTTTTAGTTGCTTACTAGATCACTTTTGAAATTTCTTTGTTTGAAATGCGTTTGTGGTGTGTTTTGAAAGTATTTTTGAAAAACGCCTTCGTTTAGGCAAACTTTGTAATAATTCTCGTCTGTATAAGAATGTATACAAAGTGTTGGACCTTTTTTGAAAATATTTCATGTTTTGAAAGTGTTTGGTGTATTTTGGAAATATGTCTTATTTTAAAGATGGATTGTGAGCAAGCAACTAAGAACATTCTACCTACTCAAAAGGCTTTCGTTCATTTCTCTCTTCCTTTGATATTGTTATCTTACCATTGATTGGTAAGAAACTCTATCTTTGGATGTAAAGGAATAGGCGTGGGTCATCGTATAGTCATAAGGTGCAATGTTGTGAGATATCTTAGCATTTTTCTTAAGGGACTAAGATCATTTGTAAGGCAACATTTGAAGCGTCATCGAGGGACTATGATCTTGTATTTTTAAATTGTTTTTGCTAAGGCATCTCACATGCATAACATGACCATTTTCTCAAGGCAACAAGTGGAGTTAACCCTAGAAGTGCAAGTGTGAAAAGTGTTTATTTTGCATGCATTTTTTTGTCTTGGTTAGGGTTGTCTAATATTGATTTTTATCTTTCCATACACACCCTAGTTACTAGCATTTATATTTGAAAGCGATAAATTGCGGAAAATAAAGTCCTACGCTATTACATCGTTTAGGGGGAAGGGGTACAATTTACAAATGGTGATGGATAGGAGCTTAAATATTACAACCATATTGAATATCCATGAAGAAACTATATGGAACATGTAAAAACCAAGGAAAAAGTAAGAAAATGCCTTTTTGAACATTATGTGTCGACACATGCTCTTTTGCATTGACACATATTCTTCTTCCCGTGCCCATGTTTTCCAAATCAACTCAGTATGAGTCGATACATAATGGTATGTGTCGACTCATACCCTGTTTTGTACCCTAAAATTTTCCCTCTCACTTATCAAGATTTTTGCTCACAAGATCTCCTTTGGCTCAAGACTGCACTAGGGTTTGATCAGCTCAAGACACCTCCTTATGCACTAATGACCCAAAACTAGGGTTTGAGTTTGCACAAGGACATTTGAACTTCCAATTCCCCATATGACTTTCATGATTCATTAGGGACCCCCAAGACCACTCATGTCAAGTTTCAAGCCTTGGATCACATTTTTGCTCAATCAATTGAGCGGTTGACCTAAAAATCATTTGTATTGGGGAAAAAGTCAACTATGGCTAATTTACAGTCAAACTTCTTAATTTTTTATCCATACCAACATTTTAAACTTATATGTATCATTTTATCAAGTTTGGACCATAACTCCTCAAGAAATTTGATCAAATCCCCAAAAGGGCAAAATGGTCAAAATTAGGGTTTTGACTGAGAAGGGGCAATTTCTGATTTTTGACCTAGCAAATGATAAATTGGATTAAGGAATGATCTCAAGATTCCAATTGCATCACTTTGACCTAATGGCATAGTTCAAAACATTGCAAGTCCATTGTATTGACAGATGAATTTTTTCAGTCAATTGATCAAAAGTCAACTGTATACTGAAAAGTCAAACTTTGACTTTTTGGTAAAATTCAAGTGCCAAAGATCATAATTCATAAAAAAAATGTCAAAATATGAAACTTATTCATCAAGAAATCAAAAAGTCAAGATTTCATTTTGAAAAGTCAAAATTTCTAAACTTAGAAATTTTTCTAAGTGTTGGAAATTTCATGTTTTTTATAACTTTGAACCAAATTTTCACCATGATGCAAGATTATTAAAGAGAAACTTCCAACATGAAAGTTGTAGATCTCCGTGAAATCTATAACTTTTCTTCACACAACTTCTTCCCAAAATGCTTGGATCTCAAGTTATAATTTTATAAACATGTGGTCATGAAACTAAACACTTAGTAAAATTCTGCCCTAATTTGGTCAGGATTTTGACCTAACTTCATGGAACTTTTTCATATAGTTCCAAGGGTAATATTCAAAATCAATTCAAATATGGGTTTTCGAGCACATTTCAAGATTTCCAAAATGTCCAAGAACTCCTTGAGATCATTCTTGAGGAGGGAGAATCGAAGAGATGAAGTTAGGGTTTTGTCACTTGAATTACAAGTCATTTTTGATGAACATATGAACCAAATACATAGCCGTGCTGCATAATCCTAACTTTGTAGGACTCAAACTTTCTTTTCACTCCATAATTAATGGTTTACAAAACTAATTATTCCCTTATCCAAGTGTTTCAAACTTTGTCCAAATCAATTTGCCATTTTAGGGAGAACGTAACATATCCATTCTTGTAAAGCAAGCTTTATGCACAAAGTCAGCTTCTTGAGCTCCCAACTTGTTTTCCTTGATTACACTCCATCCACAAAATCATAAGTATTGTGTTTAAAGTGGCTAACAACTCTATGAACCAAGTACAAGGCATGGAAACTTGAATTTCTCAAAAAAATCACATGTTATGCATACACTTGTGATTTTGAATTCTGATCAACAAGAGGTCTCCAAACTTGTTGCTTATAAATAGAGTCACTATTTGTGAGCTATAGGACGAGCTTGAACATCCTGAAATACACCAAAACTCTCTCAAATCAGAAATTTCCCAAAAACGTCATTGTTGCACAGTTTCTGACCTTGAACTTCAAACTCACATTTCCCTCGTGCGTTTCTTGGACTTTTAGTTTCTAAAGCTTCCTTACATAAAGTGTAACTGTTGTACCCCAAAATTTGACCTCTCACTTATCAAGAATTTCCTCACAAGATCTCTTTGATTCAAGACTGCATTAGGGTTTGACCAGCTCAGGACATCTCCTCATGCCCTGATGACCAAAATTAGGGTTTTAGTTTGCACAAGGAATTTTGGACTATCAATACTTCATATGACTTTCAAGGATCATTAGGGATCCCCAATATTATTCATGTCAAGTTTCAAGCTTTGAATCACACTTTTGATCAGTCAATTGGATAGTTGACCTAAAAATCAACTATATTGGGGAAAAAGTCAACCATGGCCAATTTACAGTCAAAACTCATAATTTTTTATCCACATAAACATCTTAGACTCATATGTATCATTTGATCAAGTTTAGACCATAATTCCTAAAGAAATTTGATCAAATCATCAAAAGGGCAAAATGGTCAAAATTAGGGTTTTGATTGAGAAGAGGTAATTTCTGTTTTTTTTACCTAGAAAATGATCAATTGGTTTGAAGCATGATTTCAAGAATTCAATTGCATCATCTTGACCTAATGACATGATTCAAAACATTACAAATCCATTGGATTGGCAGATGAATTTTTCAGTCAACTGTACACTGAAAAGTCAAACTTTGACTTTTTGGTCAAAATCAAGTGCCAAGGATCACAATTCATCAAAACATGTCAAAATGTGAAACTTGTTCATCAAGAAATCAAGGATTTAAGATTTTGTTTTGAAAAGTTGAAATTTCCTAACTTAGAAATTTTTCTAAGTATAGAAAATTTCTTATTTTTTCTCAACTTTGAGCCAAATTTTCACTATGATGCAAGATGATTCAAAGGAAACTTCCAACATGAAAGTTGTAGATATCCATGAAATATAAAACTTTTCTTCACACAATTTCTCCTAAAAATGCTTGTATCTCAAGATATAATTTTGGGAATACATGCTCATGAACTAAAATAACTTAGTGAAATTTTGCCCTAGTTAGGCAGATTTTTGACCTAAATGCATGCCATTTTTTCACATAGTTCCAAAGGGAATTTTCAAAAGAAATTCAAAGATGAGTGGTATAGCACATTACAATCTTTCCAAAATATCCAAGAACTCCTTGAGATCATTCCTGAGCAGTGAGAATCGAAGAGGTGAAGTTGGTGATTTATCACTTTGATTTCAAGCCATTTCATGATGAACAAAAATTCAAATCCAAGCCTAGGCTGCATAATATTTCCTTTTCAGGCCTCAAACTTGTTTCTCACTCCATAATTAAATGTTTACACAGCTTCTATAGCTTTAATCCAAACACTTGAGCCTTTATCCATGTTATAATTCCATTTTTGGCACAAAGTTGCCATTTCCATTTTGATAAAGCATTACTTTTGCAATTTTCAACTTCTTGAGCCTCTCAATTGTTTTCTCTGCACACAAGCAAAGTAAAAACCAAAAGCAACTTGCCTAAAGCATCTACCAACTCAGATCATGCTTGTACAAACTTAGGGACTTGTCTCCTTACTTTTCTTCAAAAGCAAGTTATAGAGCCAAAAGGCTATAACTCAGAAACTTGGAGTGGAGTTGATCTCCAACCTTTTCCATACATATACACAAAGGTATTGCAACATAAGACACAGATTCTAAGACTCTAAAACACTCCCAAACACTCTGCAACTTAGAATCCACCATAGCTTGACATTTTTGAACCTTACACAGCCATCTCCAAAACCACTCGTGCGTTTTGAGTTTTAACCACCTAAACACTTAATATACCTCATATCTAAGTGATCCAGACCCCTGTTCTCTCACTGTAACCCCTCCTCCACCATCCACCATTTTCAAATATTGAGCTTGCAGGTTGACTTGAGTAGGGAGATTCAGGGACTTTCAAGACAAAGTAAGGATTGGAATACACTCAAGGAGGTCCAAGCAAGCTAAACAGATCCTCAGGCCTTCTCAAAACTTGCTCAAACTCCATTCACGATCCCAGCTGAAATAGGTAAAAACTCAAACTTATATCTCTTCATACAAGCATCATTTGGTCCTGATTTGTGAAAGCAAAATGTAGATATCCTTGCCCAAAAGTTAACCATGTTCATAGTTTTCATTTATATTAACTGTGTATAGAGAATTTTGGATTTGAAATTTCTGTAAAAATTAGGTTTCAAATTAGGGCAAGTAAAATTAGCTTTGATCTTTGACTTTTAGTTTACATAAATTATATGGTTGAACTCGTGGGAAGAAACACCATAACTTTCATGTTTGAACTTTCCATTTTTATGGAGAAATGAAGAAGATACAGGTGATTCGGTCATGGCTCAAGGTTGATGATGAAGTTGCCTTCAGGGGGCATTTTCTAATATATATTTACGATTGTGTTTATATAAACAGATGTACAGCCACCCCAGTGGTAAGGCAGCGCACGTAAATGCTATAGGTCACGGGTTCGAGCCTTAACACGCTGCCTTTTGCAATTTTTTTCATATTTTTTTCCCATTTTCTTGTTGTTTTACAGCGCATGGGCTTCTGATTCTTGGGCCTTGTGTTTTTTCTAACATCCTACCTCCTTCTTACTCTTAACACCCCTGGCCCAACATAATTTTATTTATTTATTTTACTTTCATTTTAATTTATTAAATATATTTTTCTTAATATTAAAAATCATAAAAAATATAAAAATGATAGATTTATATTTTTGCTTATTTTATTTTATTTTTCTCACAAAAACTATTTTTATTTAGTTATATATTATCCATTTTTATTAATTAAATTTGTAAATTAAAATTATAACTAGTTTAAATATTTATGTTTCTTCACACCCATTAAACATATTATTTTAGTATAAAAAAGACCAGAATATCTCATAATGCCATATATTATTTTCAAGATAAGAAAAATACAAAAAAATACTTACATTTTTCTTAAAGAAATTTATTTCCTTTTAATCAAATAGAATGAGGGTTTATTCAAAAGGTCTTTTTCTAAAATAATTTCTTTTCTTAATTGACTTAAGTTAATCTTGATTTATTTATTAGGTTTAGGTTAAAACTTTTTTCACATAAAAAACCAAAAAAAAATCTTCTTTGCATTTACATATCTTTGCATATTTAGTTCATCTTGTATATTATTTATTCTAATATTTGTACATATTCAATTTGGTTGTAATAGATTAATTAGGTTTATATTATTGCAATCCCCATTCATAAATTGTATACCCCCTCCCAAAAGTGTTTTAATAGCATCATAATTTTTAATTTCGCAATTTATCGCTTTTACATAATATGCTAGTAATTAGGGTTTGTATGGGAAGATGAAAACCAATCAAATAGAAAACCCTAATTCAAGACAAAATCAAGCATGAAAATGACACACTTGTACACAAAACACCCCTAGGGTTATCCCACTTGGTTGCCTTATACAAAAATGGCCATATTACGCATGTAAGGTATCTTAGCCAAACAAACAAATACAAGATCATAGTCCCTCGATGACGCTATTCAAAGTTGCCGTACCAAATGATCTCAGTCCCTCAAAAAAGCTAAGATACCTTGCAACATTGCTAATCATGGTTATACGATGGCCTGTCCCGTTTACATCCAAAGATAGGGTTTCTTACCAAATCAATGGTAAGACAACAATATCAAAGGAAAAGAAAATGAACAAGAAAAACATTTGAGTAGGTAGATTACTTTTAGTTACTTGCTCCATTTCAAAACAAATATCCTTGCTATTTTCAAAACAAACACACACATTTCCAAACATCTTACAAACATTGAAAACATTTTCAAAAAGATCAACATCTTTGTATAAATTCTTACGAACGAGAATCATTACAAAGATTGCCTAAACAATGGCATCTTTAACAAAATACTTTCAAAACCACACAAAACACAATTTTAAACAAAAGCAAGTGATCTAGCAAATAACTAAGAGCCCATGGAAAACCATGGATGAAAAGGGTGCTAATACTTTCCCTTTTCATAATCTACCCCCCGAACTCAAGAAATAATCTCAAAGGTATTTCGTGTGCTTTTTCACCTTTCCTTTTGGATAAAAGGAAATTCGGTGGCGACTCTTGCTAACCGCAACATTTGCGATAAAATGCAAAACCTTAAAGTTAGTTCTCCCACTGTATCACAGTAACCTATCCATGTTCCTATTTCATTACTGTAACACCATTTACCATATCCTCCATAACCAAAAATAGAGAACTGCACATTGACTTCTCCAAGTCATTTCAGCCACTCTCAACTCAAGCAAACCATTGCATTAGCTTCCTAGGACCTCAAGGAAGCTAACCTGATCATCACCACTACTTGAAACAAGCTCAATCTCCAAACCTGATTTCCAGTTTTGAGGTAAGTTTTCTCAACTTGTAACTCTTCATACAGGCATCATCAATAGTTTATTTATGAATAAAATATGTAGATACCATTGCCCTAAAGCTAACCATGTCTTTAGTTTCCATTAATTTTGTTTGAGCTTAGAGAATTTTGAAACTGAAATTTCTGAAATTTTTAGAGTTCAGATTAGGGCCATTAAAATTCTTGCTTATCTTTGATCTATAGTTTTAATACTTTACATTTCTGGAATCGTGAGAAAATTTGCTATAAGTTTCATGTTTACAGTTTTCATTTTTGATGAGAAATGAGCAAGTTACAGTTGGTCTGACTGGAGGTTGAAGATGAAGTCTTCAGGGCGCGTTTTGCCTTACATATTTATTGTTTTGCTTGTATTAACGGATGTATAGCCAACCCTAGTGGTAGAAGTGCACGCCTGTAACTAATGGGACCTGGGTTTGAGCCCCAGTGATACCCTTTTTTTCATTTTTCACTTTCTCACTTTTCTGATTTTTGTTGTTTTTGGCAGGCGCTTGGCCCTTTGAGCCTAGCTTGTTTTTGTTTTTCTAGCTGACCTCCCTGCTGACTAATGGCACCCCTGGCCCAAGTTCATTTATTTTTTATTATTTATTTCATTTTTATTTTCTTAAATATTTTTCCAAACATTAAAAATCATAATAATACCAAAAAAAATGATAGATTTATATTTTGACTTATTTTATTTTATTTTTCTCACAAAAAATATTTTTATTTATTATACTTTATTTATTTTATTAAATGATCTTGTAAACTTAATTAATACTATATTTTTATTTATTTATTTTTTACACCATTTAAAATACATTATTTTTTCATAAAAAAGACTAAAAATATTTTATAATGCTATAAATATTTTTAAGATAAAAATACCAAAAAATACTTTTCTTAAACTTATTTTCTTTTGATTAATTAATAGAACTAGGGTTTACTTAAAATCTTTTCTTAATAAAATTCAAATTTAATTAATTATTTAATTAGGTTAAGACAAAATCCCTTTTTTCATGAAAATCAAACAAAAATGCATTTTCTTTACATTTTGCATTTTTTGTGCAATTCATTCATTTTGTACTTTGTATTTATTTAATTTCTTGTACATTAATACCCATTCAATATGGTTGTAATAGACTAATTAGGTTTACAATTCTTGCAATCCCCATTCAATTTGTACACCCCCTCCCCACAAATGTTGTAATAGCGTAGTAACTTTAAAATTCCGCAATTTATCGCTTTTATATATAAATGTTAGTAATTAGGGTTTGTATGGAAAGACTAAAACCAATACTTAGAAAACCCTAATTCAAGACAAAAGCAAGCATGAAAATAATACACTTTCACACAAGCACCCCTAGGGTTATTCCACTTGGTTGCCTTATACAAAATGGTCATATTACGCATGTAAGGTATCTTAGTCAAAACAAGCAAATACAAGATCATAGTCCTTCGATGACGCTATCTAAGTTTCCTCACAAATGATCTTAGTCCCTCAAAAATAATGCTAAGATACCTTGCAACCTTGCTAATCATGGTTATACGATGACCCACGCCCGTCCCGTTTACATCCAAAGATAGGGTTGCTAACCAAATCAATGGTAAGACAACAATGTCAAAGGAAAAAGAAATGAACAAGAAAGACATTTGAGTAGGTAGATTGCTCATAATTACTTGCTCCATTTCAAAACAAACATCCTTGCTATTTTCAAAAATAAACACTTACACTTTCAAAACATCTTACAAAACTTGAAAACATTTTCAAAAGATCAACATCTTTGTATACATTCTTAAGAACGAGAATCATTACAAAGATTATCTAAACAATGGCCTCTTTACAAAATACTTTCAAAAAACCACACAAAGCAAAATTTCAAACAAAAGCAAGTGATCTAGCAAGTAACTAAGAGCCCATGGATAACCATGGATGAAAAGGGTGCTAATACCTTCCCTTTTCATAATCTACCCCCCGAACTCAAGAAATAATCTCAAAGGTCTTTCTTGTGCTTTTTCACCTTTCTTTTTGGATAAAAGAAAAGTCAGTGGCGACTCTTGCTAACCGCAACATTTGCGATAAAACGCAAAACCTTCAAGTTAGTTCTCTCACCGTATCACAAAATTGGCGACTCTGCTGGGGAAAATTCTAAAAGTGGGGTTACCTTAGGGTTAGATCATATTTACTTGCTTACATTGTTTTACTTGTATGCTTTACATTATGGTTCTTTGTTTGGGTTTGAATCCTCTACCTGGATTTGGGATACGTTATAGGTAAGTAGCAATACATTGTGGAAACTGTGTGGGGTATACCGACATGGTCTAAGCAATAGCTACGTTAGTGCAACATATTTGTGGGTACCGGTAGCCTTTGAGTTAATCAAAGAGAATACGGGGCCGCTGAGTGATGTCATAAAGCACTAATGAACTTCTAGAATCTTTACTTGACCAACTTGGCCTTTAGGATGTAGTGAGATGACCGGCTTTGGTGCAGTCCAAAGTTGGTAGATACTCTATACTACACTCATTGAGGTTTGGTTTATTGGGATATTTTGGTCACCATTAAAGAGGTTTGTTCTGAAATAATGACCAAGGAAACAAACCAGTGATATTGAGCTCCTTAGAACCCAGTTACTATCACTAGGACAGGTTGAACCCACTAAACTTCAAGAGGGTACTTACCTATAAAACTCCATGAAAGCCTAAACCTAGGAACTTGTTTGTTTTGTTTGTACATACATACTTGTACATAACATCATGAACATCATAACATCATACACATTCATTAACCATTTCAAGGATTTTGGGATTCATCTTTGTTCTTGTTTTGTAGGATATGGATTCTCTTCGCAGGAAAACTATTCAAGTCAACCTTGTAAGGATCCCTCCACAACTTAAGGAGCTAGCCTCAAGGATTCCAGAAAACTCCCCATTCACCGAGAGACATGGTCTCCTACTCAACTTGGTCACCTCCAACACAGATGAGGACATGGTGAAGGTGCTCTTTCAGTTCTTTGATCCTTTACACTATTACTTCACATTTCCTGACTATCAACTTGTGCCTACTTTGGAAGAATTCTCCCGGCTCTTGAGAATTCCCATTCTCAATCAACTACCTTTCAACGGTACAAAAAGAGATCCAAAGCCAGAAGAGATTGCTCAATCTCTACACTTGCACTCATCTGATGTCACAACTCATTGGGAAACAAGGAGTGGTGTCAAGGGTTTCCTAGCAAAGTTCTTGTTTGAGAAAGCCCAAAACTATTGGAATTCCTTGGATTTGAAAGCCTTTGAGGAAATTGTGGCTCTCCTCATCTATGGGATGGTTTTGTTTCCAAATCCTGATCAACTCATATATGTGAACACCGTCAAAATCTTCATATCCCGCAACCCGATGCCTACATTGCTAGGGAATATCCTACACTCTTTTCACACTCGCACAATGAGGAAAAGAGGTGTCCTTATGTGTTACACTCCTCTCTTGGAAATATGGTTTATTTTACATCTTCCCCAATTTGTATTAAAGAATGAGCAAGGTTCTAGGTGGTCATAAAGGTTGATGACGCTCAAACATTCAGACATTCATTGGTGCTCCTGATCCAAAGAGAATGTTACTATTATCGACCGTTATGGAGAATTTCCTAATGTCCCTTTACTTGGAATTAAGGGAGGTATCACCTACAACCCCTGCTTAGCCTTAAGACAATTTGGTTACGCCCGAAGGGATGGCCCGCACGAGATGCTGATTCAAGGTTTGGTATTTGACTACGACAACGGCGATCAAGGTCTTCGCCATAGATTTATCCGAGCTTAGAGGATGTTGAACAAGGTAGATGTCAAGACTTTAGGGCACAAGAATTCCATCCCTCTTGAGCCTTACCTCAAATGGGTACGAACTCGTGCTCAGAGTCTTATGATGCCTTATCCCTCCATTCTCCCGGTAATCATTGAGCTTGTCATGGAAGGAGATGTTCCATATACTATCCTGCATCCTGACATGCCCACCTCACTTGAAGACTTACAAAGAGATTGGATACAACTCAAGGGGGAGCGAGATACTTTTGAAGCCCAATTCTACATAAGCGAGAAGAAGGTTTTGGAACTCACTAGGCTACTTCATGAGGAGCAGACCCTGAATGCCTACATTGTACCAAAGAGGATGCGTACTACCTTTATATCTTAGAGTTTCTTGTATTTGTTTTGCCCAATAAGGCATTAATGTACTCAAAGCTTTAATTTATTAATATAACGTGTGTTTCCTTTTTGTCTAAAACAAATTTGAATCTTAAAATCCTTGAAATCAATGCATACGCATTTATCATTCATCATAACATAAGCAGGTTTCTTGCAACAAGTCTCCTCATCTCTCTACTGTTTATTTCAGTAAGATGGATCTCGAGTAAATGGTGAAGGACCTCCAAGCTCAGAGTGCACAGTTTCAACAGTTGTTCTTAACTCTGGCCAAAGGACAAGAAGAGTTGAACACCTTGCTGGTTGAAGAGAAGAAAAAGAAGACGAAGAAAATAACCAGAATTCTGAACATGGGAAGAAGATTCCAAGGGCAGACAAGAAGGGCCTTAGAATTTGCAACGACATCCGGTGAGAAAGACAACCCAGATGGGAAAGGCAAGGAAACAGTTATTCAGTCTGATTTAGAAGAGGAAGAGGAAGAAGAAGACTATTCTGAAGAACAATATCCTCCAGCCGATGACAAGTATAAGCATCTAGAAGAACGGTTGAGTGCAATGGAAATCCAAAAAGTGCTTGGATTGGACTTTGAGGAGTTGGGACTGGTATCAGGAATTGTCATTCCTCCCAAATTCAAAGCACCTGTGTTCGCCAAATATGACAGAGTCTCATGCCCCAAAATGCATCTTAGGTCTTATGTAAGGAAAATCCAGCCTCATACCGCCGACAAAGATTTATGGGTACACTTCTTCCAAGACAGTCTGTTTGGAACTCAACTTGATTGGTTTTATCAGTTAGAAAGGGCCAGTGTTCATAACTGGGAAGATATTACTACAACCTTTTACAAATAATACCAATACAATGCTGATCTCGCGCCTACCCGTACTCAACTCCAGAGTATGGCCATGGTTTCAAGTGAAGGCTTCAAGGACTATGCGCAAAAATGGAGAGATTTGGCCGGAAGAGTTCAACCTCCTCTATCTGAAAGAGAGTTGCTAGACATTTTTTTGGGCACTTGTCTGGTCCCTTTTTTAATCACTTAATTTGGAGTTCATCGGCGGGTTTTACTGAATTGATATTAACCGAAGAAAGAGTAGAAGTCGGGATAAAGAATGGAAAGATTCAAAAAGAGGCATCCTCTGCTGCTGTAAGGAAGCCATTCATCGGAAAGAAAGAAGTGGTTGTTGTGTAGCCTCAGAGAAATCAATATAGGGTTGGACGCGGTTCAATGGTGGGGGTCGTTATGATTCCTAAACCTGTGCCTGATCAGCAAAGAAACAATCATCCAAGAATGGAAAGACCAGTCAGACAGTTCACCAGAATCAACATGACTCTATCTCAAGTATTGCCACATCTGTTAAGATTCAACCTAGTGACCTTGAAAGAAGCTCCAAAAAAACCTAACACAACATCTCCTCACTATCATCCTAATGCCCGCTGCGCATGCCATTCTGAGAGTCCCGGCCATGACACTAACAACTGTTGGGCTCTAAAGAACAAAGTAAATGACCTCCTTGAAGCCAAAGAGATTGAATTCAATGCGCTAGAAAATCCCAATATCATTTCTGCCCCTATGCCCAAGCACGGCCATAATGCCAAGGCCATTGAAGAGGATATGTTTGTTACTTCAGTTGATGAACTTATGACCCCACTCCTGACTATCAAAAAGAACTTATTAAATGCCAGTGTTTTCCTGGGCTGTAATGAAAGCTATCATTTTTGTTTGTCCTCGCCAACCAGCTGTGCTTTGTTGAAAGAAGGCGTTCAATTCCCAATAGATAACAAGTAGATTTTGTTCGAAAAGACTTCTGTTCCACCTGTTTCTTATAATGATGTTTCCATTGTGACCATTTCTGGAAATTCTTCCAGGGTCTCCACCAAAAGACCCGTTAGAATTACATCAGTTCCAAAAGTAGCCCCTTTGATAATTACAATGCCTTGACCAGTCCCATATTTGTCAAACAAAACCGTACCATGGAATTATGGAGGGGATGTCTACTACCACGATATCAAGCAAGATTGGTCAGCTGCCGAAGATTCAAGTTCTGAGAAGATTGACTCCGATGTCAGTAATATTGCAGGGACTAGCAAGATTACCCGAAGCAGAAGGATATTCTCTCCAGAAATTGCTCCCCCAAAAGCATTTTCTGGACCCGTAATCATTCATGTTGTTGTTGCTCCTCCGAAGGCTATTCCTAGTCCTACAATCATCTCCACCAATACTCCAATGACAAAGTTGTTACAATCCCTGTTATCACTCCTAATGACATTCCTGCTACCAAGTTAAGTGAGACTCGAGTAAAAAGTATTCTGATTGAGCCTGTTCGGACGAAGGCACAAACATTGGCTATCCCTGAGACCTCCCGAAAAGAGATGGAGGAAATTCTAAAGATCATAAAAAGAAGCGACTACAATGTAGTCGAGCAACTGGGGCAAACTCCATCCAAAATTTCCATGTTGGCTTTACTACTATATTCTGAGGCACATGCAAAAGCCTTGGTAAAATTCCTGAAAACTGCCCATGTACCTCAAGAAACATCTGTCGATCAGTTCCAAGACTGCGTAGCCAGCTTGACTGCAGATAATGGTCAAGGTTTTTCGAATGCTGATTTAACGCCAAGAGGAAGGAAGCATAATGAGGCATTGCATGTCTCAGTTGAATGTAGGGGAACAACCTTGGCTCATGTTTTGGTGGACACTGGCTCATCTCTGAATGTATTGCCTAAAAAGGCTCTTGATAGGCTTGAATGTGAGGGATTGACATTGAAGCCAAGTAACATAGTAGTGAGGGCCTTTGACGGCTCAAAAAGGATGGTGCATGGGGAAGTGGATATCCCCATAAAAGTTTAAACCCAAACATTTGATTCAACTTTTTATGTAATGGATATTCGCCCTTCATATTCTTGCTTGCTAGGTCAACCATGGACTCACAATGTTGGCGCTGTTACTTCTATGTTGCACCAAATGCTGAAGTATCTGATTCAAGGGAAGATTATCACCGTTCATGGAGAAGAAGAGTATATGATCAGCCATCTCAATTCTTTCAGATATGTGGAATTAGATGGTGAATTTATTGAAACTCCATTCTAACACTTTGAAGAAGTCTCGTAAGATGTGGCAGCGACCAAGGTTGTTCCTAAGATCACAAGGCCTCCACTCAGGATGTCATCTTTGAAGGATGCCAAGGCAGTAGTAGAAGAAGGAGGGTGCACTATTTAGGGACAACTCCCAGATATCCCATACAAATATGACAAGTTCGGTCTGGGTTTCACTTCAAGTGCCCAGAAGGTTGTACACCGCGCTCGTGCTGGAGGACCACCCCTGACGATCAGCAATCGTGAAGTCAACACGATAGAGGATGATGAAGATGGCTACAACCTAGAGGATTGGATCTTCCCTATTGTCAGTGGAGGGCTCAGAAACTGGGAGGCTAGAGACTTTGTCCCGTTCACTTTTATCCCACAGTAATTTGTCTTTACATTTTGTTAGATCTGTAATATTAAAACAATTCAGACTCTTAAAACCTTGTGTCTTACCCGAGGCACAATGGTCCATTTGTAAGGGTTATTATCTCATTTCCATATGACATCAATGAATCATGGACGTTTTTGCATACAAAATTTGTGCTTATTGTTTTTCTTTTTACATTTTCATTGCTTTCAAAGATAGTTATACTCTTACACACACTCACACTCACAATGCAGGTCTACATCCATTCGGGATCCCATGGGCAACGATTCTGCTATGGCTTTTTGTGACTTTGAAAATCTAATCTACCAAGCCAAAGATGAAGGTGAGGAAGATTATGAAGTATCAGGGGAACTCTTCAGGTTACTGCAGCAAGAAGAGAGAACCATTCAGCCCCACGAGGAACTGGTGGACACCATCAATCTAGGTACCGAAGAAGAAAAAAGAGAAGTCAAGGTGGATGCCAATCTAGAACCCATTGTCAAGGAACGTCTGATTCAGTTGCTACACGAGTATGTTGAGGTCTTTCCTGGTCGTATGAAGACATGCCAGGACTTGATGCAGATATTATGGTACATCGTCTACCTACAAAAGAGGATTTCCCACCAGTAAAACAAAAGGTTCATCGAATGCGACCAGATATGTCAGAGAAGATTAAAGCATAAGTCATGAAACAATTCAATGTTGGATTCTTGGCTGTCACCTCCTATCTGCAATGGGTTTCCAATGTTGTACCCGTACCCAAAAAGGACAGCAAGGTACGAATGTGTGTGGACTATAGAGATTTGAATAGGGCAAGCCCTAAGGATGATTTCCCACTCCCCCACATTGACATCCTAGTTGACAATACGGCACAACACAAGGTGTTTTCCTTCATGGACGGTTTCTCAAGTTACAACCAATACAAAATGCCACCTGAGGACATGGAGAAGACAACCTTTGTCACATAATGGGGTACATTCTGCTACAAGGTGATGCCTTTCGGACTGAATAATGCTGGGGCAACCTATCAGCATGTCATGGTCGCTCTATTTCACGACATGATACATCATTAAATAGAGGTCTATGTGGACGACATGATAGCTAGATCTCAAATAGAAGAAGAACATCTTGATCATTTACAGAAACTGTTTGAGAGATTAAAGAAGTACAAACTGAGGTTGAAACCAAATAAATGCACATTTGGAGTAAGTTCTGGTAAACTCCTAGGCTTTGTCGTCAGCAATAAAGATATTGAAGTAGATCCTGCCAAGGTGAAAGATATACAAGAGATGCATGTTCCTCGTACTGAGAAGGAAGTCAAAAGATTCTTGGGACGCTTGAACTACATTGCCAGATTCATTTCTCACCTGACAGCTACCTGTGAACCAATCTTCAAACTACTGAAGAAAGACCAGGTAGTCAAATGGAATGATGAGTGCCAAACTGCTTTCGATAAGATCAAAGAGTACTTACAAGATCCTCATGTTTTGATGCCACCAGTCGAGGGAAGACCATTGATCATGTATCTGACCGTTTTGGAAAATTCAATGGGGTGTGTGTTGGGGCAGCATGACGAGTCTGGCCGAAAAGAGAACGTTATTTATTACTTGAGCAAAACGTTTACCGACTGTGAAACAAGATATTCACTGCTCGAGAAAACTTATTACGCTCTGGCATGGGCTTCTCGCTGGCTAAGATAGTATATGCTGACCCATACTACCTTATTGATATCTAAAATGGATCCAATAAAGCACATCTTTGAGAAACCTGCTCTCTGGGAGAATAGCGAGATGGCAGATAATCCTGACAGAATATGACATACAATATACTACCCAGAAGACAATAAAGGGCAGTGTACTAGCTAACACCTTGCTCACCAATCTGTGGAAGACTACCAGTCCATGAAGTTCGAATTCCCGGATGAAGACATCATGATGGTAAACAACTGTGAAGAACTCAGACCATATGACGGACCTGAACAAGGATCCCAATGGACCCTGGTTTTTGATGGGGCATCTAACGCGCTCGGCAATGGTATTGGTGATGTACTCATATCTCCTGAAGGATGTCATACTCCCTTTACGGCAAGACTCTGCTTCAATTTTACAAATAACATGGCGGAATATGAAGCGTGCATCTTTGGTCTCAAAGCAGCCATAAACTTGGGGATCAAATCTTTGAATGTATTTGGAGATTCAGCTTTAGTTATCAACCAGATCAAAGGGGAATGGGACACCAAACACCCTAACCTTATCCCTTACAAAGAACATATTTTGATATTGCTCCCACACTTTGAGAAGATTACCTTCGAGCACCCCCCGCGAGAAGAAAATCAGCTAGCGGACGCACTAGCCACAATGTCATCTATGTTTAAACTTAAATGGGATAACGAGGCTCCCCGGATCACCATTGAACGGATGGATGAACCAGCACGCTGTCACAAGATTAATACTGAAGAAGTAGTGGACCAGCCTTGGTTTCATGAAGTCAAGAGGTATCTCGAGACTCAAGAATATCCAGAAGGAGCTTTAGTCAATGATAAGAAATTCTTAAGGAGACTCTCTACTAAATACTTCCTTAGTAATGGCATTCTTTACAAACGCAACCATGACTCTGTGTTACTTCGATGCGTAGACAAGGTTGAAGCTGAAAGGATCATGGCAGAGTTAAATGAAGGCACTTTTGGCACCCATTCCAGTGGACATACGATGGCAAAGAAAATACTACGGGCAGGCTATTATTGGTCTACCATGGAAGCAGATTTCTATCAACACTCTCAAACCTTCCATAAGTGTCAGATCTACGCTGATAAGGTGCACGTACCTCCAGTTCCTCTGAATGTTTTGACGGCCCCTTGGCCCTTTGCTATGTGGGGGATTGATATGATTGGGGAAATCAAGCCAACGGCCTCCAATGAACATCGCTTCATCCTAGTGGCCATTGACTATTTTACCAAGTGGGTTGAGGCAGCCTCCTTCGCTTTCGTCACCAAGAATGTTGTCACCCGGTTCATCAAGAAAAATCTCGTCTGCTGATACGGTATCCCGGAGAGGATCATTACAGACAATGGTACAAACCTGAATAATACTATGATCACTGCCTTGTGCGAGCAATTCAAGATCCAGCATCATAATTATTCCCCTTACCGGCCAAAGATGAATGGTGTGATCGATGGGAAAGAGAACTGACTGTTTTGGAATGCTGGTTCGCATTTGCGTTTGTTTTTGCAAAATGTCGCGATAAGCAAGAGTCGCCACCGTCTTTTATTTTATCCAACAAGGAAAGGACAAAAGCACAAAAAAATTCCTTTTTGAGATATTTCTCGGGTTCGGGAGGTAGATTATAGAAAGGGAAGGTGTTAGCACCCTTTCTATCCGTGGTTATCCACGGGCTCTTAGGTACTTGCTCATTGTGTTTTCAAAATTTTCTTTTCTTTGTGTTTGTGGGTTTGAAAAGAGTTTTTGTTTTGAAGAGAGTGTAATGCGAAAAGTTTTGTTTTGTTTTAAAAGGAGCAAGTACTTAAGAACCATCTACCTACTCGAAAAAGGAATTAATCTGTACAAATGTCCTTTAGACAATGCTAGCCCACTATTGATGAGTAGGTAGCATCTTTGTTGGAGTTTAAGGTTCAATTCGATTAAGGGACATGTGGTCACTAAAGCAATGTTAGGACGCCTTAGCGGTAACCCTAATATCTTAGATCATTTTTCCGAGGCAACCGTTTCGAGGCGACTATGATCTTTGGACAAGAGGGCGACCTCTAAAACTTCTTATACTCAATGACCACGTTCGAGGCAACCAAGTGAGGCGTACCCTAAGAGTGGCATGTGCAAGTGTGTTATTTCGATTAATTTTATCTGTACATGTTATAGGCGAGCTATGTTGATTTTAAGTTCATACATTGGATCTTGTCATGCATTCCTTATTACCAAACATCTAACAGTTAATATTGTGCGGAAATTAAATTGCGGGAAATTAAATCTAAGCTATTACAAGGCGTCAGGTATTTACATCGCCAAAAACAAACCCTTTAATTTAAATTGCGGAAAATAAAAGAAAGCGATAAATAAATAAAGTCCTAGTTAAAAACTATTACATACCGGAAGCAATTACAATATTGGATAAAAAATGAAACGCGTGCGAGAAAATTAAATCGGCGTATTTTTTAGGGTTTTGACCCTTTTTTGAAAGAAAGTATGTTTTTTGTTATTTTTGTATTAAATTAAATTAAACCTAAGTTAATTAATTAATTAATAAAAAGAGATATTTTTGGATTTTTTAATATTTAAGGAAATAAAATAACATTGATTAAAATTATTTAAAAAAAACCTAATTCTATATTAATTTTAATTTATTGCAAAAATATTAAAATTGTACCTAATTAAAAACTAAATTAATTGGTTAATAATTATTTACAAAAATAGAGTGATGAAATTAAATTTAATAAATAAAAATAATATTTTTTATGTTTTTGATTTTATGAGAAAAAATTAATTGGCTGGTAATAATAATAATAATTAATAAAACAATTAACTAAAAAGAAATATAAAAGAGAAAAAGAAATAAACCCAGGGGGGTGTTAGGCCCAAATTGGTGGTGAAAAGAGCAATCTCCAGGCCCAATTACGCCAGCCTTGTTTGACTTTTTGGATCACCCATGCGCTTGTTGACTTGGACACATGATAGTCCCTCAATCTTAGCCTTCAGATTTAGCCAGGAGGCCATCTGGCGCCTGGATCTTTGAGGCATATGGTGGACCATGTTTTGAGCGTTGCATGAGAGTGCCTGAAGAAAATTCAAATAAATGTTTTGGGGGACCTGGGATTCGAACCCAGGTCCCAAGGGGTTTTCCACTAGCGCGCTTGCCAATCCAACTAAACTGCTTAATTGTTATTAGAATAGATAGATAATATTATAAAAGTAAAGCAAGCAATATACTGAAAATAACAAAAATGCGCTAAATTGGTTTGAACGGGCCAATGAAGACAAGTCACGTCTTCATCTTCTTCCACAAACCCTGTATTTTTTTCCTGCGGATTTGATTTCGCATCAAAATCCATGGCTTGCTTCTAAAATCCATCCTAGGCTGTAAAAATCAATTCCTAGACCAAGGCTTGCTTCGTCTCTTCCCACTGAACACAACCATGGTCATTATTTGTCCTGATTTTTCCTGTATCAAAAATGCCTAAAAAACAAGCACACAAACCCTAGCTTCGGGTACATGATTATAGGCTATGAAAACAAAATTGAATAATGCAGACATGTTGGAAATTGGACGTTAAGCATGATTGTACAAAAAAATGGCAAAGAGATGCAAGAGAATGGATTTATGATTTCATGTTCAGAGCTATGTTCATGGGCACTTACAGCGCATTTCAGGCGATGAGAGGGCTTGGTTCTGATTGTTATAGCTTCAGGGGATTGACGGCAAGAACACCACGTTGAGATTTTGGATTGAAACGAGCTCTAAGTGTAATTTCAGTTTCCACTTTTTCAAGCTTTTTCTCCAATTTTGTTTGGCCGTTTTTGCAGTCTTCAGGTCGTGTTCTCTGTATGCCTAGCTTATGTGTGTATAAGGGAATGAATTAGGTCAAGAGTTGGGCTTTCAATCCATGTGCATTCAAGGTTTGGGATTTGATATGATCACCATTGATAAAGTTTCCAAAATTGTACCAAATCTGATATTTTGTGCACAACGATGCTTGATACGAATTTGATTAGGTGTATCTTGGTAATGAAGACTTGTAATGATCAAAAAAATCTCATTCCATTAATTTTTGGATTTTATTTGAATTAATATTGATTTAAAATGAATTAAATCAATAAAAATTAAATAAAATAGAAAAATAAATGATTGGTCATGAAATTGAAGATGGGACACGTGTGTGGTGTGAAAAGATCATATCAAGTGGAAAAAAGTGGGCCCTTTTGTCAAAATTTGGAGTTTTGAGGATAGTTGACTTTTGGCACTTTTGGAAAAATGCCCAACTTCAACAATGCATAACTTCTTCAATTTTAAACTTTTGGAGGTGTTCTTGGACTTTTTAGAAACCTTGAGATGTCCTATAACCAACCCTTTTGGTCGCATCGCATTTTGATATTCCATGCTCAAGTTATAAGCTTTGGCAAAAAAGGTGTTTTTGTTGACTTTCAAAAATGACCTATAATGTCCAAATTTGTAACTTTTTGTGAGAGCATTTCTTGATATTGGGGTGTGAAGATGGATTGTAGGAAATTGCATCCTCTTAAAATGAGCTTTGGATGGGTCATTTATCATAAAGTATGAGAATGTTGTGCTTGGTTAAAGTTGAGTTGACTATTCCTACAAAACCCTAATTTAGCAACTTTTGGATCTTGATGAATCTTGAGCAATCCTTGATGAATCATGATCAACCCTTGATAAAATGATGAATTATACTTCAAAATGAGAATGTTGGCAAAAAATCTTGAGGTTTGACTGTATTTAGGTCACAGTTGACTTTTGCCCTAGCACAGTCGATTTTTGGACTTCTTGAGCAATTGACTGACCAAACTTTCTCTGCAAGGCTTGAAATTTGACATGGATGAACTTGAGAACATATTAGGACATTTGGGAGCATTTGAGACCAATTGGATGTGAGGACCTTGATGCAACACAAAACCCTAATTTTGAATTGACTGCCTTAGGAGGTGATTTGACTGTCCAACTCTTGAGCCATCTTGAACAACTTGGAGATGATTCTTGACATGTCTTGAGAAAAATGGGAGGGAAAATTTTGGGGTAAAACAGTTTTCCCTGTTCAATCTTCTTAAACCTGAGGATATAGATTGGCGTTCGGGCCTTTCGTGATTCGAAGGTGGAAGATGATTGAACACTAAAGTGCCCAAAAATATGCACTCGCATGAAGTAGTATTTGTCTTGTGATGTCGGGAATGGGATTACAGATGCCATTTGGAGATTGATGATGGGAGATGGGCTTAAAGATGCCATCCGAATGAGTGTCGATCACGTAAGAGATTCCTTAGCGAGAGCTTGTATATTTGTTGTTGGGGGAGATTCCGCTGAGGAATAATGTTCTTTGTCTTAGGAGAAATAAAACTTTAGGAGCTTCGGTCGTCCGTTATTCTACTGGGAAATCGTCTCGGTTGAATTTTAGGAGCTTCGGTCGTTCGTTATTCTATTGAGGAATCATCTCTGTTGAAGAGGTGAGAGTGAACTACTATCTGGTCGCAAACCAGGCTTCATAGTGATAAGACCGACTGCTATCTGGTCGTAATCCAGGCTTTACAGTGACTTACTGGGGAGATGAGATTAAACTTGTTATCCGGTCGTAATCCAGGCTTTGCAATACCTCACTTCTTATCTTGTCAAAATCCAGGCTTCAGAACAAATCAAGTGGTTATCCGGTCACATCCGGGCTTCACCTTGAATTTAGGGCACACTAATATCCGGCCGACTCCGGGCTTCTTAGTAACTGTCCATGTAAACTGCTATTTGGTCGGAATCCAAGCTTCATAGTGCCTTGTACCGCTATCTGGTCGTAATCCAGGCTTCACGATGTGTTGTACCATTATCTGGTCGAAATCCAGGCTTCGTAGTACTCTTGGTTGCTATCTGGTCGTAATCTAGTCTTCACAACATCTTCTACAATTATCTGGTCGTAATCCAGGCTTCAGAATAAATCAAGTGGTTATCTGGTCGCATCCGGGCTTCCCTTTGACCGTTTGGTTTACTAATATCCGGTCGAATCCGGGCTTCATAGTAACTGGCTGGGTAAACTGCTATTTGGTCACAATCCAAGCTTCATAGTGTCCCTTAATGCCATATGGTCGTAATCTAGGCTTCACGATGTATCATACCACTATCTGGTCAAAATCCAGGCTTCGTAGTACTCTTGGTTGCTATCTGGTCATAATCCAGTCTTCACAACATCTTCTACCATTATCTGGTCGTAATCCAGGTTTCATGGTCTTGTATTGTTTTCTGGTCGTAATCCAGGCTTCACAATAACTTGATGAGTTGTTATCTGGTCGTGATCCGAGCTTCACGGCTTGTGTTTATGATATACCACTATCTGGTCGAATCCAGGCTTCATGGTGTTTATTGATCTGTTATCCGGTCGTAATTCGGGCTTCATGGCTCACTGGGGAATAAACTATTATCCGGTCATTCTCCGGGCTTCATAGCTTACTTTTGAGAGATATCACTATCTGGTAGTAATCCAGGCTTCGCGGTAGTCTGATATTGTTATCCGATCGTAATACGGGCTTCACAATATGCTGTAGAAATCAAGATACTATCTGGTCGTACCCGGGCTTCATAACTTGAATTTTGATTGTATCTTTCCTGAAAGGTGAAGGTTAGCTGTATGTAATGCATGATATGTATCAGGAAATGATGTTCTCAAAATAAATGAGATTGTATGGTATGATGCGTATATGCATGTATCATGATGTATGGACATGTAATGTTTTAGCTGGGGAAAATAAATCCCGGAGCTGCTGGAGAATAAAGTTGAATGCTTTGTTTCCGCCAGGGATGGTGAACGAAGATGATTGTGAGGATAAACCTGTAGGAGAAAAGAACTTCGTTGGGGAATGAACTGATGAAGAGATTACTCTGAGGGGAAGGGATATTCTGCTGAGGATTTTAATGATAAACTCTGCTGGAGATTCTGCTGATGAACTCCGCTGGGGATGGATTACTGTTGCTGGTGACACTGGATCTGTTGAGGATTGAACTCCTGCTTGGGGAAAGGAAAGAACTTCGCTGGGGATGATCTTATGCTTGCTGGGGAATGTCTTTATACTCCGTTGAGGAATATTAAGACCTTCTGGGAATACCAAACCTTTTTAGCGCTTGATGGTGGATTAACTCTGCTTGAGGAGAGTATTGCTGATTTGTTCATAGCTGCAAGTCTTAGCTGGGAGAGCTACCATTACTGCTTTATTCTGCGGGGAGTGGAGGTATATTTAGCCATATTCTTCAGCTGTATGTACCTTGGTACCTGGTGAACAGAGCAGCTTGTACAATTCGAGCAATTCTTATTTTCCCCTGTTTCTATTATTACCAGTAACTCATCTTTCGTTTCGCATGTAAATATTTATGATCAGCAATTAATGTCAAATGCATATATCAAAAATGAACATTGGACGTTCTTTGCAAAACAAAACAGATAAAGGAAAAAGAAATTTGTCTAAAAATGAATTTGTATTGATTTTGAAGTTTGGCATGTAAATAGGCGTTTTTGTACAAGAGGCTGACGTCCTAGTAAGAGAACGCCGCCGAACAAATAAAATTTATACAATTTGTGGAAAGGAGACAAAACAGCTATGTGAATAATCCCACTGGGTTCCAACTCTGCTATTGCCTTTATATCTTCAAGCATCTCATCACTTTGCTGCTTAGTTGAAGATGAATTTAATTGATTAATGTCGTCCGAGCTTGATGGTCGATACCGAAGTATGGATGCGAGGTGATCCAATGAGACATAGTGTTACGCTTTGATCCCTAACTTTTTCCTGGACTGCCCTTTCGGGTTTTTAGTCCATCGGGATACCCATTTTTTCCCAAGCCGCCTTTTCAGGTTTTCGACTTGCCGGGTGTATAGATTTTTTTTTATTTTCATCCCTTATTTTTGCCCGAACCCTTTTGGTTCGCCGGGAAGCCCTTACTTTTGCCTAGGCCAGTCAACCTAGCGGGTCTTTGATTATGCGTAGTATCTTTTCACTATGTCTGCATTGACGGGGTGAGGAAGTTCGTCACCATCCATGGTGGTTAGAATCATAGCTCCTCCTGAGAAAATGTTCTTAACCACAAATGGCCCTTCGTAAGTACGGGTCCATTTTCCCCTGGGATCACCTTGAGGTAAGATAATGCGCTTGATTACCAGGTCCCCAACTTGATACTCTTGTCGTCTAACTTTCTTGTTAAATGCCTTGATCATCCGTTTTTGGTATGTCTGACCATGACAAATAGCAGTAAGTCTTTTTTCGTCGATTAGGTTCAGTTGATCAAGCCGGGTCTGAATCCAGTCATCTTCACTCAAACCTGCATACTTCATGATCCGAAGAGAGGGTATCTGAACTTCAATAGGCAAGACTGCCTCCATGCCATAAACCAAGGAATAGGGTGTTGCCCTTGTTGACGTCCGTGCTGAGGTACGGTACCCATGAAGAGTGAATGGTAACATCTTGTGCCAGTCTTTGTAATTCATTGTCATCTTCTGCACGATCTTCTTAATGTTCTTATTAGCTGCTTCAACAGCCCCATTCATCTTCGGCCAGTAGGGAGAAGAGTTATGATGCTGTATCTTGAATTGCTCGCAGAGCTCGGTGATCATCTTGTTGTTGATATTGGTACCATTGTCCATAATGATCCTCTCTGGTACACCGTATCAACAAATCAGATTGTGCCGAATAAACCGTGTTACGACGTTCTTTGTTACAGTAGCAAAGGAAGCTGCTTCAACCCACTTCGTAAAGTAATCAATAGCTACCAGGATGAAATGATGCCCGTTGGATGTCGTAGGTCTGATCTCATCGATCATATCGACGCCCAACATTGCAAAAGGCTAAGGTGCTGTCAAAACATTCAGAGGAACTGGAGGTATGTGCACCTTATCAGCATAGACCTGGCACTTGTGACATGTTCGAGAATGCTGATAACAGTCGGCTTCCATTGTGGACCAATAATATCCTGCCCGAAGGATTTTCTTTGCCATGGTGTGTCCACTGGAATGAGTTCCGAAAGTACCTTCATGCAGCTCTGCCATGATCCTTTCTGCTTCAATCTTATCCACACAACGCAGTAAGGTCGAATCATGGTTACGTTTGTAAAGAATGCCATTGCTGATGAAGAAATTTGCCGCGAACCTCCTCAGAAACTTCTTGTCATTAGCATATGCACCCTCGGGGTATTCTTGAGCTTCAAGGTACCTCTTCACCTCATGATACCAGGGCTTTCCTGTTACTTCTTCAGTCTCAAGATCACAGCAATGTGCAGGTTCGCCCAATCTTTCAGTAATGATCCGGGGAGATTCGTTGTCCCAATTAACTTTTAACATAGAAGACATTGTAGCCAACGCGTCCGCCAACTGATTCTCCTCTCTAGGGAAGTGTTCTAAGGTTATCTCCTCGAAATGGGGAAGCAATGTCAACGCATACTCCTTATAAGGAATAAGATTAGGGTGTTTCGTATCCCACTCGCCTTTGATCTGACTGATCACGAGAGCGGAATCTCCGAAGACACTCAGAAACTTAATCCTTAGGTTAATTGTTGCTCGAAGACCCATGATGCACGCTTCATACTCCTCCATGTTGTTGGTGCAGTTGAAACATAGTCGGGCGGTGAACGGAGTATGAGAGCCTTTAGGAGATATGATCACAGCGCCAATGCCATTACCCAAAGCGTTCGAAGCTCCACAAAGTACATAGACCATTGGGATCCTTCCTCAGGTCCTTCATCCGGTCCAGGTGTCTCACAATCAGTTATCAACATGACATTCTCGTCCGGGAATTCAAAGTTCATAGACTGGTAATCATCCACTGCCTGATGTGCCAAATGGTCTGCCAATACACTTCCCTTGATAGCTTTTTGGGTCGTATATTGGATGTCGTACTCAGTCAAAATCATCTGCCATCTTGCTATTCTCCCGGACAAGGCAGGCTTCTCGAAGATATACTTGATCAGATCCATCTTTGAAATCAACAGAGTAGTGTGAGTCAACATATACTGTCTTAGCCGGCGAGCAGCCCATGCCAAAGCGCAGCAAGTTTTCTCGAGCAGTGAGTATCAGGTCTCACAATCGGTAAACTTTTTACTAAGGTAATAAATAGCATGCTCTTTTCGGCCCAACTCGTCATGCTGCCCCAGCATACACCCCATGGAGTTATCGAGCACTGTCAAGTATAAGATCAAAGGTCTCCCTTCAACTGGTGGCATTAGGATGGGTGGCTCTTGGAGATACTCCTTGATCCTTTCGAAATCGGCCTGGCATTCATCGTTCCAACGTACTACCTGATCTTTCTTCAGTAACTTGAAGATTGGCTCACAAGTAGCAGTTAGGTGCGAGATGAATCGGGCAATGTAGTCCAGACGTCCCAGAAAGCCTCTGACTTCTTTCTCTGTTCTGGGAGCTGGCATCTCTTGTATGGCTTTCACTTTTGCGGGATCTACTTGAATACCTTTGTCTCTTACGATGAAACCTAGTAGTTTTCCAGATCTCACCCCGAAGGTGCACTTGTTCGGGTTTAACCTTAGCTTGTACAACTTCAGCCTATCAAACAGCTTTTGCAGATGGTCAAGATGTTCTTCCTCAGTCTGGGACCTTGAAATCATATCGTCGACGTATACTTCAATCTCATGATGGATCATGTCATGAAATAAAGCAACCATGGCACGCTGATATGTTGCGCCAGCGTTCTTCAGTCCAAAAGGCATGACCTTGTAGCAAAAGGTACCCCACTGAGTAACAAAAGTGGTCTTCTCCATGTCTTCGGGAGCCATTTTTATCTGATTATAACCGGAGAACCCATCCATAAAGGAGAATACCTTGTGCTGAGTGGTGTTGTCAACCAGAACTTCGATGTGAGGTAGAGGGAAGTCATCCTTAGGGTTCGCCCTGTTCAAATCCTTGTAGTCAACATACATTCGGACCTTACCATCCTTCTTCGATATTGGAACCACATTGGTAACCCACTGAGGGTAAGAAGTAACTGCTAGAAAGCCAGCGTCAAACTGTTTCATAACCTCAGCCTTGATTTTCTCAGACATCTCTGGGCGCATACGGCGAACCTTATATTTCACTGGAGGACAGTCTTCCTTGGTAGGCAGGCGATGAACCACAATGTCAGTATCCAAACCAAGCATATCTTTGTAAGACCAGGCAAAGATCTCAACGTAGTCACGCAGCATCTGAATCAAACGTTGCTTCACACTAAGCTCCAGATTTGCACCAACCTTGACTTCCTTCTTGTCTGTCTCAGTACCCAGATTCACTGATTTCAACGGCTCTTCATGTGGCTGAATAACCCTCTCTTCCTGGAGTAACAGTCTTGCAAGTTCACCAGGCACTTCACAATCATCTTCACCTTCGTCTTCGGCTAAGTTGATCATATTTTCGAAGTTATAACTAGCAGTAGCAGAGTCGTTACCAGTGAGATCCAGAGTGGATGTGGACCTGTATATGTGAGTGTGTGGAAAATAGCTGTTTTGCAATATATAATAAATAAAAACAAGGAGCGCAAAATTTGAAATGCAAAAAACGTCCAATGCTTTTATTAATGATATATGAAAATGACACACATAAAGCCCTCACAAATGAAGCCACGGTGCCCCGGGTAAGACACCGGGCCATAAAGTTTCAAAACATTGTCTATTACAAATTCAAAACAAAAGGTTTCATTACTGAGTGATAACAGAAACGAGCATAGAATCTTTCGTTGTCCAGTTGCTTAATCCACCATTGGCAGTCGGGTAGATCCAACTGTCGATATCAAACTCTTCACCATCATCATCCCTGATAGCATTTACCCCCGCCTCTTGTTTAGGCTTCTCTGGTGCTTCGAACTCGATCTCTTTCGCATCAATCAAATCTTGTACCTTACTTCTCAAAGTCCAACAATCATTTGTATCATGCCCCGGGCTATCAGAGTGATAAGCACAGCGGGCGTTAGGGTTATACCTTGGTGACGTTGTATTTGAATTCTTTGAGGCTTCCCTTAGAGTCACCAGATTACTCTTCAGCAACTGTGGCAGAATCTGAGATAAGGTCATGCTGAGACGAGTGAATTGCCTCTTAGGTCTCTCGTCCTTTTGTTGATTGTTGTACTGAGGAGCACCAGCAGGTTTTGAAATAACAACCGCATTGACAGTTTGGCGGTTTTCAGGTCTATTTTGTCTTCTTGCACTGTAGACAGCACTGGACTCTTTCTTAAACGGCTTCTTCTCGGTGCTTGATGAAGCACCCTTTTGTATCTTCCCAGCCTTAATACCAGCTTCAATCCTCTCACCAGTCAAAATAAGATCTGTAAACCCAGATGAAGAGCTTCCAATCAAGTGGTTGAAAAATGGACCAGACAGGGTCCCCAGAAACATATCAACAAGTTCCCGATCAGCTAAGGGTGGTTGTACCCTTCCGGCGAGGTCCCTCCATTTATGAGCATAATCTTTAAATCCTTCACCCGTGAAGATGTGAAAAACACAAGAAGGGGGGTTGAATTGTAAAACTTGAAATCAAATTCAGACAACACATTATTTTTATCCTGGTTCGTTTGATCTCAAACTACTCCAGTCCACCCGTCAAGGTGATTTCTCCTCTCTCCAACTAGGTCTTAATCCAGTATATTCAACTGAATACACAACTGCTTTAACAACTGCTAAATCCTTCTTGAGTCTAACCACAGACCGGTTTATCTCAAGGAATTTCTTTTACATATAAATGAACAAATGTGTGTTTGATGTTTTCTGGAAAAACTATATATCACAACTGTGATAATACACAATATAAAGCTTAGATAAAACTAGATTGCTAGAGCTATAGAGTAAGCTGTTGAGTGCTTTAGCAAACTGAATGAGTGAGGACTTGAAGATGATTGGCTTATGCGTATGTGCGTATTAGAGAATTTTTGCCATTTCTTTTCTCACTGATTTGTTTATATAGCCTTAGAATAGATACGTTGCTGTCCATAATTCCATTTCAATGCTCATAACGTTCTTTCCTTTTTGAGAAGATCTTTGTCTTGGAATAAAGCCGTTGGTAATTAATCTGCCTTGAATGCATAGTAACATTGACATTTCAGAATGTTCTGCTTAATGAAAATCAGAGTGTTCTTGGCTTTAGCTTATTCTGGCGCTTCTGAGTGCTGGTGACATGATAAGTATCTTGCTCAGAGTCAGAGTGTATTGAGCGCAGATTCTGTTCATCAGGCTTCAGCGTAGCACATGTATTGATCTTCTGATGCTGGCATATCTTTTGATGCTGATGTTGATACTGATATTCTGATGCTGATTCCATCAGAGTTTCTGCAAATACACAACATAAATTTTAAGTAGCATCTATGTCTTGTATAAATCTCATAATTCATTTAATCATGTATTTTGTTATCATCAAAACTCTAACTGAGGGTTGTAGAATCAAACTATGTTCTAACAATCTCCCCCTTTTTGATGATGACAAAAACCAGATTTTTTCAATTAAAATAAAATGCTGGAAGGTATCAGAGTTTAAGAATAGAGAGGAAACGGTATCAGAGATAATCAATTAACGAGTAGAAGATATCAGAGATAAGAATATAGGGAATAAAAAGTATCAGAGTAATAAAGAGAAATACTCCCCCTGAGTTGATTACTTCCCTTTGATTCCTTGAGACCTTGAGCATCAGAACTTTACTGAACTTTCTTTGAGCATCAGAGTTTTACTTTATAAGAGTTCATCAGATTCTTGTACCTGTAAGCTTTTCAGAACAAAGAAATTCAAATATATAAGAATGTTACAATGTTTGAGACTTTTGTCTCAGTAGTCCGTTATTGAAAAATATCATTCTTTCTTTCAGAGTTTAAGAATAGAGAGGAAACGGTATCAGAGATAATCAATTAACGAGTAGAAGATATCAGAGATAAGAAGATAGGGAATAAAAAGTATCAGAGTAATGAAGAGAAATACTCCCCCTGAGTTGATTACTTCCCTTTGATTCCTTGAGACCTTGAGCATCAGAACTTTACTGAACTTTCTTTGAGCATCAGAGTTTTACTTTATCAGAGTTCATCAGATTCTTGTACCTGTAAGCTTTTCAGAACAAAAAAATTCAAATATATAAGAATGTTAGAATGTTTGAGACTTTTGTCTCAGTAGTCTGTTATTGAAAAATATCATTCTTTCTCCCCCTTTTTGTCAGTTATCAAAAAGCACAAATAATCATAGATATTGATTGAAAATGAAAGTAAGGGTAAAAGTTGTGAATGGTGTGAATGGTGTTTAAATAGATTTCGAAAAAAATTTTGAAAACATAAACGCTTAAGAGAGAGAAATAAATCATGATTAATAGCATTTAATGATAGCTGATTTTAGGGGATTTCAGAAAGATACTTAAACGGTTACCAATGACATGTGTCTCAATGCATCCAATCAGTGCTTTGCCTTTTCAGAGACGTGAACGCGTGTTCTGCCTCAGGAACCAGCTGATGACTGGATGACACTTGTTTGCTTGAGTGAACAGCACATCTATCCTTGAACTGAAGCGCTCAGATCTTCATGGATAGATTCTGATACAATCTGCATTTCTAAAACTCTGAAAGAGGATTGATCAGAAGTTCACAGAGAGATAAACATAATTCTGAAGGTTAATATATAAAATTAAAACAGTTTTATTCTGGACAGAGCTTCATGCTGAGATGATTCAGAATGAAGTTGAACCTATCTTCAGAAAGTGGTTTTGTGAAAATATCAGCCCATTGATGGTCTGTATCAATAAATTTTAAGTTTAAAATTCCTTTCTGAATATAGTCCCTAATAAAATGATGTTTTATTTCTATATGCTTAGCCCTAGAACGCAAAATCGGATTTTTACTTAAGCAGATAGCAGAGGTGTTATCACATAGGATAGGAATGTTACTCTCATAAATCTGGAAGTCCTCAAGTTGACTTTTCATCCAGAGCATTTGTGTGCTGCATCCAGCTGCTGCTATGTATTCAGCTTCTGATGTTGATAGAGCAATTGTGGATTGTTGCTGGACCATGAGATCAGATTTTCTCCCAGAAACTGGCAGCTTCCAGAAGTGCTTTTGCATTCTACTCTGTCTCCAGCAAAGTCAGCATCACAGTAACCTACTAAGCTGTAATCACTTGATTTTCTATAAAATAAACCCAGATTAGTAGTACCTTTCAGATACTTGAAAATTCGCTTAACTGTTGTTAAGTGAGATTCTCTAGGATCTGATTGGAATCTTGCACAAATGCATACACTGAATAAAATATCAGGCCTTGAGGCTGTCAGATAAAGAAGAGAACCAATCATACCTCTGTAGACCTTCTGTTCTACCTTTTTGCTTACCTCTTCTCTTTCCAGAATGCACGTGGGATGCATTGGAATCTTTGATGGCTTACATTCTGAGAGATCAAATTTCTTCAGAAGTTCTCTGACATATTTGCTCTGATGAATGTAAGTTCCTTCTGGGGTTTGATTGATCTGAATGCCCAGAAAGAATTTCAGTTCCCCCATTAGGCTCATCTCAAATTCTGCCTGCATACACTTAGCAAATTTTCTTCCCAGAGAAGGTTTAGTAGATCCAAAAATAATATCATCAACATAAATCTAAAAGACTAAAATGTCATTCTTAATTGTCTTACAGAATAAGGTTGTGTCCACCTTCCCTCTGGTGAATTCCTTTTCTAACAGGAAGTTACTTAGTCTTTCATACCAAGCTCTGGGAGCTTGTTTCAGACCATACAGTGACTTCTTTAGTTTGAAAACATATTCTGGATTTTTTGAACTTTCAAAACCAGGGGGTTGGTGCACATATACCTCTTCTTCTATATATCCATTTAAGAATTCACTCTTGACATCCATCTGATACAGAGTGATGCCTTTATTAACAGCAAATGAAATTAAAAGTCTGATAGATTCTAACCTGGAGACTGGAGAAAAGGTTTCTGTATAGTCTATCCCCTCTTGCTGACTATAACCTTGTGCTACCAATCGTGCCTTGTTTCTGATGACTTCGCCTCGTTCATTCAGTTTGTTTCTGAACACCCACTTTGTTCCAATGACGTTGAATCCTTTTGGTTTAGGAACTAGATCCCATACGTCATTCCTTGTGAATTGATTCAGCTCCTCTTGCATTGCTAGAATCCAGTCATTGTCCAGAAGTGCTTCATCAATTGAAGATGGTTCAATCAGAGAGACAAGTCCCATGAGGGATTCTTCAGAGTTTCTGAAGCTGGCTCTTGTTCTGATTGGATCTTCCTTTCTTCCTAAGATTGTTTCTTCTGGGTGATCCATGCTGCTTCTGGATTGTCTTTTCTGATGTTGATCAACAGAAGATGCTGGATTGCTTGCAGTGCCTCTTTCTGATGTTGAGGGAGTGTCTCTGTTAGGAGCTTCTGATGACATGTCTTCAGTACCTGTGAATTCAACTTCCATACCTGCAAGTAATTCATTCTGCTTTGACTTTTGAGAGTCAAGCTTATCATCAAAACGAACACTGATTGATTCTTCCACAATTTGTGTTTCTGTATTGTATACTCTGTACCCTCTTGGGCGTTCAGAGTATCCTAACATAATACACTTCTGTGCTTTAGAGTCAAACTTGTTCAGATAATTTTTAGTATTCAAAATAAAACAAGTACATCCAAATGGATGAAAATATGAAATGTTGGGCTTTCTGTTCTTCCACAATTCATATGGAGTCTTTTCCAGAATAAGTCTTATGGAGATTCTATTCTGAATGTAGCATGCTGTGTTTATTGCCTCTACCCAGAAGATCTTAGCAACGTTAGTCTCGTTGATCATGGTTCTGGCCATTTCTTGCAATGTTCTGTTCTTTCGTTCTACAACTCCATTTTGCTGGGGAGTTCTAGGACAAGAGAAATCATGCAGAATGCCTTTGTCATTAAAAAATGATTCAAAATCTTTGTTTTCAAACTCTCCACCATGATCACTTCTGACTTTGACGATTCTAAGATCCTTTTCATTCTGAACTTGGTTGCAGAAGGTGACAAACACAGAGTGTGACTCGTCCTTGTGTCTTAAGAACTTTACCCATGTCCATCTGCTATAGTCATCTACAATTACTAACCCATACTTCTTGCCAGTGACTGAAGCAGTTTTAACTGGTCCAAATAAGTCAATGTGCAGAAGTTCTAATGGCTTAGAGGAGGAAACAACGTTTTTAGATTTGAAAGCTGGTTTTGCAAACTTGCCTTTCTGACATGCTTCACACAAAGCATCTGAATTGAACTTCAGGTTAGGAAGTCCTCTGACCAGATTGAGTTTGTTAATCTGAGATATTCTTCTCATACTAACATGCCCCAATCTTCTGTGCCAGATCCATTTCTCGTTGTTAACAGACAGAAGACATTTTACATTCTGACTTTTCAGTTCAGAAAGTTTGATTTTGTAAATGTTGTTTCTCCTCTTTCCATTAAATAGGATAGTCCCATCTTTCTGACTAACAGCTTCGCATGAATTTTGATTAAAGATTATATCATAACTGTTATCACTTAATTGACTTATGGATAACAGGTTATGCATTAATCCATCTACTAATAAAACATTACTTATAGAGGGAAGATTTTCGTTACCTACTGTTCCAGAGCCAATGATCTTTCCCCTTTGATTGCCTCCAAAGCCTACGTGGCCTCCAGGCTTAAGTTCCAGGCTTTGGAACATATGCCTTCTTCCCGTCATGTGTCGTGAGAAGCCAGAGTCTAGGTACCATGACTGGTGTTTCTGCTTTGCTGCTAAAGATATCTGCAACATGTATTATTTTATCCTTAGGTACCCATATTTTCTTGGGTCCTGATTTGTTAGTTTTACCAAAACTCTGGTTGAATTTTGGTTTGACAGAATAATTACTACTAGTATATTTGATGTCGTGTGTGTGCCCATATACAAAGTGAGAATCAAGAGAAGTGCGTTTTATCACTAAATCTTTGGCATTCTTTGGTGTAGGTACCTTACCTTGGTATCCCATTCCCTTTCTGCCATTTCTGCTAACTCCATAGATCATTGAAGCCATTTTGCTTCTATCTATGTTTTTAGCTAGAAACTTCTAAAAGCTGTGATCATACTCCTTGATGATCTCATCAGCACTGCTGGGAGTTTCAGGGATTGTTTCCTTCTGAGAGTTTTGTAATAGATTTTCTAATTTTGAAATTTTATTTTTCAACTCAGAATTCTCCAATTTGAGACTCTCAGTTTTATCAGAGTCAGAAGCAAGATCCCTTTTCAGATTTCTGAATTTGACTCTGATCTGCTGATATCTTTCCAGAATCTCATTAAGGCTTTCAGCTAGTTCAGCCTTAGTAAAATTAATAGCAAAGTCAGGAAATACCTCTTATGTGTCTGATTCAGAGTCTGATTCAGAAGCTTCATTGTCTTCTGTTATGTTTGCCATGAGAGCTATGTTTGCTCTTTCATCATCTGATTCTGAGTCAGCTTCAGATGTATCAGAATCATCCCATGTGGCCATGAGACTTTTCTTCTTTTCCTTGCCAAACTTTCTTCTGGGCTTTTCCTTCTGAAGCTTTGGGCAGTCACTTTTGTAGTTCCCTTGCTCGTTACATTCATAGCATATGATGCCTTTGTTGTTTGGCTTTCTGCTTCCTGAAGAGCCTTCAAATCTTTTGTGTCTAGAGGAGGAATCTGACCTTCTGTATCTGGAGGAAGATTTGTTCTGATTCTCTGATCTTCTGGGATTCCTGAACTTCCTTTGCCTCTGCTTCCATAGTTGGTTCACCCTTCTGGAGAGGAGAGACAATTCATCTTCTTCTGATGAGGACCCATCAGAGATTTCTTCTACAGCCTGCAAAACTTTGGAGTCAGATTTTCTGTTAGATTTTAAAGCTAATGGCTTACCTTGCTTTTGAGGTTCATCAGCTTCTAGCTCTATCTCGTGACTTCTGAGGGAGCTGACAAGTTCCTCCAGAGAGATTTTGTTGAGATCCTTAGCTAGCTTCAGCGATGTGACCATTGGCCTCCACTGTTTTGGCAAGCTTCTGATGATCTTCTTAACATGATCAGCAGTATAATACCCTTTGTCCAGAACTTTGAGACCAGCCACCAGAATTTGAAATCTTGAGAACATCATTTCAATTGATTCACTTTCTTCCATCTTGAATGCCTCATACTTCTGAATGAGCGCAAGAGCTTTAGTTTCTTTGACTTGAATGTTTCCTTCATGCGTCATTCTCAGAGAATCAAACATATTCTTTGCAGTGTCTCTGTTTGATATCTTTTCATATTCAGAGTAAGAGATAGCACTGAGAAGAATTGTTCTGGCCTTGTGATGATTTTTGAAATCACGCTTTTGCTGATCAGACATTGCTTTCCGGTCAATCTTTTGACCACTTGCATTCACTGGGTGCGTGTATCCATCAGTCACCATATCCCACAGATCAGCATCGTGGGCTAGAAAGAAGCTTTCAATTCTGTCTTTCCAGTAATCAAAGTTCTCTCCATCAAAGACTGGAGGTTTGCCACTGAATCTGTCTCTTTCTTCATTGTTGTCATTGCTGATGTTTTGATGTGGTCCTGCCATTGTGTTTTTCTAACGCTGGATCTTGTACTGACACGGTTAAGTGTTATAAGCTCAGAACCAGGCGCTCTGATGCCAATTGAAGATGTGAAAAACACAAGAAGGGGGGTTGAATTGTAAAACTTAAAATCAAATGCAGACAACACGTTATTTTTATCTTGGTACGTTTGATCTCAAACTACTCCAGTCCACCCGTCAAGGTGATTTCACCTCTCTCCAACGAGGTCTTAATCCACTATATTCAACTGAATACACAACTTCTTTAACAACTGCTAAAGCCTTCTTGAGTCTAACCACAGACCGGTTTATCTCAAGGAATTTCTTTTACAGATAAATGAACAAATGTGTGTTTGATGTTTTCTGGAAAAACTATATATCACAACTGTGATAATACAAAATATAAAGCTTAGATAAAACTAGATTGCTAGAGCTATAGAGTAAGCTGTTGAGTGCTTTAGCAAACTGAATGAGTGAGGACTTGAAGATGATTGGCTTATGCGTATGTGCGTATTAGAGAATTTTTGCCATTTCTTTTCTCACTGATTTGTTTATATAGCCTTGGAATAGATACGTTGTTGTCCATAATTCCATTTCAATGCTCATAACGTTCTTTCCTTTTTGAGAAGATCTTTGTCTTGGAATAAAGCCGTTGGTAATTAATCTGCCTTGAATGCATAGTAACGTTGACATTTCAGAATGTTCTGCTTAATGAAAATCAGAGTGTTCTTGGCTTTAGCTTATTCTGGCGCTTCTGAGTGCTGGTGACATGATAAGTATCTTGCTCAGAGTCAGAGTGTGTTAAGCGCAGATTCTGTTCATCAGGCTTTAGAGTAGCACATGTATTGATCTTCTGATGTTGACATATCTTCTGATGCTAATGTTGATACTGATATTCTGATGCTGATTCCATCAGAGTTTCTGCAAATACACAACATATTTTAAGTAGCATCTATGTCTTATATAAATCTCATAATTCATTTAATCTTGTATTTTGTTATCATCAAAACTCTAACTGAGGGTTGTAGAATCAAACTATATTCTAACAACCCGTTCCCATTGACATACCCTGGAGTTGGGTACGCGTAGGAGCGAGGTCGGAGTTGTACTGATACTTCCTGTAGAATGCAGTAGCTAAATCTTCCCAACTGCAGATACTGGCTCCGTCCAACTGATAGAACCACTCAAGTTGAGTCCCTGAGAGACTGTCTTGAAAGAAATGGATCCATAAGTTCTTATCATTCGTGTAAGGTTGAATCTTCCTCACATATGACTAGAGGTGCAGCTTAGGACAGGAAACTCCGTCATACTTAGCAAAGGCTGGTGCCTTGAATTTATGGGGAATCACCACCCCATATGATAGACCTAGATCTCTGAAGTCCAGACTGGGCACCTTCTGAATTTCCATAGCGCTCAAACGGTCTTCCAGTTGTTTGTATTTATCCTCGGCAGGAGGATACTGTTATTCATCATAGGTCGTCTCGTTGTCGGAGACCACAGGGCTAGGAACCCTCCTTTCTTGTGGACTATCTTTCCCTCCATATGAGGTAGTCAGATCAACTTCATTCCGTAGCCTGTTCCCAAACCTGTGTCCTGTGTTGAACAGGATTGTCCTCTTCTTCTTCTTCTTCTCTTTCAGAATCAAGGTCTTCAAGTCCTGCTGACCCTTAGCTAGATTCATGAACAGCTCTTGAAATTGGGCATTCTGGGCCTGGAGGGCCTTGATGGCTTGCTCAGTTGAAGGTTTAGTGGACATGATGATCACTGAAATAAACAGCAAAGAAGATAAGAGACTTGTAAAGAGTATCTGTTTATGGAGTGCATAGGCTGAAATGCGTATGATTTATAATTTCAAAGACAATCGGGATTCAAATTTGTAAACAAGAAAGGAAACACACTTTATTAGATTTAAACTTCAAAATTTAAATTGTTCAACAAATTTGCCTTGAGGCGTTAGAAGAATGGAAATACTAAAAAGTAAAATAAAAACTGGAAAGGAAATCATCAAAGGTCCATCAATGCTCTCATGGTCTCTTCTTATCAGTGTGTACATAATCGTTGAGAATCCACTCGTTCTCTAACTGCCTAGTCAACCTCTAGATCTTCTGCTCCTGCTCGTTGAACTTCTCCCGATAAGAATCCCGTTCTTCCCGCAGTTGCATCCAAGATCTCTTCAGTGCCCCAATGTCAGTGGGCATATATGGAGGGAGAATGGTTGGAAGAACCCCTTCTTCATTAGCAACTTCAAGAGTGACCGGCCAGACGGCTTCATATGGCATACCTAGCTTCTGGGCACGGATGCGGACCCATCTGAGATATGGCTCCATTGGCAAAGAAGTATTTGGGCCCAGTTCATATGGATCAGATTGGTGAACTCTATCCCAGGCCTTTATGAATCTACGACGTTGCTCGTCGCTATCCCCTTGAAAATCAAAGATGATATGAGGCATTAGCAGCTCGTGAGGTCCTTCTCTTCTGGCTCTTCCAAACTGACGGAGAGCTAAGCATGGGTTGTAAGAAATTCCTCCATGGGTTCCTAGCAGGGGAACATTAGGATACTCCCCACAGCGATCAATGATAGTCACCTCATCCATACCCTTGAGAGTCCAGATAATATCATTATGAGAGAGAGACATCACCCTATAAGCCCAACCCATTCCTTCTTTGTTCTTCAGCACTGACTTAGGGAGGTGCGAAATAAACCACCTCGATAATAAAGGAGCACAGCACATCAAGGTTCCCCGCTTTCGGGCAGTACGAGCATAGAGCTGATGAAGGAGGTCACCCAAGAGAGTGGGTACAGGGTTCTGAGAGATGAAGATCTTTATGGCATTCACATCAACAAAAGTGTCAGGATTCGGAAATAGTACCAAGCCATAAATCAAAAGAGCCAGAATATCCTCGAACGCTTTAAAGTCTAGGCTATCCCAGAAGTAGTTAGCCTTGCCAACCAAGAACTTAGTTAGAAATCCTTTAGCTCCACTTCTAGTCTCCCAATTAGCCATTACCTCTTCTTTGGTCAAATGAAGGGCTGCAGCAATTTCTCCAGGCCTAAGAGTCTTCTCCCAACCAGTAAACGGAGTCTACTCCAGAACAGAGATACCGAGCAGCTCAGAGAACTCTTCTAGGGTAGGAACCAGCTGGAAGTCCTGGAAAGTAAAACAATGGTACAGCGGATCATAAAACTGGACCAGGACACTCATCATCTGTTCGTCCAATTTGGAGGTGACCAAACTGAGAAGAGAACCATGCCTCCTGATGAAGGAATTAGTGTCAGGCATCTTGGCAACCAACTCTCTAAGCAAGGTAGGGACTTGGACAAAGTTGATCAGGATAGTATTCTTACGCATGGGCATCATGATGACCTACAAAACAGAGCAAAGATGAAACCCTCCTGTCTTTGAAATAGTTTAGTCCTTATGCAAGATGTATGCAATGTTATGATCTCATGATGTCATGATAGAGGCACACCACAAGTATCCACAAAAGCAAACATGGTAAAGGCACACAAATCACACTGAAAGCCCTTAGATTTCAGGCTAGCATGGAGCTTAGGTACTACCATCTTTCAGTTCAGTTGGTTTAAACTTGTCCTAAAAAATAGTAATCGGGTTCTAGAGGATCTCAATATCACTGACTACCCTCAATCGGTCATAATTCCAGTTTAGCAACCTTTTCTTGCGGCCGGAATCATCACGAGAGTTTAGTCTCAATGAGTGTAGCATACTACTACTGTTCTATGGCCAAGTTGGTCAATTTAAGGTTCTAAGGTCAGTTGGTGCTTAATGACCCCTTAGAAGACCCATATTCTCCTCGTTCCAACACAAGGGATATCGGAACAGACTAAAGTGCCACACCAACGTAGCTACTGCTTCAACCGTGTCGGTCTACACCGGACACTTCCCTCACAGTTTATTGCCACTTACCTAAAGGGTATCCCCATATCCAGGTTAGGATCTATAGAACTCCGATACAAGCCCACAAAATTAAAGCATACAAAGCATACGATTGAAAACACAATGATCTAATCCTAAGGTACACCCCACTTATCATTGAAATCCCCAGCAGAGTCGCCAGTTCTGTGATCGGTGGGAAAGAGAACTGACTATTTTGGAATGCTGGTTCGCGTTTGCGTTTGTTTTTGCAAAATGTCGCGGTAAGCAAGAGTCGCCACCGTCTTTTATTTTATCCAACAAGGAAAGGACAAAAGCACAGAAAAATTCCTTTTTGAGATATTTCTCAGGTTTGGGAGGTAGATTATAGAAAGGGAAGGAGTTAGCACCCTTTCTATCCGTGGTTATCCACGGGCTCTTAGGTACTTGCTCATTGTGTTTTCAAAATTTGCTTTTCTTTGTGTTTGTGGGTTTGAAAAGAGTTTTTATTTTGAAGAGAGTGTAAGTGCAAAAAGTTTTGTTTTATTTTAAAAGGAGCAAGTACTTAAGAACCATCTACCTACTCGAAAAAGGAATTAATCTGTACAAATGTCCTTTAGACAATGCTAGCCCACTATTGATGAGTAGGTAGCATCGTCGTTGGAGTTTAAGGGTCAATTCGATTAAGGGACATGTGGTCACTAAAGCAATGTTAGGACGCCTTAGCAGTAACCCTAATATCTTAGATTATTTTTCCGAGGCAACCGTTTCGAGGCGACTATGATCTTTGGACAAGAGGGCGACCTCTAAAACTTCCTATACTCAATGACCACGTTTGAGGCAACCAAGTGAGGCGTACCCTAAGAGTGGCATGTGCAAGTGTGTTATTTCGATTAATTTTATCTGTACATGTTATGGGCGAGCTATGTTGATTTTAAGTTCATACATTGGATCTTGTCATGCATTCCCTATTATCAAACATCTAACAGTTAATATTGTGCAGAAATTAAATTGCGGGTAATTAAATCTAAGCTATTACAAGGCGTCGGGTATTTACATCGCCAAAAACAAACCCTTTAATTTAAATTGCGGAAAATAAAAGAAAGCGATAAATAAATAAAGTCCTAGTTAAAAGCTATTACATACCGGAAGCAATTACAATATTGGATAAAAAATGAAACGCGTGCGAGAAAATTAAATCGGCGTATTTTTTAGGGTTTTGATCCTTTTTTGAAAGAAAATATGTTTTTTGTTATTTTTGAATTAAATTAAACCTAAGTTAATTAATTAATTAATAAAAAGAGATATTTTTGGATTTTTTAATATTTAAGGAAATAAAATAACATTGATTAAAATTATTTTTAAAAAAACCTAATTCTATATTAATTTTAATTTATTGCAAAAATATTAAAATTGTACCTAATTAAAAACTAAATTAATTGGTTAATAATTATTTACAAAAATAGAGTGATGAAATTAAATTTAATAAATAAAAATAATATTTTTTATGTTTTTGATTTTATGAGAAAAAATTAATTGGCTGGTAATAATAATAATAATTAATAAAACAATTAACTAAAAAGAAATATAAAAGAGAAAAAGAAATAAACCCAGGGGGGTGTTAGGCCCAAATTGGTGGTGAAAAGAGCAATCTCCATGTCCAATTACGCCAGCCTTGTTTGACTTTTTGGATCACCCATGCGCTTGTTGACTTAGACACATGATAGTCCCTCAATCTTAGCCTTCAGATTTGGCCAGGAGGCCATCTGGCGCCTGGATCTTTGAGGCATATGGTGGACCATGTTTTGAGCGTTGCATGAGAGTGCCTGAAGAAAAATCAAATAAATGTTTTGGGGGACCTGGGATTCGAACCCAGGTCCCAAGGGGTTTTCCACTAGCGCGCTTGCCAATCCAACTAAACTGCTTAATTGTTATTAGAATAGATAGATAATATTATAAAAGTAAAGCAAGCAATATACTGAAAATAACAAAAATGCGCTAAATTGGTTTGAATGGGCCAATGAAGACAAGCCACGTCTTCATATTCTTCCACAAACCCTGTATTTTTTTCCTGCGGATTTGATTCCGCATCAAAATCCATGGCTTGCTTCTAAAATCCATCCTAGGCTGTAAAAATCAATTCCAATACCAAGGCTTGCTTCGTCTCTTTCCACTGAACACAGCCATGGTCATTATTTGTCCTGATTTTTCCTGTATCAAAAATGCCAAAAAAACAAGCACACAAACCCTAACTTCGGGTACATGATTATAGGCTATGAAAACAAAATTGAATAATGCAGACATGTTGGAAATTTGACGTTAAGCATGATTGTACAAAAAAAATGGCAAAAAGATGCAAGAGAATGGATTTACGATTTCATGTTCAGAGCTATGTTCATGGGAACTTACAGCGCGTTTCAGGCGATGAGAGGGCTTGGTTTTTATTGCTATAGCTTCAGGGGATTGCAAGCAAGAACACCACGTTGAGATTTTGGATTGAAACGAGCTCTAAGTGTGATTTCAGTTTCCACTTTTTCAAGCTTTTTCTCCAATTTTGTTTGGCCGTTTTTGCAGTCTTCAGGTCGTGTTCTCTGTATGCCTAGCTTATGTGTGTATAAGGGAATGAATTAGGTCAAGAGTTGGGCTTTCAATCCATGTGCATTCAAAGTTTGGGATTTGATATGATCACCATTGATAAAGTTTCCAAAATTGTACCAAATTTGATATTTTATGCACAACAATGCTTGATACGAATTTGATTAGGTGTATCTTGGTAATGAAGACCTGTAATGATCAAAAAAATCTCATTCCATTAATTTTTGGATTTTATTTGAATTAATATTGATTTAAAATGAATTAAATCAATAAAAAATAAATGATTGGTCATGAAATTGAAGATGGGACACGTGTGTGGTGTGAAAAGATCATATCAAGTGGAAAAAAGTGGTCCCTTTTGTCAAAATTTGGAGTTTTGAGGATAGTTGACTTTTGGCACTTTTGGAAAAATGCCCAACTTCAACAATGCATAACTTCTTCAATTTTGAACTTTTGGAGGTGTTCTTTGATTTTTTAGAAACCTTGAGATGTCCTATAACGAACCCTTTTGGTCTAATCTCGTTTTGATATTCCATACTCACGTTATAAGCTTTGGGAAAAAAGGTGTTTTGTTGACTTTCAAAAATGACCTATAATGTCCAAATTTGTAACTTTTTGTGAGAGCATTTCTTGATCTTTGGGTGTGAAGATGGATTGTAGGAAATTGCATCCCCTTAAAAATGAGCTTTGGATGGGTCATTTCTCATAAAGTATGAGAAAGTTGTGCTTGGTCAAAGTTAAGTTGACTTTTCCTACAAAACCCTAATTTAGCAACTTTTGGATCTTGATGAATCTTGAGCAATCCTTGATGAATCATGATCAACCCTTGATAAAATGATGAATTATCCTTCAAAATGATAATGTTGGCAAAAAATCTTGAGGTTTGACTGTATTTAGGTCACAGTTGACTTTTGCCCTAGCTCAGTCGATTTTTGGACTTCTTGAGCAATTGACTGACCAAACTTTCTCTGCAAGGCTTGAAATTTGACATGGATGAACTTGAGAACATATTAGGACATTGGGGATAATTTGAGACCATTTTGATGTGAGGACATTGATGCAACACAAAACCCTAATTTTGAATTGACTGCCTTAGGAGGTGATTTGATTATCCAACTCTTGAGCCATCTTGAACAACTTGGAGATGATTCTTGACATGTCTTGAGAAATATGGGAGGGAAAATTTTGGGGTACAACAAATGGTGTTGTTGAAGCTGAAAATAAGAACATTAAAAAGATCATACAGAAAATGACAGTCACATACAAAGACTATCATGAGATGCTACCATTTTCTCTCCACGGTTACCGTACCATGGCACCACATAGATCGGGGCAATACCCTATTCTCTAGTATACGGCATGGAGGTTTTCTTCCCTATTGAGGTCTAGATCCCCTCTCTGAGAATTATGAAGGATGCAGGGTTGAATGAAGATGATTGGATCCAGACTCGACTTGATCAACTAAACTTGATTGATGAGAAAAGGCTTACTGTTGTCTGTCATGGTCAAATGTATCGAAAATGGATGATCAAGGCTTTCAACAAAAAGGTCAGACGCCAAGCGTATCAAGTCGGGGATTTGGTGATCAAATGTATCATACTGCCGCAAGGTGATCCCAGGGGCAAATGGACTCCTACATATGAAGGACCATTTGTAATCAAAAACATTTTGTCTGGTGGAGTAATGATCCTGACCACCATGGATGGTGACGACTTGCCGCACCCTACGAACGCAGACATAGTCAAAAGATACTACGCATAAGAGACCCGCTAGGTTGACAAACCTAGGCAAAACAAGGGCATCTCGGTGGACAAAAAAGGTTCGGGCAAAAATTAGGGATAAAACAAAAAATTCTGTACACCCGGCAAGTTGAAAACCCGAAAGGGAGGCTTGGGCAAAAAAGGGTTTCCCGGTGGACTGAAAACCTGAAAGGGCGGTCCAGGAAAAAGTTAGGGAATTAAAGCGTATGACTATGTCCCATTGGATCACCTTATGGACAACCTTTGGCTTCAACTGAGAAACTCAGAGGTTCTGATCAATTCAATCATCTTCGGACGAGGCAACAAATAGACAAGATGCTCGGAGATACGAAGGCTATAGCAGAATGGGAACCCCATGGGATTATTGCACATAGTTGTCTTTTCTTTGTATTAAAATTTTCATTTTTTACGACTGAATTCTCTTACTAGAATGTTTGTCTCATTGTACAAAAATACTTACTTAAAGTTAATACAAAGATATCCCTTTGAAAGTGCAAAAACTATCTGTTTTTCTTTACGCTTGTGTTTTGTTTACAAAAACATCCAATGATTCATTTTTGAACATATGCATTTGAATATAATTACTGTTTACGAATAAACAAAATAATAGACAATCATTGATGGCTTTAAGAGATAGGGAAATCTGTCTAAGTTTATTTTCCATAAAAATCCCCCGTAGTGTACAGTTTAATCCCCAGCGGAACCCAGCTTCCAATTATCAATCCCCAGTAGAAGTCGTCAAATTTCTCTGAATTCCCCAGGCATGATTGTTTTTCAAGCAGTACACGGCATTTCCCTTACAACAGAGTTTATTTCTCCAAGCAGAAATTTATCAACACTTATACTTCACAACATGAAGACTTATACCCCATCCTCAGTAGCAGTCAGGGATTTATTTTCCCCCATCCAACAGCAGTGCAGCAAACTAGCTCACATACGCATACATCACATCCATATATCATAAACATTGATAACGCAAATGAATTATACTATGCATCTCATACAAAATAACATTGCATATTAGCTAACATTTTATCTTTTTCAGGATAAGATTAATCAACAGCTACCATTAACAATTTTCAAAGTCTTCAGATACAGTTCAAATACGCTCCAGACACGGATGTTGTTGTACCCCAAAATTTTCCCTCTCATTTTATCAATATTTTTCATCACAAGACTCTTTGAACTCAAGATCAAGCTAGGGTTTACTCTGCTCAAGACATCCCCTTGCACTGTTGACCTAAATTAGGGTTTGAATTTGCACAGGGATTTTTGGACTTTCAATGCTCAAAGTGACTTTCATACTTCATGTTGGACTTACAAGATTACCTATACCAAGTTTCAAGCCTTGAATCAAATTTTTGCCCAGTCAATTGGACAGTTGACCTAGAAATCAGCTGTATTGGGGAAAAAGTCAACTGTGGCCAATTTATAGTCAAACCTCATGAATTTTGATCCATATCAACATTATAAACTCATATGAACCATTTCATCAAGTTTGGGCCACAACTCCACAAGAAATTTGATCAGATCACCAAAAGGGCAAAATGGTCATTTTTAGGGTTTTGACTATATGAGGGCAATTTCTGACTTTTGACCTAGCCAATGGCAAATTGGGTTAAATAATGGATTCAATGACTCAATGGAATCATCTTGACCTTTCACAAGGTTCAAAAGATCTCAATTGCATTGGATTGACAGATGAATTTTTCAGTCAACTGATCAAAATTTGACTGTACACTGAAAAGTCAAACTTTGACTTTTTGGTCAAAATCAAATGCCAAGGGTCATTTTTCATCAAGATATGTAAAAACATGAAAATTGTTCATCAAGAAACCTAATTTTGCAAATTAGGGTTTAAAATTGAAAATTTTCATAACTTAGAATTTTTCTAAGTTATGAAATTTTCTTATTTTTTCCCAACTTTGTCCAACATTTTCACCATGATGCAATTGGATTCAAACAAAACTTCCAACATGAAATTTGTATTACCCCACAAAGTATACAACTTTGATTCACAAAGTTTTCTCAAAAGAAGCTTGGATCTCAAGTTATGACTTTTAGAACAAGGGTCCATGAAACTTTTAACTTGGTGAAATTTTGCCCTAGTTTAGGCAAGATTTTGACCTATCTTCTTGGCAAGTTTTCACCTAGTTCCACTTGGAATCTCAAAATGCATTTCAAATATGGATTGTAGAGCATGTTTCAAGATTTCCAAAATGTCCAAGAACTCTCCAAAATCATTTCTGGTTAGGGAGAATCAAAGGCTTGAAGTTGGCAAAAACTCACTTTTTATCCATGGCATGTTCATATTGATACAAGTTGCAAACTCTAATCAGCTTTGTTTGCACTAGATTACAGGTCCCAAAACCCTTTAATACTCAATAATTAAATGCAAATCCATTGATCTAAGGCTTTGTTTTGGTCATTAAAGGATTATACAATAGATTAATCCAAAAATGGTAAAAGGTACATTACCATTTTTGCTTAAATCTTGCTTTATGTCAAAACTGCGTCCTTGAGCATTGAGCCATATCTTGTATAGCAAATCAAATCCACAAACTTGAGGGGCCAAAAGCATAGTGTGTAAGCTGATAGATAGCCTGTACAAGCCTGTCTTGCATCACTTGTCCACTTTTGCTTCATATACAAGAAACTTGTAAAACACAACACAAGTGGAACATCAGAGAGAACCAACTTTTGCAAGCACTTGAGACAAGTTTCTCACATCCCCTTGAGCCAAAAACATGAGCCTTTAATCCCTCAAACCTCCCATAGCACAAAATCACCTTCCATTGGCAAAACAGGGCACTCCCTGCAGTTTGATTTCCATAGCACAAATCCCTCGTGCGTTTTGCCTCAAACTGGTTCAAACACCTTCCACATAACCTATCCAAGCTCCCAACCCTTAAACACTGACTGTAACTCCATTTACAAGGTTTTCCATTTTTTATTTCAGCTTGTGCAGGTTGAGTTCTACAGGCTTGTTCAAGCACATTCAAGGAAATCTAGGCATTGGGGAAGGTCAGAGGAAGTTCAAGAAAGCTCACAAACATCTCAGGCCTCACTGAAAAGCTCCACATTACCATACACGAAGTCAACTGAAATAGGTTTTTGTCTACTTCTTATCTCTCTATTTAGGAATAATTAGGCTTAGGTTTGTAAATAAAAAATGTAGTATTCATAGCCATGAAGTTGTACATATGCTCAGTTTTCATTTTAGTTAAGCATGCTAAGAGAATTTGATCCATGAACTTCCTGAAAAAATTAGGTTAGGATTTAGGGCCATAGAAATTCACTCTGGTCTTTGAGAGTTAGGACAAGTTTCTTATATGGTTGAATTCGTCTTGAAAAATGCTACAACTTTGATGTTATGTATTTTTGCATTAGAGCACGTATGCAGGATCTGGCATTGTGTACATGACGCGCGCGTTTGTGAACAAAGATTGAAGATGAAGTCTGGACTTGGGCTGGGCTTTGGCTTTTTGTTTTTGACACCCCCCTCATTACTGATTGCACCCCCCTGGCCCATTTCTTCATACTTTTATATTTTTTGTATTTATTTTTATTTCTGATTTTATTTAATATTTTCTAAACATAAAAAATACCCAAAAATATTTTCATAAATTTTTACATTTATTTTTATTATTTTTTTATTTTTTTTAGACATGAAAATAATTATTAAGTAGAATATACTTTTATTTTATTTAATAAAAACTTATAAACATTATAGAAATATTATATATTTTATTTTTTATTATTTATACCTATAAAATACTATTTTTTTCTCATATACTATTATTTATCTAAATATTTGTGTATATTTATATTTTATTTTTTGTACATAAAATAATTAATAATATATATATTATCTTAAAACAAAAACAAAAACTAGGGTTTCCACCCTATTTAAAAATAATACTTCTTTTTAGTATATTTTTTACACTTGAATATATTTTTATTTTTATTGTGCATAAATAAATAATATTAATAAATATACTTCCTTAAAGAAAATTAGGGTTTTTTTACCCTTAATTAATAAAATAAAAATAATCTTTTTATTTCTTTCTTTTTACACTAAACATTTTTTACATACATAAAAAATAAACATAAACATCTTTTGCATATTCATAATATTTTGTATATTTGTTTAATTAATTTATTTAAATATTGTTCATTTATTATTTGTACCAATTATTCAATTTGGATGTAATAGTAAATATTAGGGTTTTATTTTCTTGCAAATATTCCTCATTCAAAAATTGTATCCCCCTTCCCATATCAAATGTTGTAATAGTGTAGATTTATTTTACGCATTTATGCTTTCAATTATGCCATGATTAGAGACTAGGGTTTGTATGCAAAAATCCAAAATCAAAACAAATAGCTTGATTAATACAAAGACAAAAAGCATGTAAATTGATAACACTTCTAACACATGCACCCCTAGGGTTTCATCTACTTGTTGCCTTTAAAATTGGCCATGTTATGCATGTTGAGTATTTTGGCAAAACAAAAACAAAACAAAAAGATCATAGTCCCTCGATGACGCTATCTTGGTTGCCTATAAAAAATAATCTAGTCCCTCAAAAATTTGCTAAGATACTTGGCACAATTGCTATCATGGTCAATACGATGACCCGCGCATGTCCCGTTTAACATCTAAATACAAGGTTGTTTACCAAATGCAATGGTAAAACAACACTGTCAAAAGGGTTAAAAATGTGTAGGAAATACCTTTGAGTAAAATAGGGTAGACAACTCTTAGTTACTTGATCAAAACTTGCAAAAACATTCCTTGCTATTTTCAAACACACCTCACAACACAATTTCAAAACATTTCCCAAAAACAAACTTTCAAACATTGAAATATCTTTTCAAAAGAAAAACACCTTTGTATATATTCAAACAAGAATCATTACAAAGGTTGCCTAGACAAGGCCTCTTTTTCAAAGCATTTTCAAAAACCACACACAAAGCACCATTTCAAACAATTGAAAAGCAAAAGCAAGTGATCTAAACAAGTAACTAAGAGCCCATGGAAAACCATGGATGAAAAGGTTGCTAGCACCTTCCCTTTTTATAATCTACTCCCCGAACCCAAGAAAACATCTCAAAGGTCTTTCCTGTGCTTTTTGACCTTTCCTTTGGATAAAATAAAAAGTCGGTGGCGACTCTTGCTAAACCGAAACATTTGCAAATACAAACACAAAACCTCGAGTCAGTTCTCCCACTGTATCGCCAGAACTGGCGACTCTGCTGGGGAATTTTTTAAAAGTGGAGTAACCTTAGGGTTTAGATCACCTTTACATGCTTATCTTGTTTGCTTTGATTGCTTTACATTTGGTTCTCTTGTTTGGGTTTAAATCCTCCACCCAGATTTTTGGGAAACGTTCATAGGTAAATAGCAATACGTTGTGGATACTGTGCGGGGTATACCGACATGGTTGAAGCAATAGTTATATTAGTGTGACATATTTGTGGGTACCGGTAGCCTTTGAGTCAATCAAACAGAATACGGGGCCGCTGAGTGATGTCATGAAGCACTAATGAACTCTTAGAACCTTTACTTGACCATCTTGGCCTTTTTAGGGGTAGTGAGATGACCGGCTTTGGTGCAGTCCAAAGTTGGTAGATACTCGATACTACACTCATTGAGGGTTGTTTTCTTGGAATATTTCGGTCGCCAGTAAAGTGGCTAAACTGAAACAATGAACACAGAAAACAATCCAGTGATATTAAGCTCCTTAGAACCCGGTTACTATTTATAGGACAAGTTGAGCCAACTAAATTCAAGAGGGTACTTACCTATGAAACCCCATGCAAGCCTGAAACTAGGACCTTGTGTGATTTTCTTGTACATATACTTGTGCATACATCATGAACATCATGAAGCATCATATGCATCCACTAACCATTTCAAGGGTTTGGATCTTCATCTTTGTTTTTGTTTTGTAGGTTATGGAATCACTCCGCAGAAAAACTATTCAGGTCAACCTTATGAGGATCCCTCCTCAACTCAAGGAGCTTACTTCCAAGATTCCAGAGAATTCTCCCTTCAGTGGAAGACATGGTATACTTCTCAACTTGGTCAACTCCAACATTGAAGAAGACATGGTGAAAGTTCTCTTCCATTTCTTTGACCCCCTACACCATTGCTTTACATTTCCTGATTATCAACTAGTACCTACTTTGGAGGAATTTTCTCAACTCCTGAGGATTCCTATTCTCCATCAACTACCCTACAACGGTATGGAAAGAGAACCAAAGCCTGAAGATGTTGCTCAAGCCTTACACTTGTAACCATCTGATATCAAAGGTCATTGGGAAACCAGAAGTGGTGTCAAGGGTTTCTTGGAAAAGTTTTTGTTTGAGAAGGCACAAGACTGTTGGAATTATCTAGATCTGCAAGCTTTTGAGGAGATTGTAGCACTTCTCATCTATGGGTTGGTCTTATTCCCAAACCCTGATCAGCTTATAGATGTGAATGCTGTCAAGATTTTCATATCTCAGAACCCTGTGCCTACATTGCTTGGGGACATCCTACACTCATTTCACACACGAATAATGAGGAAAAGAGGTGTTCTCATGTGTTGTACTCCTCTTCTAGCAAGGTGGTTTATTTCTCACCTTCCCCAGTCAGTCTTGAAGAATGAACAAGGCTTGAGGTGGTCACAACGATTGATGACTCTTACACATTCTGATGTTCATTGGTGTTCTCGGTCCAGAGAAAATGTCATCATCATTGATCGTTATGGGGAATTCCTTAATGTCCCATTACTTGGCATTAGGGGAGGCATTACCTACAATCCCGGTTTGGCTCTGAGACAGTTTGGATATGCTCGAAGGGATGGCCCTCATGATATGCTAATTCCAGACTTGGTTTTTGACTTCGACAACGACGCTCAAGGACTTCGATAAAGGTTTATCCGAGCTTGGAGGATGCCCAACAAAGTGGACAGTAAGACACTGAGACACAAGAATTCCATCCCCCTTGAGCCTTACCTCAAGTGGGTACGAACCTGCGCCCAGATTCTTATGATGCCCTACCCCTACACTCTCCCTGTGATCAAAGAGCCTGTTATGGAAGGAGAGGTTCCATACACCCTCCTGTATCCTGACATGCCAACATCATTGGAAGATTTGCAAAAGAGTTGGATACAGCTCAAGGAAGAACGGGATACTTTTGAAGCCAGCTTCTACGCCAGTGAGAAGAAGGTTTTGGAACTTACCCGTCGACTCCACGAAGAGCAGACTCTTAACACCTACATCGCGCCAAAGAGGATGCGCAATGTCTTTTTACATTAAGAATTTTGTAATATTTTACCCATAGGGCATTTATGTACTAACAAAATTCTTCTTATTAATATGTCGTGTGTTCTTTTTTGTCTGTAACAACTTTGAATTTTTTAATCTTTGAATGCATTACATGAATACATATCATTCATCATATGCATAAACAGGTCTTCACACCAGGTTTCCTTATCTTTCTGTTGTTTATTTCAGCAAGATGGATATAGAGCAGACGGTCAAAGATCTGCAAGCACATAATTCGCAGTTCCAACAACTCCTCATGACCTTGGAAAAGGGTCAAGAGGACCTTAAAGAACTGTTAGAGAAGGAAAAGGAAAAAGAAAAGAAGAAAAAGAAAAGGGCTGGTGTGGCCACTCTGGGAAGAAGATTTGAGAACCAAGCTAGGAGAGTCCTGGATTTCCCCTCAACGTCTGATGAAGGGGTTGGTAAAGGAAAAGGAGTTGTGGTACCTTCCGAGTCTGAGGCTGAAGAGGAAGAAGAGGAAGAGGATGAAGATTACTCTGAGCAAAAGTACCCTCCTGCGAACGATAAGTATAAAAATCTGGAAGATCGGCTGGCAGCCATGGAGGTACAAAGAGTACCTGGGTTGGATTTCAAAGAACTAGGGTTGGTTGCTGGGATCGTCATTCCCCCCAAGTTCAAGGTGCCTACATTTGCTAAATACGACGATTTGTCCTGTCCGAAGATGCATCTGTGGTCCTACGTCAAAAAGATCCAACCTCACTCTTCTGATAAGGATCTGTGGGTCCACTTTTTTCAAGATAGTTTGTCGGGTACGCAATTGGATTGGTTCTATCAACTTGAGAGATCTGATGTTCATAACTGGGAGGATCTGGTTGTTGCCTTCTATCGGCAATATCAATACAACGCAGATTTAGCACCTACTCGTGCTCAACTACAGAGTATAGATATGGTCTCTAATGAGGGCTTTAAGGAGTATGCCCAAAAGTGGAGGGACTTGGCTGGAAGGGTGCAGCCACCATTGTCTGAAAGAGAGCTGGTTGATATGTTTTTAGGGACGCTGTCTGGTCCATTCTTTAATCACCTGATAGGGAGTTCATCGGCGGGGTTTACCGAATTAATTCTGACTGGTGAACGAGTTGAAGTTGGCATCAAGAGTGGTAAGATTCAAAAAGATACATCTGCTTCTGCCACTGTCAAGAAACCTTTTCCAGCCAAGAAGGAGGTGTCAGCCGTTTACTCTCAGAAAGGTCGAGGAAGAGTAGAACGCCGGTCAACGGTGGGGGATGTGATGATCCAAAAGACTGCAGCTGATCAACCTAGAAATGATCAACCAAGAGCCAACCAACAAAGAGGAGGAAGGCCTGCTAGGCAGTTCACCAAAATAAACATGACGCCTGCCCAGGTCCTCCCCCATCTCTTAAAGCTGAACCTTACAACCTTGAGAGATCCGCCACAAGATCCGAATACGACTTCTCCTTTTTACCATGCCAATGCTAAATGTGCTTACCATTCCGACAGTATAGGGCACGACACCAACAACTGTTGGGCCCTTAAAAACAAGATCCAAGATTTGATAGATGCCAAGGAGGTAGAGTTTGACGCACCTGAAAAACCTAATGTGATATTCGCTCCAATGCCAAAACATGGTCATAATGTCCATGCCATTGTAGAAGATCTTCATGTTATTGTTGTTGATGACTTAATGACTCCTTTGCCGATGATCAAGATAAATCTGTTGAAAGCCGGGATCTTCCCAGGCTGTGAAAAAGATTGTTACTTTTGCTCATCCCTACAATCCGACTGTCCGTTATTGAACTTAGGCGTCCAACGCCTGATGGATAATCAAGAGATCCTCTTTCAGAAAAATCATGTTACTACTATTACTCCTGTTACTCCAATCAATGATGTTGCTATAATCACCATTTCCGACAGTCTTTCCAAGGTCTGCAAAAGACCTGTTAAGATTACACCCGATCCAAAGTTTGTACCGCTGAAGATTACTATGTCGGGGCCTATCCCATATAAGTCCAACAAGACGATACCGTGGAATTATGGAGGAGATATCTTCTACCACGGTGTTAAGCAGATTGAATCAGTTTAAGAGAATTCTGATGAAGAAACTGCTGACATGGGAAATATTGCGGGGACAAGTAAGATAACTCGTAGCGGGAGAATCTTCTCTCCGGAGATTGCTCCTCCAAGGGCAGTCTTCGGACCCTCAAGTGCTCCTGTGGCAGTCGAGATATCTATGCGAAGTCCAGTGATTGAAGAAATTGTTACTCCCAATGTTGTACCCTCTGCTATTACTACTGATAAAGGTAAGGGAATCGAAGAAGCGCCCATCGGGACGAGGGCTCAGCCTTTGGTTATCCCCGAGACCACCCAAAAGGAAATGGAGGAGATTTTAAAGATAATTAAGAAAATCGACTATGATGTCGTAGAACAACTGGGGCAAACCCCGTCAAAAATCTCTATGCTAGCTCTATTGCTCTGTTCTGAGGCTCATGCCAAAGCCTTGATCAAATTTCTGAAGATGGCACACGTGCCTCAAGAGACTTCTGTGAATCAGTTTCAAGAGTGTGTGGCTAGCCTTACAGCCGATAATGGTCTTGGCTTCTCTGACGCTGATCTAACGTCTAAGGGAAGAAAGCATAATGATGCGCTGCATGTTTCGGTAGAGTGCAGAGGGACCACACTTGCTCATGTTCTAGTTGATACCGGGTCATCTTTAAATGTCCTACCAAAGAAAGCATTGGACAGGCTAGACTGTGATGGTTTGACCTTAAAGCCCAGTAATATCATTGTTAGAGCCTTTGACGGTTCTAAGAGGATGGTCCACGGAGAGGTGGACATCCCAACTAAGGTGGGAACAGAAATTTTCAACTCTACGTTTTATGTGATGGACATCCATCCTTCATATTCATGCTTGTTGGGAAGGCCATGGATCCACAACGCTGGGGCAGTCACTTCCTCTCTACACCAAATGCTAAAATATCCAATCCAGGGTAAAATCATAACAGTTCATGGTGAGGAGGAGTATATGATAAGCCACCTTAACTCTTTCCGCTATGTGGAGTTAGATGGTGAATTCATAGAAACACCTTTCCAACACTTTGAAGAGGTTTCTCCTGAAGTTGTGACGGCTAAGACAATGACTTCTGTACCTACAGTTACCAAGCTTGTGCCCCGGATGTCATCCCTTAAAGATGCGAAGGCGGTGATCGAGGAAGGAGGAAGTACAGTGTGGGGTCAGCTACCAGATTTTCCTTTCAAGGCAGATAAGTTTGGTTTGGGTTTCACTGCTGCTAGTCAGAAGGCTGTGCGTCGCTCCCGGGCTGTAGGACCACTACTTAAATCACTCATCACGGAGTTCATGCTTTAGAGGATGATGAAGAAGAAAGCAATTTTGAAGACTGGATCTTTCCAACGATTGAAGGAGGACTGAACAACTGGGAGGCGAAAGACTTCATTCCCATTACTTTCATCAATCAATAATTTATCTTTTGAACATTTCCTGTTTGGTCTGTAATAATTATTAAACAATTTGTACGCTCTTTTCGCCTTATGCCTTACCCGGGGCATATAGGTCCATTTGTAAGGGTTTTGATTCTTCATTTTCATATGCCATTTTTAATGAATCATGGACGTTTTCATCTATAAACTTTTGTGTTCATTTTCTTTATTTTTACATTTTATTTGTTTAAAGGTGGCTATCCCTTACACACACCCACACTTACAAAATGCAGGTACCCATCCACTCCGGATTCCATGGGTAACAATTTTGTTATGGCCTTTAGTGACTCTGAAGATCTGGTCAATCATGCCAAATACGAAGGTGATGAAGACTGTGAAGTGCCTGGAGAATTGGCTAGACTTTTGCAACAAGAAGAAAGGCTATTCTGCCCCATGAAGAGTTGTTAGAGACTATCAATTTGGGTACTGCCGAAGACAGAAAAGAGGTTAAAGTGGGTGCCAACCTGAAGCCAAATGTCAAAGAGTGCTTAGTTCAGTTGTTGAATGAGTGTGTTGAGATCTTCGCCTGGTCCTATGAAGATATGTCGGGACTGGATACAGATATTGTGGTTCATCGTCTCCCTACAAGAGAAGACTGTCCACCAATCAAAAAGAAAGTCCGCCGAATGAGACCCGACATGTCCGAAAAGATCAAAGCTGAAGTGATGAAGCAGTTCAATGCTGGGTTTCTTGTTGTTACTTCCTATCCACAATGGGTTGCTAACATTGTGCCCATGCCTAAGAAGGACAGCAAAGTCAGAATGTGTGTGGATTACAGAGACCTGAACAGGGCTAGCCCTAAAGATGACTTTCCACTACCGCATATTGACATTTTAGTTGACAATACAGCTCAACATAAAGTGTTTTCTTTCATGGACGGATTTTCGGGATACAACCAGATCAAAATGGCCCCCGAAGACATGGAAAAGACTACTTTTGTTACGCAGTGGGGTACCTTCTGCTATAAAATGATGCCATTCATACTGAATAATGTCGGGGCAACCTATGAGCGAGCCATGGTATCTTTGTTTCATGATATGATACATCATGAGATCAAAGTCTACGTAGACGACATGATAGCCCGTTCACAAACAGAAGAAGAACACCTCTACCATCTGCAGAAGCTGTTTGTCAGGTTGAAGGAGTATAAGTTCAGACTAAACCCTAGCAAGTGCACTTTCGGAGTCAGGTCCGGTAAACTTTTAGGATTCATCGTCAGTAACAAAGGCATTGAGGTTGATCCTGCCAAAGTCAAAGCTATACAAGAAATTCATGCCCCTCGCACTGAAAAGGAGGTCAGAGGTTTCTTAGGACGCTTAAACTACATTGCAAGGTTCATTTCTCACCTGACATCTACCTGTGAGCCAATCTTCAAACTGTTGAAGAAGGATCAGGTGGTTGAATGGAATGATGATTGTCAAGTTGCTTTCGATAAAATCAAAGAGTATTTGCTAGAACCTCCTATCTTGATGCCACCCGTCGAAGGAAGACCTTTAATCATGTACCTGACTGTTTTGGATAATTCAATAGGGTGCATATTGGGCCAACATGACGAGTCTGGCCGAAAAGAGCATGCCATTTATTACCTTAGCAAAAAGTTTACCGACTGTGAGACTCGCTACTCACTGCTTGAGAAAACTTGTTGCGCTTTGGTATGGGCTGCTCGCCGGCTAAGGCAGTATATGGTGACACATACCACTTTGTTGATTTCTAAAATGGATCTGATCAAGTACATCTTCGAGAAGCCTGCTCTATCCGGAAGAATCGCTAGATGGCAGATGATCCTCACTGAAATGATATACAATACACGACCCAAAAAGCTATAAAGGGGAGTGTGCTAGCTGACCATCTAGCTCATCAAGCTGTCAAAGATTACCAATCCATGAAGTTCGACTTCCCCGACGAAGACATTATGACATTGGACAACATTGAAGGTAACGGACCGTATGACGGACCTGAACAAGGATCCCTATGGACCCTATACTTTGATGGTGCTTCAAACTCACTTGGCAATGGTATTGGCGCGGTACTTATCTCTCCAGAAGGTTGCCATACACCTTTCACCGCTAGACTCTGCTTCAGTTGCACCAACAACATGGCCGATTATGAAGCTTGCACCTTTGGTCTCAAGGCTGCTATTGACCTAGGAATCAAATCTTTGGTTATGTTTGGGGACTCAACTTTGGTTATCAGTCAAATCAAAGGAGAGTGGGACACTAAACATCCTAATCTCATCCCATACAAAGAACATGTCCTGACATTGTTACCTCATTTCGAGCAGATTACCTTCGAGCACTTCCCGCGAAAAGAAAATCAACTAGCGGATGCTATAGCTACAATGTCTTCCATGTTTAAACTTAACTAGGATAATGAGGCTCCCCAAATCACCGTCGAGCGAAGGGACGAACCTGCACATTGTCATGAGATTAATACCGAAGAAGTAGTGGAACAACCCTGGATTCACGAAATTAAAATGTATCTCAAGACTCGAGAATACCCTGAAGGAGCTTCAGTCAACGACAAAAAGTTCTTAAGGAGATTTGCTGCCAAGTTCTTCCTGAGCAATGGTATCCTATACAAGCGCAACCATGATTGTGTTCTGCTTCGTTGTGTGGACAAGGTTGAAGCTGAGCAGATCATTACTGAACTGCATAGTGGCACATTTGGCACCCACTTGAGCGGACATACGATGGCTAAGAAGATTCTACGGGTAGGCTACTACTGGTCTACCATGGAAGCTGACTGTCATCAATATTCCCGTACTTGTCACAAATGCCAAATCTATGCTGACAAGGTACATATTCCTCCAGATCCTCTCAACGTTCTAACAGCTCCTTGGCCATTCGCAATGTGGGGAGTCGACATGATTGGAGAGATCAAGCCTACAGCATCCAATGGACATCACTTCATCCTGGTGGCTATTGATTACTTTACCAAGTGGGTCGAAGCAGCTTCCTTCGCCTCTGTTACAAAGAATGTGGTTGCCCGCTTCATCAAGCAGAACCTCATTTGCCGGTACGATATCCCTGACCGTATCATCACGAACAACGGTACAAACCTGAACAACACTATGATCACCGCTCTGTGCGAGTAGTTCAAGATTCAACATCACAATTCATCTCCCTATCGGCCAAAGATGAACGGTGTTGTTGAAGCTGCGAACAAAAATATCAAGAAGATTATTCAAAAGATGACAGTCACCTACAAGGACTGGCATGAGATGTTACCATTTTCTCTGCACGGATATCGTACCACGGCGCGTACTTCAACCGGGGCAACCCCCTTTTCTTTGGTATATGGCATGGAAGTTGTTTTACCTATGGAGGTTCAGATTCCTTCCTTGAGGATTATGAAGGATGTTGGTTTAAGTGAAGATGATTGGATTCAGACCCGGCTTGATCAACTTAATTTGATCGATGAGAAGCGACTTACTGTTGTTTGTCATGGTCAGACGTATCAAAAACGGATGATCAAGGCTTTCAACAAGAAAGTCAGACGTCAGGTGTATCAAGTCGGAGATCTTGTAATCAAGCGGATCATCTTGCCGCAAAGTGATCCCAGGGGCAAATGGACTCCTACTTACGAAGGAACATTTGTGATCAAAAACATCTTTTCTGGTGGGGCTATGATTCTAACCACCATGGACGGTGATGATCTGTCGCACCCTACGAACACAGACATAGTCAAAAGATACTACGCATAAACGACCCGACAAGTTGAAACCCCGAAAGGGCGACTTGGGCAAAAATGGGCATCCCGGTGAATCGAAAACCCGAAAGGGAGGTTCAGGCAAAAATTAGAGATAAACAAAAAAAAATTGTACATCCGGCAAGTTGAAAACTCGAAAGGGCGACTTGGGAAAAAAAGGGTTTCCCGGTGGATCGAAAACCCGAGAGGGCGGTCCAGGAAAAAGTTAGGGAATTAAAGCGTATGACTATGTCTCGTCGGATCACTTTAAGGCCAATCTCTTCACGAACAAGCTCCAAGCTTCTGATCAATCCAATCATCGGCGGACGAAGCAACGAATGGACAAGATACTCAGAGTTGTGAAGCCTATAGCAGAATGGGAACCCCATGGAATTGTTGCACATAGCCATATTTCTTTGTATAAAAATTTTCTCAATTTTATGACAACATTATCTTACTAGGATGTCTGTTCCCTTTGTACAAAATACTTACACAAAGTTAATACAAAGATACTTCAAAGTGCAGAAAATTGTTTTCCTTTTATTTCTCTTTACACTTGTGTTTTATTTGAAAACGTCCAATGATTTATTAAAATGAGCATATGCATTTGAATATAATCACTGCTTACAGATAAAACGAAATGAGAGAGAATAATTACTGATAGGATGAAAGTATAGGAAGATGTCTTTAGACTATTCTAGGAGGAATCCCCTGCAATACATCATCCAGATCCTCGGCAGAACTAAAGCCTTGAAATGCATATCCCCAGCGGAGTTAAGTTTCAAGAATCCCCACCGAAGTTAAGTTTCAAGAATCCCCACCATAGTTAAGTTTCAAGAATCCCCACCAGAGCAGAACTTTGACCTGTAAACTCTCATTGAAAATGAAACTTCCTTCCCCAATGGAATCAAAACTTCAGCCTTTGAACACCGGTGGAGACCATCCAGTTTCCTCCATCATCCCTGAAGAGTTACTTTAAAACTAGATAATTCCCCAGAGAGTTATTCTTCCCCAGTGAAGTCGCCTCGATCAAATCAGCACGTCATGAAGATCCCCAGCGGAGATGAAACTTTGATCTACTAATCCCCAGCAGAAACCATTCAGTTTTCCCCTGATATTCCCAACAGAGCGGAGATCCTCACTCTTGAAGTCCCCAGTAGATTGGCATACAACCCAAGCTCCTGATCTCCCCAGCAATATAGATTTTCCCCACAGAGTTTGTCAAAGACCTTGAGTCTCCAACGGTGGTCTTGGATTTATTTTCCCCGACAACGGTCAAAGATTTTATTATCTCTAGTTATCCAGGATTTATTTTCCTCAGCAAGACAGCTAATCAGTTTACATGCGCATACATTACATTCATATATCATAAACATTTGACAAAACACATATATTGCATCATACATTTCATGCAACATAACTTTGTGTTTCAGCTAACATTCTACCCTTTTCAGGATGAAGTTAATAGCTACCTAAAATAGATATTCAAAGCTCGGAAAACAGCTTAGAGATGCTCCAGACACGGACGCTTCTCTATTTTGTTTATTCAAATCAAGGGGCAGATTCTTGCTCTAGTTATGAAGCCTGGACTCGACCAGATAATACCTTGACTATACTAAAGCCCGGAGATCGACTGGAAAATAGTTGAATCCCCTGATATCCTCCTGAAGACTGGATGTTGACCAGATAGGAAGCAAAGTATCGTGAAGCCTGGATGTTGACCAAATAGCAATAGAAGACTGTGAAGCCTGGATGTTGACCAGATAACAGTAAGGTACACTGTGAAGCTTGGATGTTGACCAAATAATAGTTTACTCGGCCAATTACTTTGAAGCCCGGATTCAACCGGATATTAGTAGGCCCCAAAATCAAAAGGGAAACCCGGATGCTGACCGGATAACCATTTGATATCCTTCTGAAGACTGGATGTTGACCAGATAGGAAGCAAAGTATCGTGAAGCCTAGATGTTGATCAGATAGCAATACAAGACTGTGAATCCTGGATGTTGACCAGATAACAGTAAGGTACACTGTGAAGCTTGGATGTTGACTAAATAACAGTTTACTCGGCCAATTACTTTGAAGCCCGGATTCAACCGAATATTAGTAGGCCCCAAAATCAAAAGGAAAACCGAAGGGGACCGGATAACCACTTGATTTCCTTCTGAAGCCTAGATGTTGACCAGATAGGAAGTACAAAACGGTAAATCCTGGATGTTGACCGAATAACAGTTCACTGTCACCTCTCCAACCAAAAGATGACTCCCCAATAGAATAACAGACGGCTGAAGTTCTATTTCTACCACAACAGAGACCAGCATTCCCCGGGGTAGTCCTCCTCAACAACAGGTGTACAAACCCTCGCAAAGGAATCTCTTATGCGATCAATTTTTCTTGGATGGCATCTTTAAGCCCATCTGCGACAAGACTCTGTCACATTTTCCAAATGGTGTCTTTAAGCCCATTCCCTCAACTATACTCTGACGAGCGCAAATTTACGGGCACTCTAGTGTTCAATCCTCTTTTACCTTCGAGTCACGAAAGGCAAACTCGCCAATCTAACTCTTCAGGTTCAAGAAGATTGAACAGGGGCAGTTGTTGTACCCCAAAATTTTCCCTCTCATTTTATCAATATTTTTCATCACAAGACTCTTTGAACTCAAGATCAAGCTAGGGTTTACTCTGCTCAAGACATCCCCTTGCACTATTGACCTAAATTAGGGTTTAAATTTGCACAGGGATTTTTGGACTTTCAATGCTCAAAGTGACTTTCATACTTCATGTTGGACTTACAAGATTTCCTCTACCAAGTTTCAAGCTTTGAATCAAATTTTTGCCCAGTCAATTGGACAGTTGGCCTAGAAATCAGTTGTATTGGGGGAAAAGTCAACTGTGGCCAATTTACAGTAAAACCTCATGAATTTTGATCCATATCAACATTATAAACTCATATTAATCATTTGATCAAGTTTGGACCACAACTCCACAAGAAATTTGATCAGATCACCAAAAGGGCAAAATGGTCATTTTTAGGGTTTTGACTGTATGAGGGAAATTTCTGACTTTTGACCTAGCCAATGGCAAATTGGGTTCAAGCATGGATTCAAGGACTCAATGGCATCATCTTGACCTATTCACAAGGTTCAAAAGATCTCAATTGCATTGGATTGACAGATGAATTTTTCAGTCAACTGATCAAAATTTGACTGTACACTGAAAAGTCAAACTTTGACTTTTTGGTCAAAATCAAATGCCAAGGGTCATTTTTCATCAATATATGTCAAAACATGAAACTAGTTTATCAAGAAATCTAATTTCGTAAATTAGGGTTTAAAATTGAAAATTTTCATAACTTAGAATTTTTCTAAGTTATGAAATTTTCTTATTTTTCCCAACTTTGCCTAACATTTTCACCATGATGCAACTGGATTCAAACAAAACTTCCAACATGAGAGTTGTAGTCCCCCACAAAGTATACAACTTTTATTCACAAAGTTTTCTCAAAAGAAGCATGGATATCAAGTTATGATTTTTGGAACAAGGGTCCATGAAACTTTTAACTTGGTGAAATTTTACCCTAGTTTCGGCTGGATTTTGACCTATCTTCTTGGCAAGTTTTCACCTAGTTCCACTTGGAATCTCAAAATTCATTTCAAATATGGATTGTAGATAATGTTATAAGCTTTCCAAAATGTCTAAGAACTCTCCAAAATCATTTGTGGTTAGGGAGAATCGAAGGCTTGAAGTTGGCAAAAACTCACTTTTTATCCATGGCATGTTAATATTGATACAAGTTGCAAACTTTAATCAGCTTTGTTTGCACTAGATTACAGGTCCCAAAACCCTTTCATACTCAATAATTATATGTAAATCCATTGTTCTAAGGCTTTGTTTTGGTCATTAAAGGATTATACAATAGATTAATCCAAAAATGGTAAAAGGTACATTACCATTTTTGCTTAAATCTTGCTTTATGTCAAAACTGCATCCTTGAGCATTGAGCCATATCTTGTACAGAAAATCAAATCCACAAACTTGAGGGGCCAAGATCATAGTGTGCAAGCTGATAGATAGCCTGTACAGGCCTGTCTTGCATCACTTGTCCACTTTTGCTTCATATACAAGAAACTTGTAAAACACAACACAAGTGGAACATCAGAGAGAACCAACTTTTGCAAGCACTTGAGACAAGTTTCTCACATCCCCTTGAGCCAAAAACACGAGCCTTTGATCCCTCAAACCTCCCATAGCACAAAATCACCTTCCATTGGCAAAACAGGGCACTCCCTGCAGTTTGATTTCCATAGCACAAATCCCTCGTGTGTTTTGCCTCAAACTGGTTCAAACACCTTCCACATAACCTATCCAAGCTATCCCAACCCTTAAAAACTGACTGTAACTCCATTTACAAGGTTTTCCATTTTTGATTTCAGCTTGTGCAGGTTGAGTTCTACAGGCTTGTTCAAGCACATTCAAGGAAAGCTAGGCATTGGGGAAGGTCAGAGGAAGTTCAAGCAAGCTCCCAAACATCTCAGGCCTCATTGAAAAGCTCCACATTTCCATACACGAAGTCAACTGAAATAGGTTTTTGTCAACTTCCTATCTCTCTATTTAGGAATAATTAGGCTTAGGTTTGTGAATAAAAAATATAGTATTCATAGCCATGAAGTTGTACATATGCTCAGTTTTCATTTTAGTTAAGCATGCTAAGAGAATTTGATCCATGAACTTCCTGAAAAAAATTAGGTTAGGATTTAGGGCCATAGAAATTCTCTCTGGTCTTTGAGAGTTAGGACAAGTTTCTTATATGGTTGAATTCGTCTTGAAAAATGCTACAACTTTGATGTTATGTATTTTTGCATTAGAGCCCGTATGCAGGATCTGGCATTGTGTACAGGGCGCGCGCGTTTGTGAACAAAGGTTGAAGATGAAGTCTGGACTTGGGCTGGGCCTTGGCTTTTTGTTTTTGACACCCCCCTCATTACTGACTGCATCCCCCTGGCCCATTTCTTCATACTTTTATATTTTTTGTATTTATTTTCATTTCTGATTTTATTTTATATTTTCTAAACATAAAAAATACCCAAAAATATTTTCATAAATTCTCACATTTATTTTTATTTTTTTATTATTTTTTTTAGACATGAAAATAATTATTAAGTAGAATATACTTTTATTTTATTTAATAAAAACTTATAAACATTATAGAAATATTATATATTTTATTTTTTATTATTTATACCTATAAAATAATTTTTTTTCTCATATACTATTATTTATCTAAATATTTGTATATATTTATATTTTATTTTTTGTACATAAAATAATTAATAATATATATATTATCTTAAAACAAAAAAAACTAGGGTTTCCACTAGGGGTGTTCGTGGTCCGGTTTGGATCGGTTTTGAGACAAAATATCATCCGATCCAAAAATATATAAAGCATACGGTTTGGTTCGTTTTTTGGATGACAACAAGAAAAATCCAATCCAATCCAATCCAATTTATACGGTTTACTTCGGTTCGGTTGAATCGGTTTTATCCGGTTTTTAAACCAACACTATTTAGAAATTTAAAAAGAATATATTTCAATACCAGTTACAATTATGTCACCAACGTCTACTGAGACAATATCTAATTACTATGTTCATATGGCTATTTGATGTCATTATTGCAAAGTTTCATTATAATATATGTATAATATCTATCCCAACGAAATAGACATGGCTATAATATAATATATATATATATATATATATATATATATATATATATATATATATATATATATATATATATATATATATATATATATATATATATATATATATATATATATATATATATATATATATATATATATATATATATATATATATATATATATATATATATATATATATATATGGAGATATGCTTAGTTCTTATATGGAGATTTGTATTATAAATTAAATATATGACAAATATATAAAACAGTGAACAAATGAAGATTCCAAAGCTATATTAAAGCGAATATAATAATAAAACTTCAAGAAAAATATCAATAACAGTGGACATGTGAAAGTTGCATCACAAGGAATATATAATAATAATATGACAAACTGCATTATATATAGAGAGAAGATCTGCTTTATATATGACAGCATAATTGATAGTTTCAAAATCAGAGCCTGCAACATAATTGATAGTCAAATAACAAATTTTCTAATTATCCTGCAATAGCTCCACTCCAGCTTCACAATTCTACCCAATTCTTTTAGAATGCGGATATCAACAGCTAATCAGAGTCTATATCAGATACACCTTCATTCAATTGAGGGATTGGAGCAAGTTCTACAAAAATAAAATATAAATATTACTCAATATAAAAGATTAACAATGCTCAACAAAAAATAATATAAGTTATAAGTAAATTACCTAATTCCAAATTTTCTAACTCATCCACAAGCTCTTCAATATCCACCGACACCGGGGAAGATTTACACCAATTTTGTGTACAAATTAAAGCTTCAACTGTTTTTGGCGTAAGAGAGCTTCTATAACAAGTAAGCACTCTTCCTCCGGTAGAGAAAGCGGACTCTGAAGCTACAGTAGACACAGGCATGGCCAATATATCTCTAGCCATTTGACCAAGAATAGGATACTTGTTAGAATTCACCTTCCACCAATTCAAGATATCAAAACCAGGACCTTTCTTCTCCAAATTCTCCATGAGATACAAATCCAATTCATTTTTCTGCATGCTCTCATTAAGATTCATGTCCATCTCAACCTCTAAATCAAATGCATCCTCTGGTGCTTTAAGTTCTACCAATTCCACTTCTTGAGTGGAATGTGTAAGATTTTCAGTTTGACTGTTACCAAGGAAAAGCCTATAACTCTCAAATATTTTATTTAATGTCTCCTCTGTTTTTTTGTACAAAGATACAGCAACATCATTTGTATATGCCCTGTTCAATCCCCACCTAACAAACTGCATCTTATGTCGAGGATCAAGCACAACAGCAACAAAGATCAACATATTCATTTTTTCAACCTTACCCCAATATTTATCATACTTAACTTTCATATTTTCAGCCATAATTCCAAGCAAGTTGTCAGAACTTTTTAATTCTATCCACTCGTTTAATGTAGTCAATATCTTAATATGTTCATTAAAATATTGAGATGAGGTCACAAAAGTACTACCTGAAACCTTCTTTGTGATATCAAAAAATATTTTCAAAAAATTAACAAAGCATTTTGCATTATCCCAATCCTCTTTATTAGGAATACCATCTTTCATCAGCACAAAATCAGCACACTTCTCACTCAATCTCTTAAATGCCTTTTGAAACTTCAATGCACTTTCAAGCATAATATATGTGGAATTCCACCTAGTGGAAACATCCAACTGAACAATTGATTTTTCTTGTAACCTAACTTCTTTAATGCAAGTTTTAAACCTATCCGTACGACCTGGAGATGCACGAACATATCTAACAGCATTCCTAATCTTACTAATTGAAGAATGATAGTCTTCTAGTCCATCTTGGACCACAAGATTCAGAATATGTGCACAACAGCGAACATGCATATGTTCCCCTTTCAATGGATGAGAATTCCAATCGTTCATTGTATTTTTCAAGTAAGTTATAGCAACATCGTTAGAACTAGCATTATCAGCCGTAATGGTGAAAACATTACCTATTAGCCATTCCTCCAAACATTTTTCAATTTTTTTGCCGATGGTTACTCCTTTGTGATTCACAATTGGACAAAAATTCAAAATCCTTTTATGGATTTTCCAATCATGATCAATGAAATGTGCAGTGAGACAAAGATAACTCAAATTTTGCACAGATGTCCAACAATCAGTTGTAAGACAAACACATTGATTTGATTTATTTAGCACACTTTTTAACTTATGTTTCTCACTCGTGTATAAATCCCAAAAATCTCTAGCAATTGTAATCCTTTTAGGAATTGAGAGTTTAGGTTGCACAACACTCATAAAATGAAGAAACCCCTCTCCCTCAACAAACTTAAAAGGCAACTCATCAACAATAATCATCCTAGCTAAAGCTTTCCTACATGCCTCAGCATCAAAATGAACACCAGTGAGAACACTACCAGATCCATTCCCATCTTCTTTTTTCAATTATTGAAGAACAAGTGTCTGTTGAGTGGGATCAAGAGACTCTTTTGGAAACTTCTTACACTGATGCAACAAATGGTGTTTCAAATTACTAGTGCCATTTCTTTGTGAATCAGCAGCATATGTTACATCACACCAATTACACTTAGCTCTTGATCCTATTTTTGTAAAATGTTCCCAAGTCCAAGATCTAGGTTTAATAGGTTTTCTGTTACCTGAATCTCCAGCTACAACATTAGGATCATTGGATGTGACCAATTTTGAAGCTTCTCCAATCTTTCTTTTCTTATTAGCATTTTCTTCATCATTGTTTGTTTCATTACTTTGTACCAATGGAGGTGGAGCTTCAGTTGTTTCACCCTATAAAATACACATGAAAAAATAAATTTTTGAACATCAACTATAATATTACACCATTGTAACAGTAACCAACATTTCTAAAGGTAAAAATCTCTACTTAAAATTAATTTTTGATACCTGAATAAGGTTATTAACAATATCAGATTGAGTAATAGGACCAGTTTGGCTCATTCTTGTAAAAATAGATCAAACTTAAAATTAGAACAAAGTATAAACAACTAGTTGTAGAAAAAGCTAATAAAAATATATTATGAAAAAATTATGAAACAAAATATGAAAAACTAACAAAGAACAGACCTTGAAGAAATTATGAAAAACTAACTAAAATTTGTTACTGTTATAACCAAGTAACCAACATGAAACAATTTCACATAAGAAAACTAATGAAAATAATTTTTAGTAAGCTACTGTTATAAAATTGAGAACATAAGTAAATTAATTTTAAATAAGCTTTCAACAACACAAATTAGAACAGCTTTACAAAAGGCTAAAAATTTGAATAGCTTTAGAAAATCTGATCGAACAAAACTACAAAGTACAAAAAAGATAAAATCAAACAAATTAAGAAGCTTTCTAACTGATAGTATAATTCAGAAAACTAATTGAGATGAATGTCTATTTAGCATTATTGAATTTCTTGCTTGCGATATTGAATTTCTTGCGGTTACAACAATGAATAGCATTCATTGTATTTAATTTTAAGATAATTTAGAATCTGAATAGGGAAATTATAGGAATGATTTAGATTCTCTAGAGAAATTAGTGCTGGCTAACATAATTAATTTGGGAGGATGGCTATAAATGATTCGATATTAATTTATTTTAAATAATAAATGTCAAGTAAATGGAAATAATACCGGTTCGGTTTGGACCGGTTCGGTTCTCATGAAGCCAACCGTAAACCGAACTGAACCGGTCGGTTATGCTACATGGTGATCCAAATACATCCAAAAAAATTCAGTTTTTTTTGGATTTCGGTTTTTTCGGTTCGGTTTTTGGATTTTTTTTGGATCGGATTGGATCTGAACACCCCTAGTTTCCACCCTTATTAAAAATAATACTTTTTTTTAGTATATTTTTTACACTTGAATATATTTTTATTTTTATTGTGTATAAATAAATAATATTAATAAATATACTTCCTTAAAGAAAATTAGGGTTTTTTTACCCTTAATTAATAAAATAAAAATAATCTTTTTATTTCTTTCTTTTTACACTAAACATTTTTTACATACATAAAAAATAAACATAAACATCTTTTGCATATTCATAATATTTTGTATATTTGTTTAATTAATTTATTTAAATATTATTCATTTATTATTTGTACCAATTATTCAATTTGGATGTAATAGTAAATATTAGGGTTTTATTTTCTTGCAAATATTCCCCATTCAAAAATTGTATCCCCCTTCCCATATCAAATGTTGTAATAGTGTAGATTTATTTTACGCATTTATGCTTTCAATTATGCCATGATTAGAGACTAGGGTTTGTATGCAAAAATCCAAAATCAAAACAAATAGCTTGATTAATACAAAGACAAAAAGCATGTAAATTGATAACACTTCTCACACATGCACCCCTAGGGTTTCATCTACTTGTTGCCTTTAAAATTGGCCATGTTATGCATGTTGAGTATTTTGGCAAAACAAAAACAAAACAAAAAGATCATAGTCCCTCGATGACGCTATCTTGGTTGCCTATACAAAATAATCTAGTCCCTCGAAAATTTGCTAAGATACTTGGCACAATTGCTATCATGGTCAATACGATGACCCGCGCATGTCCCGTTTAACATCCAAATACAAGGTTGTTTACCAAATGCAATGGTAAAACAACACTGTCAAAAGGGTTAAAAATGTGTAGGAAATACCTTTGAGTAAAATAGGGTAGACAACTCTTAGTTACTTGATCAAAACTTGCAAAAACATTCCTTGCTATTTTCAAACACACCTCACAATACAATTTCAAAACATTTCCCAAAAACAAACTTTTAAACATTGAAATATCTTTTCAAAAGACAAACACCTTTGTATATATTCAAACAAGAATAATTACAAAGGTTGCCTAGACAAGGCCTCTTTTTCAAAGCATTTTCAAAAACCACACACAAAGCACCATTTCAAACAATTGAAAAGAAAAAGCAAGTGATCTAAACAAGTAACTAAGAGCCCATGGAAAACCATGGATGAAAAGGGTTCTAGCACCTTCCCTTTTCATAATCTACTCCCCGAACCCAAGAAAACATCTCAAAGGTCTTTCCTGTGCTTTTTTACCTTTCCTTTGGATAAAATAAAAAGTCAGTGGCGACTCTTGCTAAACCGAAACATTTGCGAACACAAACGCAAAACCTCGAGTCAGTTCTCCCACCGTATCACAGATGCCATTCTGATACTCATTCAGATTCAACTTCTCAGATACATTTCAGATAAGCTCTAGACACGGATGCCATTCTGATACTCATTCAGATTTAACATCTCAGATACAGTTCAGATACGCTCCAGGCACAGATGCCATTCTGATACTCATTCAGTTCTCAATTTCCAAATACAGTTCAGATACGCTCCAGACACGGATGCCATTCTGATACTCATTCAGTTCTCAACTTCCAGATACAGTACAAATATGTGTAATTGCAAGCTTCTCAAGTCATGTTTAAAGCATTGGTTTTGATGAAGACAACATGGATATCAACATTCAAAGGATGTGCAAAAAGTTTATCAATATCATATAAAACCTTTTTACAAGTCTTGAAGATTAGAAGAAGAATTATTAAAGAAACAACAAATGTCAAAAGGTATAAATAATTCTTAAACTTGAATATAGATGTTCACAAATATGCATTCATAATCATATACATATCCCACATTTTTAACAATAAGAAAAACTATGTTTGAGATCTTTTTCAAAAGGATTTTTTGAAAATAAACTTTCAGGAACCGATTCCTACCTAACAGGGAACCGGGTTCCAAACTTGTTCAAAAATCACTTCCCTGGAATTTGTACCAGGAACCGGGTTGTACCTATAGGGGAACCGGTTCCTGCGTGTTATTTTTGAATTATGGGTTATAACGTTCACTAAGAACCGGGTTCTGCCTGGGTCGGAACCGGTTCCCAGCGAACCAGTACAGATTTTCTTTTGTTTTTTGAACATAATTCAAATGGTATTCTTTTATGATTGCATTGCATCTTTTCATATCAAATGGCATGAATGAAGAGGTATTTGTGACATTATAAATTGTGCAGATTTTCAATTTCAAATAACCTTCTTCAATTAAAATTTTCATCATTCAAATTTGCATATTCTTACAAACTTTCAAGTGTTCTTACAAATCATAAATTTTGTGAAACTTGCCATATACATTTTCATTAAGAAATCATTACAAGTTTCATACATTCATTGTGAACATTTATAATCATTGCTTGAGAATTGTTTCTTTCTTGAAGAAGAAGATCAATCAAAGATTGATAGTGCTCTCCATCTCTTTCAAATAAATCATTGTATTACAAAAAGAAAGTTTTCCCTTACTATCCAGGATTGTTGGAAGTAAGTGTTGTGATTTGAAGAGGATTGTTCTTCATTCACATTAGTGTTTGTATTACAAAAAGAAAGTATTCCCTTACTATCCAGGATTGTTGGAAGTAAGTGTTGTGATTTGAAGAGGATTATTCTTCATTCACATTAGTGTTTGTATTACAAAAAGAAAGTATTCCCTTACTATCCAGGATTGTTGGAAGTAAGTGTTGTGATTTGAAGAGGATTGTTCTTCATTCACATTAGTGTTTGTTTGACCTTAAAGGTGTTAATAACCTTTGGTCACCCTATAGGTTAGATAGTAAGCATAGGTTGTACAATCATTCTAAACTATAGTGAAATCTCTTTCGTGTTGGAAAGGGGACTGGAGTACTCTCGGATTGTGAGGGGAACCAGGATATATCGCCGTGTTCTTTACTTTTCCGCTTTTATCGTTTTCATCACCATAATCAAGAAAAGATAAGATATAGTCAAAAACCTTCAAACACTTAACCACAAATTAATACAAGTATTCTCATAAAACCGAATAAATTTTTATATACCTAATTCACCCCCCCCCCCCCCCTCTTAGGCACTCTTAGACTTACAATTGGCATCAGAGCAAGTTATAGGTAACTTGTTCCTAAAGATCCAGAATGGCTTCCGCAAATCAAAATCTGGTTTTCAAAGATGGTGGTAGTAACAACAAGCCTCCATTGTTTTGTGGTGAATACTTTGACTTTTGGAAAATTCGCATGAAGGCTCATCTTGAAGCGCAAGGAGAAGAAATATGGAATGCTGTTGAGAATGGTCCATTTACTCCGGTGTGTGTTGTCAATGGTGTTGGGTCATCAAAGCCTAAAGCATCATGGGATGACGATGACAAGAAAAAAGTTCTCTTTGACAAAAAGGCAATCAATATTCTCCAAAGTGCTCTTAGTATGGATGAATTTTTCCGAGTATCAGCATGTACAACGACAAAGGAAATTTGGGATACTCTTGTAGAAACTCATGAAGGAACCGCCAAAGTCAAAAGGTCTAGATTGAACACTTTGAGTCAAGAATATGAATTATTCAGAATGCTTCCCGGAGAATCCATCCTTGACTTGCAAAAGAGATTCGTTCACTTGACAAACCATTTGAAGGCACTCGGTAAGACTTTAACTAACGATGAATTAAATCTTAAAGTGCTTAGGTCTTTAACTAGGGAATGGCAACCAAAAGTGACGGCAATATCCGAAAAGAAAAGCCTAGCAACTATGACTTCCGCAACACTTTTCGGAAAGCTTCAAGAATATGAGACGGAACTTGGAAGGCTTGAAAAACATGAGAATCGTGAGAAGAAATCCAAAGGCATTGCTTTGAAAGTTAATTCAAAAGAAAGTCAAGATAAAGATGCATCGGAGGAAGATGAAAACTTCTTGCTTCTTGTAAAAAGGTTAGGAAAATATTTTGGTCATAAAAATAATCTTCATAATGCTAACTTTGTCAAAAGAAAGAAATTTTATAAGCATAAAGATAAAGAAGCCTCCACATCAACACAAGATGTCACATGCTATGAATGTGGAAAGCAAGGTCACATAAAGTCGGATTGTCCAAAACTCTCCAAGAAAAATGGATTCAAAGGCAAAAAGGAGTTCAAGAACAAAAGGGCTTATGTTGCATGGGAAGATAATGAGATAAGTTCTTCATCCGATTCGGATAGTGACGAAAGTGCAAATCTAGCATTGATGGCTTCACATCACTCTGACGATGAAGAAGAGGTTAGTAATGAATTTAATCTTTTTGATGATGATTTTCAAGGTGCAATTGATGAACTCTTGAAAGATTCAAAAGTTTATACAAAAAGGTGTCAAAACAAGAAAAAGAACTTCTAATTTGTCTAGAAAAAATTGACACCATGACTAAAGATTTTGATCTTCAAAAACAAAATTTTATTAAAGAAAAGGAAAACTTTGCATGCTCCAAGTGTGAATCAAATGTCTTTCAAATTGTTCAATTGAAAAGAGTCATTGAACGATATGAAAAAGGACAAATAGGATTGGAAGGATTACTAAGCCAACAACGTTATCCAAATGATAAAAGAGGTCTTGGTTATGTGAATACTAAGAAACCAAGTAACAATCCCACTGTTTTTGTAAAGGCTAGTAATAGTTCTGATCCCAAGAAAGTAGAAAAGAAGCAAGTTGTTCATAATCATCAAAAGAAAAAGGCTAATGTATCTAAAAGAAAACAAATTCCTAGATACAAGAGCAAATTTGTTCCAAACTGTTTTTACTGTGGTATTATTGGACACACACCCAATGCATGCTATATTAGAAATTTCAGTATGGCTAGTGGACATTATGCATGGGTAAAAAAGGGAACTAACTATGAAGGACCCAAGGCAACTTGGGTACCTAACAAGAAATAATTTGTTTTTGTAGGTATGCTTGAAATCCACATCAAATGTTTGGTATCTTGATAGTGGATGTTCAAAGCATATGACAGGAGATGTACACCAATTTTCATATCTAGTACATAAAGCCAAAGGATATGTCACCTATGGAGACAACACCAAAGGAAAGATACTTGGCGTTGGAATAGTTGGCACACCTTCATCCATTCAAATTGAGGATGTTCTCTATGTTGAAGGATTAAAGCACAACCTTCTTAGCATAAGTCAACTTTGCGATAGAGGGTTCAAGATCAAATTCAACAAAGAAGAATGCCTTATTATGGATGAGGCAACCAATGAGGTAAAACTCAAAGGTAAAAGAATTAATAATATATTTATGATTTCCCTTGATGATCCATCTTTGAAGGTAAAATGTCTCATGGCAAACAATGATGATTCATGGCTTTGGCACAAAAGGATTGCTCATATTCATATGGAACACTTGAATAAACTAATCAAGCGTGATCTTGTCATTGGTTTGCCTAAGAGAAAATTTGTCAAAGATAGACTTTGTGATGCTTGTCAAAAAGGGAAACAAACAAAATCATCTTTCAAATCTAAGAATGTGGTGTCTACTACAAGGCCACTACAATTGTTACACATGGATCTCTTTGGTCCATCAAGAACAAAAAGCTTCGGAGCTTTTAAGAAGTATGCTAAGCAAATCCAAAGGAATCACACCTCATGGCAGTTAAAAGGATCATGAAGTATCTCAAAGGAACAACCAATGTCGGCTTATGGTATCTTAAAGGTAGTATTTGCACTTTAATTGGTTATTCTGACGTGGATTATGCAGGTTGTAAAACTGATCGTAAAAGCATAAGTGGTACTTGTCACATTATTGGAAATGCATTAGTATCATGGGCTTGTAAAAAGCAAGCATGTGTTGCTCTTAGCACGGCCGAAGCAGAATACATAGCAGCGGGTGGTTGTTGTGCACAAATTCTTTGGCTCAAGCAACAACTCCGTGATTACGGACTTGATCTCGGATGCATTCCTCTTCGATGCGACAATACAAGTGCTATCAATATTACAAAGAATCCGGTCATGCATTCAAGAACCAAACATATAGATATTCGACATCATTTTCTCCGTGATCATGTACTTCAAGGAGATGTCGAAGTCACTTTTATGGATACTCATAACCAACTCGCAGATGTCTTCACAAAACCGCTTGCTCGAGAACCATTCTTCAAAATCCGAAGAGAACTTGGTATTTTGGATGAAGGTGATCTCTAAATGTTTCTCATAAGGTGCACGTCTTAATTTTTCTTCAAAAAAAAAATTTATGTTTCAGTACACTCTGCTTCTACTCCTTCTTTTATATGTTTTTATTTGATAAAATATATGTGTATATATTGTTTGTGTTTTTTTAAATGAATTTGTTTCACTCTTTTTCCCCATCCTTTTTTATGTTAACAAAGGGGGAGAAGAATATGCATATGTGTTGTTTTGTTTCAAAGAAATTGCAGGCCAAAATAACTATCATAAAACTCACTCCAAAATTCAAAGAATCATGGACTTAGAGGGAGCATACAATTTAGGGGGAGCCTTGCATTTGCTTAACATTTTTGCTACACAAAACAACATAAACATTTCAAGAATTGTTTTCAAGACTTGGTTGTCATCATTAAAAAGGGGGAGAATGTAATTGCAAGCTTCTCAAATCATGTTTAAAGCATTGGTTTTGATGAAGACAACATGGATATCAACATTCAAAGGATGTGCAAAAAGTTTATCAATATCATATAAAACCTTGTTACAAGTCTTGAAGATTAGAAGAAGAATTATTAAAGAAACAACAAATGTAAAAAGGTATAAATAATTCTTAAACTTGAATATAGATGTTCACAAATATGCATTCATAATCATATACATATCCCACATTTTTAACAATAAGAAAAACTATGTTTGAGATCTTTTTCAAAAGGATTTTTTGAAAATAAACTTTCAGGAACTGGTTCCTACCTAACAGGGAACCGGGTTCCAAACTTGTTCAAAAATCACTTCCCTGGAATTTGTACCAGGAACCGGGTTGTACCTATAGGGGAACCGGTTCCTGTGTGTTATTTTTGAATTCTGGGTTATAACGTTCACTAAGAATCGGGTTCTGCCTGGGTCGGAACCGGTTCCTAGTGAACCAGTACAGATTTTCTTTTGTTTTTTGAACATAATTAAAATGGTATTCTTTCATGATTGCATTGCATATTTTCATATCAAATGGCATGAATAAAGAGGTATTTGTGACATTATAAATTGTGCATATTTTCAATTTCAAATAACCTTCTTCAATTAACAATTTTCATCATTCAAATTTGCATATTCTTACAAACTTTCAAGTGTTCTTACAAATCATAAATTTTGTGAAACTTGCCATATACATTTTCATTAAGAAATCATTACAAGTTTCATACATTCATTGTGAACATTTATAATCATTGCTTGAAAATTGTTTCTTTCTTGAAGAAGAAGATCAATCAAAGATTGATAGTGCTCTCCATCTCTTTCAAATAAATCATTGTATTACAAAAAGAAAGTATTCCCTTACTATCCAGGATTGTTGGAAGTAAGTGTTGTGATTTGAAGAGGATTGTTCTTCATTCACATTAGTGTTTGTATTACAAAAAGAAAGTATTCCCTTACTATCCAGGATTGTTGGAAGTAAGTGTTGTGATTTGAAGAGGATTGTTCTTCATTCACATTAGTGTTTGTATTACAAAAAGAAAGTATTCCCTTACTATCCAGGATTGTTGGAAGTAAGTGTTGTGATTTGAAGAGGATTGTTCTTCATTCACATTAGTGTTTGTTTGACCTTAAAGGTGTTAATAACCTTTGGTCACCCTATAGGTTAGATAGTAAGCATAGGCTGTACAATCATTCTAAACTATAGTGAAATCTCTTTCGTGTTGGAAAGGGGACTGGAGTACTCTCAGATTGTGAGGTGAACCAGGATATATCGCCGTGTTCTTTACTTTTCCGCTTTTATCGTTTTCATCACCATAATCAATAAAAGATAAGATATAGTCAAAAACCTTCAAACACTTAACCACAAATTACTACAAGTATTCTCATAAAACCGAATAAATTTTTATATACCTAATTCACCCCCCCCCCCTCTTAGGCACTCTTAGACTTACAATATGCTCCACACACGGACTCCATTTTAATACTCATTCAAAATCAACCTCCAGATGCGGTACAGATACGCTCCAGATACGGATGCCTTTCTGATGCTCATTCAGTTTCAGCTTACAAATATGATTCAGCGATCACTTTAGATGGCATCTACAAGCCCGTATCTAATAACTTTCTATCACTTCTCCAAATGGCATCTCTAAGCCCATTCCCTCTACCATCACATCACCGAGTGCAAATTTCTGGGCACTCTAGTGTCTAATCATCTTCCACCTTCGAGTCACGAATGGCAAAACTAGTCAATCTAACTCTTCAGATTTAAGAATATTGAACAGGGGCAGCTGTTGTACCCCAAAATTTTCCCTCTCACTTATCAAGATTTTTGCTCACAAGATCTCTTTGGGCTCAAGACTGCATTAGGGTTTGATCAGCTCAAGACACCTCCTTATGCACTGATGACCCAAAACTAGGGTTTGAGTTTGCACAAGGACATTTGAACTTCCAATGCCCCGTATGACTTTCATGGATCATTATGGACCCCCAAGATCACTCATGTCAAGTTTCAAGCCTTGGATCACATTTTTGCTCAGTCAATTAAGCAGTTGACCTAAAAATCAGTTGTATTGGGGGAAAAGTCAACTATGGCCAATTTACAGTCAAACTTCTTAATTTTTGATCCATACCAACATTTTAAACTTATATGTATAATTTGATCAAGTTTGGACCACAACTCCTCAAGAAATTTGATCAAATCCCCAAAAGGAAAAAATGGTCAAAATGAGGGTTTTGACTGAGAAGGGGTAATTTCTGATTTTTGACCTAGCAAATGATCAATTGGTTTAAGGTATGACCTCAAGAGTCCAATTGCATCACTTTGACCTAATGTCATGGTTCAAAACATTTCAAGTCCATTGGATTGACAGATGAATTTTTTCAGTCAACTGATCAAAAGTCAATTGTGTACTGAAAAGTCAAACTTTGACTTTTTGGTCAAATTCAAGTGCCAAAGATTATCATTCATCAAAACATGTCAAAATATGAAACTTATTCATCAAGAAATAAAAAATTCAATATTTCATTTTGAAAAGTCAAAATTTCTAAACTTAGAAATTTTTCTAAGTGTTGGAAATTTCATGTTTTTTCATAACTTTGAGCCAAATTTTCACCATGATGCAAGATGATTCAAGAGAAACTTCCAACATGAAAGTTGTAGATCTCCATTAAATCTACAACTTTAATTCACACAAATTCTTCCAAAAGTTATTAGATCTCAAGTTATAATTTTATGAACATGTGGTCATGAAACTAAACACTTAGTGAAATTGTGCCCTAATTTCGTCAGGATTTTGACCTAACTTCATGGAACTTTTTCATATAGTTCCAAAGGGAATATTCAAAACCAATTCAAAGATGGGTTTTATAGCACATTGCAAGCTTTCCAAATTGTCAAATAACTCCTTGAGATCATTCTTGAGGAGGGAGAATCGAAGAGATGAAGTTAGGATTTTGTCACTTGAATTACAAGTCATTTTTGATGAACATATGAACCAAATCCATAGCCATGCTGCATAATCCTCACTTTTCAGGCCTCAAACTTGCTTTTCACTCCATAATTAATGGTTTACGCAACTGATTATGCCCTTATCCAAGTGTTTCAAACTTTGTCCAAATCAATTTGCCATTTTAGGGAGAAAGTAACATATCCATTCTTGTAAAGCAAGTTTCATGCACAAAGTCAGCTTCTTGAGCTCCCAACTTGTTTTCCTTGATTACACTCCATCCAAAAAGTCATAAGTATTGTGTTTAAAATGGCTAACAACTCTATGAACTAAGTACAAGGCATGGAAACTTGAATTTCTCAAAAAAATAACATGTTATGCATAAACTTATGATTTTGAATTCTGATCAACAAGAGGTCTTCAAACTTTTTGCTTATAAATAGAGTCATTATTTGTGAGCTAGAGGACGAGCTTGAACACCCTGAAATACACCAAAACTCTCTCAAATCATAAATTGCCCAAAAACTTCATTGTTGCACAGTTTCTGACCTTGAACTTCAAACTCACATTTCCCTCGTGCGTTTCTTGGCCTTTTAGTTTCTAAAGCTTACTTACATCAAGTGTAACCTATCCTTGTTCCTGTTTCATTACTGTAACACCATTTACCATATCATCCATAACCAAAAATAGAGCATTGCACATTGACTTCTCCAAGTCATTTCAGCCACTCTTAACTCAAGCAAACCATTTCATTAGCTTCCTAGGACCTCAAGGAAGCTAACCTGATCATCACCACTGCTTGAAATATGCTCAAACTCCAAACACGATTTCCAGTTTTGAGGTAAGTTTTCTCAACTTGGAACTCTTCATACAGGCATCATCAATAGTTTATTTTTGAATAAAACATGTAGATATCATTTCCCTAAAGCTAACCATGTCTTTAGTTTCCATTAATTTTGCTTGAGCTTAGAGAATTTTGAAACTGAAATTTCTGAAATTTTTACGGTTCAGATTAGGGCCATTAAAATTCTTGCTTATCTTTGATCTATAGTTTTAATACTTCACATTTCTGGAATCGTGAGAAAATTTTCTACAAGTTTCATGTTTACAGTTTTCATTTTTGATGAGAAATGAGCAAGTTACAGTTGGTCTGGCTGGAGGTTGAAGATGAAGTCTTCAGGGCGTGTTTTGCCTTACATATTTATTGTTTTTCTTGTATTAACGGATGTATAGCCACCCCAGTGGTAGAAGCGCGTGCCTGTAACCTATGGGACCTGGGTTCGAGCCCCAGTGGTACCCTTTTTTTCATTTTTCACTTTCTCACTTTTCTGATTTTTGTTGTTTTTGGCAGGCGCTGGGCCCTTTGGGCCTAGCTTGTTTTTGTTTTTCCTAGCTGACCTCCCTGCTGACTAATGGCACCCCTGGCCCAAGTTCATTTATTTTTTATTATTTATTTCATTTTTATTTTCTTAAATATTTTTCCAAACATTAAAAATCATAATAATACAAAAAAATGATAGATTTATATTTTGACCTATTTTATTTTATTTTTCTCACAAAAAATATTTTTATTTATTATACTTTATTTATTTTATTAAATAATCTTGTAAACTTAATTAATACTATGTTTTTATTTATTTTTCACACCATTTAAAATACATTATTTTTTTATATAAAAAAGACTAAAAATATTTTATAATGCTATAAATATTTTTAAGATAAAAATACCAAAAAATAATTTTCTTAAACTTATTTTCTTTTAATTAATTAATAGAACTAGGGTTTACTTAAAATCTTTTCTTAATAAAATTCAAATTTAATTAATTATTTAATTAGGTTAAGACAAAATCCTTTTTTTCATGAAAATCAAACAAAGATGCATTTTCTTTACATTTTGCATTTTTTGTACAATTCATTCATTTTGTACTTTGTATTTATTTAAGTTCTTGTACATTAATACCCATTCAATATGGTTGTAATAGACTAATTAGGTTTACAATTCTTGCAATCCCCATTCAATTTGTATACCCTCCCCACAAATGTTGTAATAGCGTAGTAAATTTAAAATTCCGCAATTTATCGCTTTTATATATAAATGCTAGTAATTAGGGTTTGTATGGAAAGACTAAAACCAATACTTAGAAAATCCTAATTCAAGACAAAAGCAAGCGTGAAAACAATACACTTTCACACAAGCACCCCTAGGGTTATTCCACTTGGTTGCCTTTTACAAAATGGCCATATTACGCATGTAAGGTATCTTAGGCAAAACAAGCAAATACAAGATCACAGTCCCTCGATGAAGCTATCTAAGTTGCCTTACAAATGATCTTAGTCCCTCAAAAATAATGCTAAGATACCTTGCAACATTGCTAATCATGGTTATACGATGACCCACGCTCGTCCCGTTTACATCCAAAGATAGGGTTGCTTACCAAATCAATGGTAAGACAACAATGTCAAAGGAAAAGGAAATGAACAAGAAAGACATTTGAGTAGGTATATTTCTCCTAATTACTTGCTCCATTTCAAAACAAACATCCTTGCTATTTTCAAAAACAAACACTTAAACTTTCGAAACATCTTATAAAACTTGAAAACATTTTCAAAAGATCAACATTTTTGTCTACATTCTTATGAGCGAGAATCATTACAAATATTGCCTAAACAATGGCCTCTTTACAAAATACTTTCAAAAAACCACACAAAGCATAATTTCAAACAAAAATCAAGTGATCTAGAAAGTAACTAAGAGCCCATGGATAACCATGGATGAAAAGGGTGCTAATACCTTCCCTTTTCATAATCTACCCCCTGAACTCAAGAAATAATCTCAAAGGTCTTTCCTGTGCTTTTTCACCTTTCCTTTTGGATAAAAGAAAAGTCGGTGGTGACTCTTACTAACCGTAACATTTGCGATAAAACGCAAAACCTTCAAGTTAGTTATCCCACTGTATCACACCCTGCATGTGTCGACTCATACGTGCTTTGTGTCGACTCATACACTCTTTTGTCTTCTGTTTTGGGCATGTATAGCAGTATGTGTCGACTCATAAGGCTATGTGTCAACTCATGACCTTTTTTTCACTAAGATATGTCGACTCATATGGCTATGTGTCGACTCATACTGTTACTTTTCACTCTATCTTTATTTTGCGGAATACATGGGTTAGTTCTCAACACAAAAATGACAAGAATGGAAGATAAACAAAAGTTAGCTTTAAGGGGAATGGTTATTATATTTTATCTTCAAAGATGGATCATCTAATGATTCTTGAAATAAAGGGTTTAAAGTCAAGGAGACTTACCTTAAAACTGGAATTTGTATCTTGAGCTTGAGCTGCTGCCTTGAGTGTTCTTGAGCTTGGAAAACATAGATGTTACATAAGCTTGTTCTTGAGTTTGAATAACTTTTAAGTAATGTGTGTAAGGTTCTTAGATGTTTGGACAGAATTTGCAAAGTATGAGAGGTTCAAAGGTTTGGACTTTAAAACTCAAGAGTGGAAGCTTTATGGATTGTTATGGATTTGGTGAATATGAGATTTTTTTAGGGTTTATCAATAAAACTTAAGTTTTTTCTCCTTACTTTTTCTGACATCCTTCTCTTGCAAATGCTACCTCTATTTATAGGCAAAGTGTTTTTGAACAAGCTGATTTGGTTTACAAACTATGGAGTTATGGCTAGGTTGGATTACAAACATCAAGTTAGGACATAGTCCCATGATGAAGTACCAAAGTTGCTGGTTTAGAGGGGCTAACATCCATGATTTATGGTGGAGTAAAATCAAAAACAAACAAGGTATGGGTTCAAGGCAAGTTTTGTACCAACAAGCTTGCTTTTCAAGAATGGCAATGGTGCCTTTATGCCATAAATGGAAAGATCTTTTGGACAATGGCTTAAACAGCTGGGTAATAGATCAAGAGTGGGTATGAGCATTAAATTATGATGATATTTGCAAGCAAGAAGGCCTGAAACACAAGATTATGCAGCATAGCATAAGGGTTTTGTTATGTGTTCTTCACTAAAATGACTTGCAATTCAAGAATGGATGCCCAACTTCATGCCCTTGAATCTCCAAGCTCAAGTATGATGTATTCATGCTCTTAGATGTTTTGGAAATCTTGAAACATCATCTATAACTTTCATGTTGGCCATTTTGATAAAATCATATTGGAATTATATGAAAAAATGCCAAGAAGTTGGGATAAAATCTTGACTAAAACTGCTGAAAATTTCTCTAAGTGTTTATTCAAAAATGCCATGACTTCATGAATTTATAACTCAAAATCCAAGAATTTATAAAAAAAGTTTTGTCCTACAATGTTTTATATCTCATTGAGATCTACAACTTTCATGTTGGAAGTTTTCCTTGAATCGTCTTGCATCATCATGAAAATTTGGTATGAAGTTATGAAATAAACATGTGCAAAACACTTAGAAAAATTCCTAAGTCTTGAAAAGTTTGACTTTTCAAAGATAATTTTGAATTTTTGATTTCTTGATGAACAATCTTCATATTTTGACATGTCATGATGAAATATGATTTTTGAAACTTGATTTTGATCAAAAAGTCAAAGTTTGACTTTTCACTGTACAACTGACTTTTTCATCAATACAAGTGATTTTAGGTCATCTGATCAATTGACCTTGTGCAAACTTGAAATTTTGAAGAGCTTTATGAGAAATGTCTTGAGAAAAGAGAGGGAAAATTTTGGGGTACAACAGCTGCCCCTGTTCAATTTTCATAAACCTGGAAAGCGAGAATGGCACGTCATCGTTCGTAGTTTGAAGGAAGAAGATGATTGAACACTAGAGTGCCCAAAAATTTGCACTCAACTATGTGTTAGTTGATTGTGTCGGGAATGGGCTTAAAGATGACATTTAGAGAAGTGATGAAGAATTTTTCGGAGCTGGGCTTATAGATGCCATCCAATTTGACTCTTGATAGAGATTGGAAGAAGCATCATAATAAATATTTGGTCAATTTAATCCAAATGATATGCTGGAATGGACTTGTGTTAAGCCGTGTTCGGAAATGTATTAGAAGGAACCCGTGATGAGCCCGTGTGAAGCTGCATTTGGAAATAAATTAGAAGGAGCCTGGGTAGGGCTGCTCCAGGATGAGTCTGTGTGAAACCGCATCTGGAAATGTATGAGAAGGAGCCTGGTTAGGGATGCTTCGGAATGAGTCAGTGTGAAACTGCATCTGGAAATATATGAGAAGGAACCTGGATAGGGCTGCTTCAGGATGAGTCCCTATGAAACTGCATCTGGAAATATATGAGATAGAGCCTAGGTAAGGCTGCTTCGGGATGAGTCTGTGTGAAAATTCATTTGGAAATTTATGAGAAGGAGCCTGGGTAGGGCTGCTTTGGGATGAGTGCCTACAAATTTCATCTGGAAATATATGAGAAGGAGCCTGGGTAGGGCTGCTTCGGGATGAGTCTGTGTGAAACTTCATCTGGAAATTTATGAGAAGGAGCCTGGGTAGGGCTGCTTCGAGATGAGTCCATGTGAAACTTCATCTGGAAATTTATGAGAAGGAGCCTAGGTAGGGCTGCTTTGGGGTGAGTGTAAAGCTACATTTGGAAGTTAGAAGGAATCCGTGTAAGATTTCTTCAAGATGATCCAGTGTAAAGCTGTGTCTGGAAATTTTGAGAAGGAATCCGTGTAAGATTACTTCATGATGAGCCCGTGTAAAGCTACATTTGGAAGTTAGAAGGAATTCATGTAAGATTGCTTCATGATGAGCCCGTGTGAAGCTGCATCTGAAATTAGAAGGAGCATGTGTAAGATTGTGGCTGAATCTTACGGACATAGGATCTAAGATGAAGCTTCGGATAGGAGACCCTATCATACTTGGCAAAAGCAGGGATCTTGAATTTGTGGGGAATGACCACCCCAGGAACCAAACCCAAGTCTCCAAGGTCCAAGCCAGGCACAACTTCGATCTCCACAGCCTTTAGTCTTTCTTTAAGTTGTTTGTATTTGTCGTCGGTCGGTGAGTATTGCTCATCAGAATAATCCTTGTCTTCAGAGATTTGATTGTTTCCACCCCCTAACACGGGTGCTTCTAGCATCTTCATCTTTTGAGGAATCCTCTTCAACATGGACTTGTTGAACGGCCCCTTTAAACCTCTTCCCCATGTTGAGGATAACAGCCTTCTTCTTAGTCTTCTTCTTACTCTCTTTGGTGAAGAGTGCTTTCAGATCTTCCTGACCCTTGGCTAAGTTCAGGAGCACTTGTTGGAACTGGGAATTTTGAGCTTGGAGATCTTTAACTGTTTTCTCTAGAGCCATTTTCTTACTGAAATAAACAGCGAGAAAAATGAGAAACCTGTCTTGAGAATACTTGTTATGTAATGACATGCATGATACATAAAAATGTAATGTTTTCAAGGATCTCGCGGGATAAACACAAGAAGATGTTAGAAGTTTAACTTTGATCACAACTTTGATTGAAGAACTTCGTATCGTTGGATGTCCTTCCACGAGAATCAAGCTCACCATGTCAAGTGGGTCATAGCCCTTGACTCAAGTTAACGTGTTTTGGTCTTTGACAGCATTTGGTTAGAGGAAAATAAATCCTCTTGCCCCTTGATAGACGTATGGTTGAACATAACCCTGCATAGCCCCTTTGGATCCTTGAAATGTTTATTAAAAATGCTATGGTATGATGTCATAATGTTATGTACAAATAATCATACACAAACAAATCAAACAAGTCCTTAGGTTTAGGCTTGCATGAGGTTCATAGGTAATTACCCTCTTGAAGCTTAGTTGGTTCAACCTGTCCTAGAAAGTAACCAGGTTCTAAGGGGTCTCAATATCACTGATCTTTCTTCATCGAGCATTGTTTCAGCGCAAGCCTCTTTATTGGAATACTACATTTGGAAGTTAGAAGGAATTCGTGTAAGATTGCTTCATGATGAGCCCGTGTGAAGCTGCATCTAGAAATTAGAAGGAACCTGTGTAACATTGCTTCATGATGAGCCTGTGTGAAGCTGCATTTGGAAATTAGAAGGAACCCGTGTAAGATTGCTTCATGATGAGCCCGTGTGAAGCTGCATCTGGAAATTAGAAGGAACCCATGTAAGATTGCTTCATGATGAGCCCGTGTGAAGCTGCATTTGGAAATTAGAAGGAACCCGTGTAAGATTGCTTCATGATGAGCCCGTGTGAAGCTACACTTTGAAATTAGAAGGAACTCGTGTAAGATTGCTTCATGATGAGCCCGTGTGAAGCTGCATCTGGTCGCATAGATAGTTGTTTTGTCTTGCTTCAGGAACTAATCTTAGACCTGTTGAAAATTGTTGAGGATAATTATTTGTTGATTGATCTTTCCTGAAAAGGTAAAGAGTTAGTTGTATGCAATGTCGTGATGTATGAAATTCATTGTGTAATGGTGTTCTCAAAATAAATGAGATTGTGATATATGCGTTTCGTATGCATATGCTATGATGTATGAACGTGAAATGTTATTGAAGTGCATCTCTGTCTGGGAAAATAAATCTTTGACAAATGTTGGGGAGTTTTGGGAAATTAAATCTCGGACCACTGTTGAGGATGAAGAGTGTATGCATCTTCAAACCTTGTTTAGAGTGCTTCTGCTAGGGATTCCTGTTTTGTTGTTTGAGGAGAACTCTGTTGGGGAATGTTGACTTTGCTTGAAGGAAACTCCATGGAGAGTGTTAATTTCTACTTGAGGGAAAGAGTTCGGGAGTTTTAGTCGTCCTTTGCTCTACTGGGGAGTTATATCTTAATTTGAGAGAAAGAAAGTTTAGTTGTTATCTTGTCAGATTCTAGGCTCAACAATAACTTGTTGGGGATAAAGAAGTTAACTGTTATTTGGTCGGATTCCAGGCTTTGCAGTAACTCACTAGGGGTAGTGGAAAACTCTAACTGGGGAAGAGGAGTTTTGTTAGTTACTTGAAGAAGTTAAACTATTATCTGGTTAGGTCCAGGTTTCGTAGTAACTCGAACGGTTATCTGTTCGGGTCCAGGTTTCAGCAACTTGAACTGTTATCTGGTCAGGTCTAGGTTTCAGCAATTTGAGGTTAACTGGTATCTGGTTGAATTCCAGGCTTCGCAGTAACTTACTGGGATAGTAATGACTCTGTTGGGGAATGTAATGACTCTACCGGGGATTAAGGGGTTTGTCCGTTGATTTGTATTGGTCTAAGAGAAAGACTCATACTGGGGAATTTATAGTTTGTTTGGGAAATAAACCCTATTGAAGAGAATATTTGACAATCTGGTGGGGAGTTTTTCTTTTGGCAGAACTCCTCGAGGATTCTTCTTAAGACCAACTCAGTTGGGGAGAGGCTTTCCGAAGATTGAAACTCTGGATGGGGATTGCATGGATCCAAATTTGAGGGGATATCCATGAATTTCTCCTTTTGGGGTGTGTACCCTTATCCGTGAAGATTATTCTGTGGGGATAACCTTATAGAAGTGGCTCTGGTGACTTCACTGGGGATCACCTTATGAAAGGGACTTTGTGGGGATTTGTCAGTGTCCATAGTAATAAGTGTTGTAGCATTTCCAGAAAATGTTTGTTTGGTCGTGTGTGACCTTTTACTGGAATTCATGTTCGATGCCCCAAGTGATTCGGATGGAGATGTGCCCCAGCTATGAGAGATTTCTTAGAATCTTGACTTGACGGCCACAGATGAGTTGGACAGTAACATGTCATGCCCCTTGATCATGAGATATTTTTCATTGGAAGCGTCTTTCAATTTGAAGTGATTCTATTCATTGAGAGGATTCCCGATCATTGGATTTTCTCCGTGCAAATTTCTCCGTTGTCGACCAATTAGCCATATGCAAACAGAAGTATTCAAACAATGAAAAGTTTATGTCTGTCTTAAAGTTTTGAAAATGCATTTTTAGCAAATAAAAGAATTTTGTAAGAATATGAATTCAACTCAGGATTTATAGTAAGCCTTACAGAAGTAAGGATACCTTTTGTAACAGTATGCTTTCGAACTAACTCATGCTTCAATTAGGACTTTTAAGGGGTTGTAATGTGGCCTGATTCACGGTTTAAGAAACAAAGGATAAGGCTCAAAGTTTATTTGTACCCGCCCGTTCTTCATGACGTTCTTCAGCCCTATGCTCAGTTAATTGTGCGTTTTGAATTCCAATCGAGTCTAGAATGGCATTTTGATGATGGTTCAGATACTGGAGGTTTATTTGTGAACACAGTCATTTTTGTAACATTTTTCATGTTGTCAAGTATTTGTAGCGACCTCTTTTTTTTTTATTATCCCTAATTTTTTGCCTAACTGTTTTTGTTTTGAGACTACAGTTAGCGGGATGTCCCAGTTTTTCTTAAGTCTCCTTCGTAGGTTTTGACTCAGTGGGCTTTTTCTTTTGAGAGATAATGACTGCCTATTTTACGGGGAACCATCACCGTCTTTTGATTCAGAAGGATGTTTTTTATTTCATTCATTGTGTACAAAGTGAAATCTTGTGACTGAACACGCATTTGAATTAGCTGAGAAACTACCATGCACCAGGTTATGATTAAAGGTTTCAATTTGTGTGAAAAAGAAAACTCCTATTTCTTTGGCTCAAAGGGGTTGACTAGGGATTATCTTCCTTATAACTCCACTGTTTAGGAATTGAAACAACTCTTGTACATCGTCAGCAAGGTCTGTCCAAAAGCATACAGTATGAGATTATGGTATTTTTTCGTTATCCTCCCTCTAAGGCTTACAACTTTTAACGAGAGTTGAATATCACGAAAAGGGAATAAAAAGAACAGTTTAAATATAGTGAAAACTAATGGATTAATTCAAGACAAACATATGCAATGCATTAATGAAACAAAGTTTAACATAATAGATAAGTGTTCGAACAAACAAAAGAGATTACAATTGAAAATTCAAAATGAAATGAACACTCTTAATGATTTGGCATGGGAGCAGTGATCACGTTGGGAGTCTCAGGAGGGCCTAATTCAATCTCCTTGGCATCATTCATATTTTGAATCTTGTATTTCAGCGCCCAACAATCGTTAGTATCATGCCCGGGACTGCCAGAATGACAGGCACGTATTGCGTCGGGATTGTAGTTAGGAGAAGAAGTTTTGGGGTTTGGAAGAGGTCCTATCAACGTGATCAGATTCATCCTCGACATGTGTTGTAATGCTTGAGACAGTGGCATGTTGATTTTGGTAAACTGTCTCTTGGGTTCGTCTTGCCTTCGATGATTTCCCTGTTATTGTTGTCCCATTTATGCAGGACTAGAGATCAGAACTGCCCCCATATATTGGTCGTGGTTACTCTTATTACGAACCTTTTGGTTGTACACAACATTGGACTCTTTCCTCCCATTGTATGGCTTCTTCTGAGTATCAGAGGATGTAGCCTCTTGGATCTTTTCGCTTTTGATTCCATTTTCGACTCGTTCCCCAGTTAGAATCAGCTTGGTGAACCCGACCAAAGAGCTTCCGATTAGGTGATTAAAAAAAGGTCTTGTTAGAGTTCCCTTAAAGATATCAACCATCTCCCTGTCATTTAAGGGTGGTTGCACCCTGCCAGCCAGGTCTCTCCACTTTTGGGCGTTCTTTAAAGCCTTCATTTGAACTCGTGGTCATATTCTGCAACTGCACCCGAGTTGGTGCAATATCAGCGTTGTATTTATATTGCTTGTAGAAAACAACAACTAGATCCTCCTAGGTATGGATATTGGTCCCTTCCAATTGGTAAAACCACTCCAACTGCGTCCCAGATAGACTCTCTTAGACAAAGTGCAACCATAGTTTCCTATCAATGGTGTGCGGCTGAATCTTACGGACATAGGATCTTAGATGAAGCTTCAGACAGGAGACCCCATCATACTTGACAAAATCAGGGATCTTGAATTTGTGGGGAATGACCACCCCAGGAACCAAACTCAAGTCTCCAAAGTGCAAGCCAGGCACAGCTTGGATCTCCACAGCCTTTAGTTTGTCTTCAATTTGTTTGTATTTGTCGTCGGTCGGTGGGTATTGCTCATCAGAATAATCCTTGTCTTCATAGATTTGATTGTTTCCACCCCTAACAAGGGTGCTTCTAGCATCTTCATCTTTGGAGGAATCCTCTTCAACATGGACTTGTTGAACGGGCCATTTAAACATCTTCCCCATGTTGAGGATGACAGCCTTCTTCTTAGTCTTCTTCTTACTCTCTTTGGTGAAGAGTGCTTTCAGATCTTCCTGTCCCTTGGCTAAGTTCAGGAGCACTTGTTGGAACTGGGAATTCTGAGCTTGGAGATCTTTAACTATTTTCTCTAGATCCATTTTCTTACTGAAATAAACAGCGATAAAAATGAGAAACCTGTCTTGAGAATACCTGTTATGTAATGACATGCATGATACGTAAAAATGTAATGTTTTCAAGGATCTCGCGGGATAAACACAAGAAGATGTTAGAAGTTGAACTTTGATCACAGCTTTGATTGAAGAACTTCGTACCGTTGGATGTCCTTCCACGAGAATCAAGCTCACCATGTCAAGTGGGTCATAGCCCTTGACTCAAGTTAACGTGTTTTTGTATTTGACAACATTTGGTTAGAGGAAAATAAATCCGCTTTCCCCTTGATAGACGTCTGGTTCAACATAACCCTGCATCATAGCCCCTTGGGATCCTTGAAATGTTTATTAAAAATGCTATGGTATGATGTCGTGATGTTATGTACAAATAATCATACACAAATAAAGCAAACAAGTCCTTAGGTTTAGGCTTGCATGAGGTTCATAGGTAATTACCCTCTTGAAGCTTAGTTGGTTCAACCTATCCTAGAAAGTAATCGGGTTCTAAGGGATCTCAATATCACTGATCTTTCTTCATCGAGCATTGTTTCAGCACAAGCCTCTTTATTGGAAAGCTACATTTGGAAGTTAGAAGGAATTTGTGTAAGATTGCTTCATGATGAGCCCGTGTGAAGCTGCATTTGGAAATTAGAAGGAACCTGTGTAACATTACTTCATGATGAGCCCGTGTGAAGCTGCACCTGGAAATTAGAAGGAACTCGTGTAAGATTGCTTCATGATGAGCCTGTGTGAAGCTGCATCTGGAAATTAGAAGGAACCCATGTAAGATTGCTTCATGATGAGCCCGTGTGAAGCTGCATCTGAAAATTAGAAGGAACCCGTGTAAGATTGCTTCATGATGAGCCCGTGTGAAGCTACATTTTGAAATTAGAAGGAATCTATGTTAGATTGCTTCATGATGAGCCTGTGTGAAGCCGCATCTGGTCGCATAGATAGTTGCTTTGTCTTGCTTCAGGAACTAATCTTAGACATGTTGAAAATTATTGATGATAATTATTTGTTGATTGATCTTTCCTGAAAAGGTAAAGAGTTAGTTGTATGCAATGTCGTGATGTATGAAATTCATTGTGTAATGGTGTTCTCAAAATAAATTAGATTGTGATATATGTGTTTCGTATGCATATGCTATGATGTATGAACGTGAAATGTTATTGAAGTGCATCTTTTTCTGGGAAAATAAATCCTTGACAAATGCTGGGGAGTTTTGGGAAATTAAATCCCGGACTGCTGTTGAGGATGAAGAGTGTATGCATCTTCAAACCTTGTTTAGATTGCTTCCGCTGGGGATTCCTGTTTTGTTGTTTGAGGAGAACTCTGCTGGGGAATGTTGACTTTGCTTGAAGGAAAATCCATGGAGAGTGTTGATTTCTACTTGAGGGAAAGAGTTCAGGAGTTTTAGTCGTCCTTTGCTTTACTGGGTAGTTATATCTTAATTTGAGAGAAAGAAAGTTTAGTTGTTATCTTGTCAGATTCCAGGCTCAACAATAACTTGTTGGGGATAAAGAAGTTAATTGTTATTTGGTCGGATTCCATGCTTTACAGTAACTCACTGGGGGTAGTGGCAAACTCTAACTGGGGAAGAGGAGTTTTGTTATTTACTTGAAGAAGTTAAACTATTATCTGGTTGGGTCCAGGTTTCGTAGTAACTCGAAAGATTATTTGGTTGGGTCCAGGTTTCAGCAACTTGAACTGTTATCTAGTCAGGTCTAGGTTTTAGCAATTTGAGGTTAACTGGTATCTGGTCGAATTCCAGGCTTCACGGTAACTTACTGGGATAGTAATGACTCTGTTGGGGAATGTAATGACTCTACCGGGGATTAAGGGGTTTGTCCGTTAATTTGTATTGGTCTAAGAGAAAGACTCATACTGGGGAATTTGTAGTTTGTTGGGGAAATAAACCTTGTTGAATAGAACATTTGACAAACTGGTGGGGAGTTTTTCTTTTGGAAGAACTCCTCGAGGATTCTTCTTAAGACCAACTCAGCTGGGGAGAGGCTTTCCGAAGATTGAAACTCTGGCTGGGGATTGCATGGATCCAAATTTGTGGGGATATCCATGAATTTTTCCTTGTGGGGTATGTACCCTTATCCGTGAAGATTATTCTGTGGGGATAACCTTATAGAGGTGGCTCTGGTGACTTCACTGGGGATCACCTTATGAAAGGGACTTTGTGGGGATTTGTCAGTGTCCATAGTAATAAGTGTTGTAGCATTTCCAGAAAATGTTTGTTTGGTCGTGTGTGACCTTTTACTGGAATTCATGTTCGATGCCCCAAGTGATTCGGATGGAGATGTGCCCCAGCTATGAGAGATTTCTTAGAATCTTGACTTGACGGCCACAGATGAGTTGGACAGTAACATGTCATGCCCCTTGATCATGAGATATTTTTCATTGGAAGCATCTTTCAATTTGAAGTGATTCTATTCATTGAGAGGATTTTCGATCATTGGATTTTCTCCATGCGAATTTCTCCGTTGTCGACCAATTAGCCATATGTAAACAGAAGTATTCAAACTATGAAAAGTTTATATCTGTCTTGAAGTTTTGAAAATGCATTTTTAGCAAATAAAAGAATTTTGTTAGAATATGAATTCAACTCATGATTTATAGTAAGCCTTATAGAAGTCATGATACCTTTTGTAACAGTATGCTTTCGAACTAACTCATGCTTCAATTAGGACTTTTAAGGGGTTGTAACGTGGCCTAATTCACGGTTTAAGAAACAAAGGATAAGGCTCAAAGTTTATTTGTACCCACCCATTCTTCATGACGTTCTTCAGCCCTATACTCAGTTAATTATGCATTTTGAATTCCAATTGAGTCTAGAATGGCATTTTGGTGATGGCTCAGATACTGGAGTTTTATTTGTGAAGGCAGTCATTTTTGTAACATTTTTCATGTTGTCGAGGATTTGTAGCGAACTCTCTTTTTTTTTATTATCCCTAATTTTTTGCCTAACTGTTTTTATTTTGAGACTACAGTTAGCGGGATGCCCCAGTTTTTCTTAAGTCTCCTTCTTAGGTTTTGACTCAGTGGGCTTTTTATTTTGAGAGATAATGACTACCTATTTTACGGGGAACCATCGTCGTCTTTTGATTCAGAAGGATGTTTTTGGTGTCATTCATTGTGTACAAAGTGAAAGCTTATGACTGAACGCGCATTTGAATTAGCTGAGAAACTACCATGCACTAGGTTATGATTAAATGTTTCAATTTGTGTGAAAAAGAAAACTCCTACTTCTTTGGCTCAAAGGGGTTGACTAGGGATTATCTTCTTTATAACTCTATTGTTTAGGAATTGAAACAACGCATGTACATCGTCAGCAAAGTCTGTCTAAAAGCATATTGTATGAGATTATGGTATTGTTTTCGTCATCCTACCTCTAAGGCTTACAACTTTTAACGAGATTTGAATATCACGAAAAGGGAATTAAAAGCACAGTTTAAATATAGTGAAAACGAATGGATTAATTCAAGACAAACATATGCAATGCATTAATGAAACAAAGTTTAACATAATAGATAAGTGTACGAACAAACAAAAGAGATTACAATTGAAAATTCAAAATGAAATGAACACTCTCAATGATTTGGCATGGGAGAAGTGATCACGTTGGGAGTCTCAGAAGGGCCGAATTCAATCTCCTTGGCATCAATCATATTTTGAATCTTGTATTTCAGCGCCCAACAATCGTTAGTATCGTGCCCAATATTGCCAAAATGATAGGCACATATTGCATCGGGATTGTAGTTAGGAGAAGAATTTGTGGGGTTTGGATGAGGTCCTACCAACGTGATCAGATTCATCCTCGACATGTGTTTTAATGCTTGAGACAGTGGCATGTTGATTTTGGTAAACTGTCTCTTGAGTTCGTCTTGCCTTCGCTGATTTCCCTTTTGTTGTTGTCGCGCTGATGCACGACTAGAGATCAGGACTGCCCCTATATATTGGTCGTGGTTACTCTTGTTACGACCCTTTTGGTCGTACACAGCATTGGACTCTTTCTTCCCATTGTATGGCTTCTTCTGAGTATCGGAGGATGTAGCCTCTTGGATCTTTCCACTTTTGATTCCATTTTCGACTCGTTCCCCAGTTAGAATCAGCTCGGTGAACCCGACCGAAGAGCTTCCGATTAGGTGATTGAAGAAAGGTCCTGTCATAGTTCCCTTAAAGATATCAACCAGCTCCCTGTCATTTAAGGGTGGCTGCACCCTGCCATCCAGGTCTCTCCATTTTTGGGAGTTCTTTAAAGCCTTCATTTGAACCCGTGGTCATATTCTGCAACTGCACCCGAGTTGGTGCAAGATCAGTGTTGTATTTGTACTGCTTGTAGAAAGCAACAACTAGATCCTCCCAGGTGTGGATATTGGTCCCTTCCAATTGGTAAAACCACTCCAACTGCACCCCAGATAGAGTCTCTTAGAAAAAGTGCATCCATAGTTTCCTATCAACGGTGTGTGACTGAATCTTACGGACATATGATCTTAGATGGAGCTTCGGACAGGAGACCCCATCTTACTTGGCAAAAGCAAGGATCTTGAATTTGTGGGGAATGACCACCCCAAGAACCAAACCCAAGTCTCCAAAGTCCAAGCCAGGCACAACTTGGATCTCCACATCCTTTAGTCTCTCTTCAAGTTGTTTGTATCTGTCGTCGGTCGGTGGGTATTGCTCATCAGAATAATCCTTGTCTTTAGAGATTTGATTATTTCCACCCCCAACATGGGTGCTTCTAGCATCTTCATCTTTGGAGGAATCCTCTTCAACATGGACTTGTTGAATGGGCCCTTTAAACCTCTTCCCCAAGTTGAGGATGACAGCCTTCTTCTTAGTATTCTTCTTACTCTCTTTGGTGAAGAGTGCTTTCAGATCTTCTTGTCCCTTAGTTAAGTTCGGGAGCACTTGTTGGAACTGGGCATTCTGATCTTGGAGATCTTTAACTGTTTTCTCTAGAGCCATTTTCTTACTGAAATAAATAGCGAGAAAAATGAGAAACCTGTCTTGAGAATACCTGTTATGTAATGACATGTATGATACGTAAAAATGTAATGTTTTCAAGGTTCACGCGGGATAAACACAAGAAGATGTTAGAAGTTGAACTTTGATCACAACTTTGATTGAAGAACTTCGTATCGTTGGATTTCCTTCCACGAGAATCAAGCTCACCATGTCAAGTGGGTCATATCCCTTGACTCAAGTTAACATGTTTTGGTCTTTGACACCATTTGGTTAGAGGAAAATAAATCCTCTCGCCCCTTGATAGACGTCTGGTTCAACATAACCCTGCATCACAGCCCCTTGGGATCCTTGAAATGTTTATTAAAAATGTTATGGTATGACGTCATGATGTTATGTATAAATAATCATACACAAACAAAGCAAACAAGTCCTTAGGTTTAGGCTTGCATGAGGTTCATAGGTAATTACCCTCTTCAAGCTTAGTTGGTTCAATATGTCCTAGAAAGTAACTGGGTTCTAAGGGATCTCAATATCACTGATTTTTCTTCATGGAGCATTGTTTCAGCGCAAGCCTCTTTATTGGCGATCGAAATATCTCGAAAGTCCGATCTCAATGAGTGCAGCATCAAGTATCAACTAACTTCGTACTACACCAAAGCCGGCTACCTCACTACTTCCTAATGGACAAGTTATTCAATTAAAGGTTCTAAAGTCAGTTAGAGCTTCATGACACCACACAGCAGCCCCTTATTCTCCTTGAATAAACTCAAGGGCTACCGGTACCAACAAATGTGTCACACTAACATAGCCATCGCTTCAACCATATTGGTATACGCCATACAGTCCCCACGATCTATTGCTACTTACCTAATGGTGTTCCCCGATCCGGGTAGAGGATCAAAATAAGTCCAAACGAAGACCCATAAATGTAAAGCAAACAAATCAAACAATGAAATTAATTAAATGTGATCTAGCTCTAACATAACCCCACTTTTAAGATACTCTCCAACAGAGTCACTAGTTTTGTGATACGGTGGGAGAACTGACTTGGTTGTTTTGCGTTTGATCGCAATTGTTACGGATAGCAAGAGTCGCCATCGACTTTTCTTTTATCCAAAAAGGAAAGGGTGAAAAGAACATGAAAGACCTTTGAGATATTTTCTTGAGTTTGGGGGGTAGATTATGAAAAGGGAAGATGTTAGCACCCTTTTCATCCATAGTTATCTATGGGCTCTTAGTTGCTTTCTAGATCACTTTTGAAATTGCTTTGTTTGAAATGCGTTTGTGGTGTATTTTGAAAGTATTTTTGAAAAGTTCCTTCATTTAGGAAAACTTTGTAATAATTCACGTCTCTATAAGAATGTATACAATGTGTTGGACCTTTATTGAAAATATTTTATGTTTTGAAAGTTTTGGTGTATTTTAGAAAGATGTCTGATTTTAAAGATAGATTGTGAGCAAGCAACTAAGAATGTTCTACCTACTCAAAAGTATTTCATTCATTTCTATCTTCCTTTATTATTGCTATCTTACCATTGATTGGTAAGAAGCCCTATCTTTGGATGTAAAGGGACGGGCGTAGGTCATCGTATAGTCATAATATGCAATATTGTAAGATAACTTAGCATTTTTCTTAAGGGACTAAGATAATTTCTTAGGAAACATTCGAAGCATCATCGAGGGACTACGATCTTGTATTTTTCAATTGTTTCTGCTAAGGCATCTCACATGCATAACATGACCATTTTCTCAAGACAACAAGTGGAGTTAACCCTAGAGGTTCAAGTGTGCAAAGTGTTTATTTTTTATGCATTATTTTGTCTTGGTTAGATTTGTCTAAGATTGATTTTTATCTTGCCATACACACCCTAGTTACTAGCATTTATATTTGAAAGCAGTAAATTTCGGAAAATAAAGTCCTACGTTATTACATCGTTTAGGGGGAAGGGGTAAAATTTACAAATGGGGATGAATATGAGCTTAAATATTACAACCATATTGAATAGCCATGAAGAAACTATGTGGAACATGTAAAAACCAAGGAAAAAGAAAGAAAAATGCCTTTTTGAACATTATGTGTTGACACATGCTCTTTTGCATCGACACATAATCTTCCTGTGCCCGTGTTTTTCCAAATCAACACAGTATGAGTCGATACATAATGGTATGTGTCGACTCATACCCTACATGTGTCGACTCATATGTGTCTTGTGTCAACACATACACTCTTTTTTCTTCTGTTTTGGGCCTGTATAATAGTATGTGTCGACTCATAAGGCTATGTGTCAACTCATAACCTTTTTTTTCACTAAGATTTGTCGACTCATATGGCTATGTGTCGACTCATACTGTTATTTTTTCACTCTATCTTTGTTTTGTTGCATGTATGGGTTAGTTCCCAACACATAAATGACAAGAATGGAAGATAAACAAAGGTTAGCTTCGAGGGGAATGGTTATTACATTTTATCTTCAAAGATGGATCATCTAATGATGCTTGAAATGAAGGGTTTAAAGTCAAGGAGACTTATCTTGTAACTGGAATTTGTGTCTTGAGCTTGAGCTGCTGCCTTGAGTGTTCTTGAGCTTGGAAAACATAGATGTTACAGAAGCTTGCTATTGAGTTTGAACAACTTCTAAGTAATGTATGTGAGGTGCTTAGATGTTTGGACAGAATTTGCAAAGTATGAGAGGTTCAAAGGTTTGGACTTTAAAACTCAAGAGTGGAAGCTTTATGGACTGTTATGGATTTTGTGAATATGAGATTATTTTAGGGTTTATCAATAAAACTTCTGGTTTTTCTCCTTATTTTTTCTGACCTCCTTCTCTTGCAAATTCTCCCTTTATTTATAGGCAAAGGGTTTTTGAACAAGCTGATTTGGTTTACAAACTACGGAGTTATGGATAGGTTGGATTACAAACATCAAGTTATGTCATAGTCCCAAGATGAAGTACCAAAGTTGTTGGTTTAGAGGGGCTAACTTCCATGATTTATGGTGGAGTAAAATCAGAAACAAACAAGGTATGGGTTCAAGACAAGTTTTATACCAACAAGGTTGCTTTTCAAGAATGGCAATGGTGCCTTTATGCCATAAATGAAAAGATCTTTTGGACAATGGCTTAAACAATTAGGTAATAGCTCAAGAGTTGGTGTGAGCATTAAATTATAATGAGATTTTCAAGCAAGAAGGCCTGCAACACAGGATTATGCAACATAGCATAAGGGTTTTGTTATGTATTCTTCACTAAAATGACTTGCAATTCAAGAATGGATTCCCAACTTCATGCCCTTGAATCTCCTATCTCAAGTATGATAAATTCATGCTCTTGGATGTTTTAGAAATCTTGAAACATCCTCTATAACTTTCATGTTGGCCATTTTGACAAAATCATCTTGGAATTATGTGAAAAAATGCCAAGAAGTTGGAATAAAATCCTGACTAAAACTGCTGAAAATTTCTCTAAGTGTTTATTCAAAAATGCCATGACTTCGTGAATTTATAACTCAAAATCTAAGCATTTAAAGAAAAAGTCATGTCCTACAATGTTTTAGATCTCATTGAGATTTACAACTTTCATGTTGGAAGTTTTCCTTGAATCATCTTGCATCATGATGAAAATTTGGTATGAAGTTATGAAATAAACATGTGCAAAACACTTAGAAAAATTCCTAAGTCTTGAAATGTTTGACTTTTCAAAGATAATTTTAACTTTTTGATTTCTTGATGAATAATCTTCATATTTTTACATGTCTTGATGAAATATGATTTTTGAAACTTGATTTTGATCAAAAAGTTAAAGTTTGACTTTTCAGTGTACAACTGACTTTTTCATCAATACAGCTGATTTTAAGTCATCTGATCAATTAACCTTGTGCAAACTTGAACTTCTGAAGATCTTTGTGAGAAATGTCTTGAGAAAAAAGAGGGCAAATTTTAGGGTACAACACATAGTTAGAGAGGTGTTTGAAGAGGAAACTCGAGATTTAAAGGTTCTTAAACAAACTCTTCGTGTCATGTGAACATCGGACGAACTAACTTTTGAGAAATTTAAACGGATGTCTCACGTATGAGTATCGGGCTGCTGTGATTTTCATGAGTTCTTGTAATGGTCTCTTGAGGTCAAGCAACGGTTTAAGTTTATGGGAGTTTGATTAGTGGTTTTTACACAAGTATTTAGCATTTATTTTAGTTATCATTTCATTTAATTGACGAGTGTTTTATTTCATTTTATAGCATTTATGATTTAGTTTTATGTTTTACTATTTTTAAGCTCACGAGAATAAATCAGGACAAATGAGTGAAGGAAAGTGCAAAACTCGGAGTTTCAGAGAAAGTATAAAACTCATGCTACAGGGGACCTGACACGGGTGGTCCTGTCACCTGACACGGACCGTGTCAAGATATGAGTGCGTGCAAAGATGGATGCCAGGGGGAAACATGAGCGACTGTGTCACCTGACATGGGCCGTGTCAGCATTCCTGGGAGTTGATTAAAGAAATGAAATACCAGAGGGCCAACACGGGCGGTCGTGTCTCCTGACACGGGCTGTGTTGGCCAGTTACGCTGATTTTTCATGTTTTCCTTATTTTTCACTAATTATGACTCAGAAGCGCATTTTTCGTATTTCCAACCTACCTAAGTGAGTTTTTGCTATTTATAGGAGTTTTCACGATGAATTTTGGAACTTTTGGGCATCAAAGAATAGTTTACACAATTGAAGATTGGAGAAGTCAAGGTTTTCAGAGAGCGGGAGATTTTCATGTGCGGAAGCAATTGAAGATCAAAGTTCATCCCAATCCTTGTAATGTCTATATTTTGTCTTGTGATTATTTTGAACAATATGAGTATCTAAACCCCCTAATGCTAGGGGGTGTCCCTGATTTGAATCTGTAATGATTATGAATTCATGAGTTCTTTAATAAAGTTGTTTTCTTATTCAATTTAATCGTGCAATGTTTTCATGCTTTCCTGATTGAACCAATTAGGATTAATTTACGGTTAACAACCAGTTGGACCATGGTTGTTAAGTTTTTTGTACGATTAGGCTATAGTAGATACCACTTAGGACTAGGGATATCCTATAGTTTCCAGATTTAACCCTTGATAAAATAAATGCTTGACTCCCTCAAATATCTCTAAAGACTTAGGATTTAGGATGGATGGTTAAAGGTTTTCTCACTAAGGACTTAGGGGAGAATAATCTAAAGGGCTGGTAGTTGAAGGTAATGAACTTGTTGAAGAGATCAAGAGTAAAGATTATTACAGGGTCAAATCACACACCTAACCCTAATATGCTCCTCATATCTGAGAAAATGCCTTAATTTACATTCTGTTTATTTTTAATTATTGTTAAGTGACAATTTCTAAACCAAAACCCCAATTCAAGTTTTGTCTAATTGAATCATAAATTGAACTCAATACTGATACACAGTCCTTGAGATCGATACTTTTGGATTCCCCATTATTACTATATTGGCAAATTAGTACACTTGCTAATTTATCGATCAAGTTTTAACCCAAGAAAGAAAATCCACTCTTAATAGTAAAAGTACAGATTGGTATTATTTGAACCCTTATAATTCAAAGCTTTTTATCTTAATAATACCCTTGATTTTATATTTAGGACCCCCCCCCCCTGAATATGAGATCCCTCTCACTTTCTCTCAAACGATTTCCCAAGTGTTTGAACAGTTACAAGATAGTATGAATGATGAAATCAATTACAAATCAAAACAAATGTTATTCCTCCATATAGGAATGACCCTAGAAAATAGAGTTTTGCATCTTAAAATTGAAAATAAAAATACTCATAATACTTAACATGCGTGAGATTCACTTCAGTGTTGGTTGGCTTCTGAGGCAGGATGTTTCTTAATGTGTGGGACATATTGCTCCACATATTGCCTCTTTTTTTGAGCACGTAGAGACAGGATGTCTCAACATAATGTCATGGAATCTTGCATCACATTTTTTCTATAAAATCATGTTAATCAAATATAACAAAACTTTGATAAAACTTAAATCATAAAGTCAAGCAAGTATGACAAGTGGTTAAAGATGCATAAGATAGTTTCAAGCAGACAAATTAGGGTTTGGTGATCACCATAAACATTCTTTGATGATGGAATTTAAATCGAATATATCTAAAATCTCATCTCCAAGAAGACTCAAGCAAGTTCTTGTACGAATGGCATATTTGGCAAGTCTTGCAACTTTAAGCGGTGAAAGAGAGGAAGTGTGAGATCTTGAATGTCATGTCTGAGTGAATGGTATTTTGTATAAACACATGGGTATTATCATAAAGTAATATGGCTAAATAATACATTCACACACACAAACATGTTTTAAATACTCTACTTCTCAAATTAAATAACCTAAAAACATTTTGGAGTGTAGCCAGTTGAATCAAGAGTTGTTAGAATGTTTTTGACAAAGTTTTGAATTGTCCAGTCATTTTGACACATATACCTAATCAATTGGGTTAGTGCAAATGTTTTCCATAAATTATTGTGACAATTTCTTAATGAAGGGCAACATATTTATATTCATTATTTCCATTTTACGCATTTGCAAATGACAACTTGGGCCTCCCAATCAATTAGCTTAAGGTCACAATCGATTGGCTCATTTATTTGGCCCGTGGATCTTTTTTCTTTTCTTGCGCCAATCTCTAACCTATAAATAATATGTATCTCTATCCAAATTTTCACATCTAAAAATATTTTCTACTTTCTTCAACTATAATTTAACCATTATGCTTCGAGAAAGTCTTTGTGTTAAGAAATGTCTTTTGTATTTGGAAAAATGGTGTTATTGTAAATTTACCAAGGAGTATTTTCTTGGTTGAATAATTTTATCCTTAAGGGTTTGTTTTTTTGGGTTCAAAGCTAAACCTGTTGAAAGCTTTGTTTGGGGATTTAGTTTTTAAGTTGTATGTTTGGTTCATAAGCTTATCCTATGTAAAAGCTTACCTGCTTCAAGATCATCTCGGTGTAAACTCTCAACTTGGTTCATGGTCATCCTATGTAAAACCCCAGTTTGGTTCGATATTGACCTGGTGTAAAATCTCAACTTGGTTTGTGGTCAACCCATGTAAAACCCTGATTTATTTTGGAGGATAGCTAATTGAAACTCTAGTTTGGTTCAAGATAAGTCCGTATAAAATATACGTTTAGCTTGGGTACTAATTGCTTCAAGTTTGTGTTTTAAAGGAAGACTAGTTGTTTCAGCTCGTTATTTGTTGTATAAGTTCTGTAAGCTCGACCTACTAAAAGATTATAAGCATTACTATATACTCTTAAGACCAAGTCTTTGAGATATTATTATTTCATTTCATTTCTACCGAACCTCTATAATTTTGGGTGTAATCTTCTTACCTTTATTTCCCGCTACTATCTATCAAGCGTTTTTATTTAAAAAAATGTTTTTTAACTCTAAAAATGAAAATAATAATATTTTAAGTCATCATTTGTCAACCCTCCACAATACCCCCCCCCCCCCCCCCCCACCACCACCACCACCACCCCTATCTCTTGTGTGTGGAGTCATATTTCCAAATAGTTGCATCATATTTTAACTCATGTTCAAAGACTAATGGTCTCAAAAGGAAGATGATTTCCAACACGTTTTCTAACAAGAGTCATTTCCTAAATACACCTCCACCATTTAATGGCGATTGGTTTGAACAATGGAAAGCTAGATTTAAAAATTGTATTCAAAGCATTGATTTAGAATTGTGGGAAACAATAATCAATGGTTCATTTATCCCTACTCACCATATAAATTGAGAAGTAGTAGATAAACGTGATTTCCTTTGAACCGTAGAGGAAAAGAGAAAAGTGTAAATTGATATCAAAACTAAGAATTTTCTAGTAATGTGCTTAGATGATAGTATACTTCTTTATGTTTATAATTTTAGAGTGGAGCGTCCATTTAATGATATATGTCTATACATGAGGTGAATGAAATGGAGTGGAAATTTTGTTCCATACCTGATTGACATATATGCACGCCATTTTAAATTCAGGCGGTATATTCTACCAATCCACTCTCACCTCCTGATTATAACATGCATGATGTTGATGTTGAGTGGATTAGTTACCATTCCAGCGTCCTTTAAGTGGTTCGTCTGACAGATGTGGCTAACTCTTTATATGATGTTAATGTTGGATACTTGGAATGGTATTATCGTATTTCACATACTCATTTGGTACCACCCTCTCAAGATGAGTAGAGAGAGGTTCCAGTCCCTGTTTATAACGAAGGGCCGTCCGACTTGAAGTTATCACGTATTTCTACCTTGCTTCATCGTTATCTCTAGAAATTTAGTGTTGATGAGTAAGACCCGCATTTTTATGATTTATTTGAAGCATTACACATAGTTCATAATTGACTTATATGTTGATTTGAGACTTACATATTAATTTGTGACTTATGTTTTAATTTAAAATGAGTGTATTAATTCGATAGCATACAATATAATGTCATTAAAACCCAACAACATATTACATAAAACTATGCTAAGCTAACATTATTTGGTACTACAGGCGTAAGTTGTTGCCATTATTGTAATCGTCCCGCAAATTCTAACATCTAAGATATTGCTACCAGGGAACAAAATTTCTTCCAATCCAATGTGACTTCTGGTAACGGAAACTCTTCCTTCATTTTTACCTGATTAAAAAAAGGCAAAATACTCTTGTTGGTCCCTTATGTTAACCTCAAAGTTCATTTGGTCCATTAACTAAAAAAATATTCATATTGATCCCTTAACTCTTCAAAGCATTTTATTTTAGTCATTTTTGTTTGATTAGCGACGAATTTAGGGACCGATTTCTGAGTATTTTCGTCACTAATTAGACTAAAAGGACTAAAATTAAACGTTTTGAAGAGTTAAGGGACCAAAATGAACCTTGAGTTTAACATACAGACCAAAAAGAGTAATTTGTTTTTAAAATATAACTCAAATAATAATATTTACATCAAAGTATGTAATAAATTTAACAAACATAAATATTTAAGTACCTGAACCCAATTATCTTTGTTTACAAAGTCAATGTAATAAATGGATATAATTGGTGAATGATACCTCGTCATAGGAAATAAAGTTATGCACAAATTATCTAACTGACAAGAACGACATTATACTAATTTACTATCAAATAACCTATATTTAGTATTGTCATCAATTTCTCTTGTGGCTGAGGACCTAAAATGATATCATCAAATATAATATTCAATGAAACAAATGATAAAACTAAGTAAAGAAATTAATCGAACACTTAGTGTGCAGTTTGCAAAACTAAGTTAAACAATTTATTAAACACTTGTTGTGCACCTAATTTTTCAAATTTTCCTTTGAGATTTGTTGTTATGAAAAGTCTCCTACAATCTAATAGATTATAATATAATCAACAAAGAAATTTTAAATAATCAAAGGATTTGTCAATACTAATTAGTTGCACAATCAAAGAGTTAAAAAAATTTGCTTAACAAAATGTAAATGATATATATATATATATATATATATATATATATATATATATATATATATATATATATATATATATATATATATATATATATATATATATCAAAGAGAGAGAGAGAGGTATTCTTAATCCATGAGTAAGTTTAAAATAGTTACTCCAAATCTTAACCATTGATTTTCATTAATCTAACGGCTTTAATTGTTTTTAAAAATAAATAGATTAAATGATCAATTAAAACCATTTAAAAATCAAGGGTTAAGATTTGGACTAACTCTTTTAAACTTACTCTTTGAGTAAGAATATCCTTCCTTGTGTGTGTGCATATATATATATATATATATATATATATATATATATATATATATATATATATATATATATATATATATATATATATATATATATAGAGAGAGAGAGAGAGAGGGAAAGAGAGAGAACGACACGAGGATTTGTTTAGGAAGTTCACTAATTGTCCTCGCTATGGTCACGTCTCCCCCCAATTTTGTTTGAAATTGAGATGAATTTTTTAATATGTGCAAAAAGTTGTTTACAAGAGAAATGAGTCAATCCAACGCTACAAACAATATATTTGATGTTGATCCTAGCAATTTCTCTTCCCTTTATCTGAGTTTGATTAAGTCTCCAACAGTACCAATTTGATCCACTATCATGCGCTACTCCTTTAGAAGAAACCATTATTCTTCAAAGCTATTCACTCGGCCGAATCTAAATTATGCAATTGTTGTATCCCAATATTCCTAAATGATTCACTGTCTCGTGCTACTCCTTTGCAAGAACATCTTGTTCTTCAAAGCATTTCACTCGGTCGAATCCAATATCTGCAGAATCTTCTAAAAAAACCCAAATCAACACTTTAATCTTAAGGTAAAAACTCTCACTATTTTTCCAGCGAAACCCCCTATGATTCTCAATGCAACCGTAGGTTACAACCAACCTAAATTGAACGTTATCAACACAAGTCTAGATGGAACCCAAAAAATGAATGATTATGTGTACGTTGTTTGTGTGTATGCATAGATGCAAGGTTAAAGATGAGGAGAAATCTTAGTATGTGCTTATAGTTTCATCAAATCAAAAATGATGCATGTATGAAGTATATATAGGCGTGCAAGTTATAGGAATAAGGGAAACATAGAGGTTTGAAAAGAAAAAGAATTTTTGCAAAATTTATGCACATGTATCGACACATGTAAGTTATGTGTCGGCACATGTAATGACATGTGTCGACCTGTATGAGGTCTATGTGTCGACACAATATTCTAGAGACTTTCATGTTACAAAATAACAGCACATTTGTCGATGCATACAATGGATGTGTCGACACATATAAATGATTTTTATGCAAAAATATATTTTTAATGACATGTGTCGACCTATATGAGGATTTATTTCGACACATAGTTTCAGAGCCTATAGAATTTATTATTGAACTACATGTAAGACACATAGTATGGATGTGTCGACACATCCAACTGATTTTTATGCAGAAAATCATTTTTGATGCTTGATACCTTTTGACAATCTTTTCAAACATGTTCTAGATGCATCCTAAGATCCCTAATGCAGGAGTACACAAAATACTCAGAGATACAGTTTAATATACAGAAAAGCTAAATTTATCCTAGTTTTGACATCATGCAAAACATATATCTAAGATGCAAATGCGTTCACATACTCCCCATTTTTTATGATGGCAAAACTTTAAAGCTTGTGATGATGTTTTTCATGTCTTTATGAAAGCTCCCCCTGAATTTGTGCATCCTAAACTTCATATCTATGTATGCTTCTCCCCCTTTGACAACATCAAAAAGAGACAAGGCAATCTATGAGAATAATCAAATATTACACAGATACAAATATACCACACAGGCATTTTGCAAAAGTAAGAACGTGCACTCACATATACCCATATATATGGAATGACGCAAGAGATAAAACTTAAGTAAGAGAAAAAAACAAATAATATTATAGCACTATTGTTGGAAATTGTCATAAAAGCATAATAAAATACGAAACATTGTCAACACTTTTAGAAAGTGATAGAAAAGAAACAGAAAAATGCAGTATGCAAAAGACACATGTTGTTTCACCATAAGCCTATTTTTGCACTTGTCCACAGAGAATGTGGCATCCCTTTCATTAATCAAAGCAAAAACATTTTCAAACTCATGGATGAAGAAGAATGAGCCTTTTCCCTTGCCTTTGACATTCCCTTTATTTCTTGCAACCCTTTGAGGCATGATGAATTTGAGAACTTGGCTTGCATAGAAGGTGTTTCATGAAAGTTTTGAATGATACCACTTGTTGTTTGAGAGAATTATGATTTCTTTGCTATATAATGATGTAGCAACACACAAAAATGGAAATACAACAACAAATGAATGCAAATTCATGAGTTTTAGGATGTGGTTGTGTTGGAGAAAGTAGAAGAACAAGGATTTTATAGAAGAGGAATTTTAGTGAGGTTTTAATGACTAGTTGGTAAAGATGAGGTCAAATGATTTATAGTGGGATATTAATGAGGTTTAGTGGAGGATCAAGTGTGTGGAAAGAAGTGAATCAAGATGAAATTTGAGTTTAAGAGGTTTAGGATGGGTGCGTGAATGAGAAGACAAGGAGAGATATAAATTTATGAGCCAAAATATGAAAAGTTTCACAATAAACACTAGTGTGTAGACCTATGTGGAGTCATGTGTTGACGCATACGACCAATGTGTCGACACACACTAAACTGAAAATCAAAAAATTTGAAATATTGATGCATGTGTCAGACCTATACCACTTATGTGTCGACTCGTACTGAACCAAAAAGGAAATATTTGATTTAATAAAATATGTGTCGACCTATACATACCATGTGTCAATAAATGATACGCAAAAAGGCATAATATGTTGAAAAGCAAGATTTTAGGTTGGTTTAAAGTGACACACTTTGACTCATGCATGACTTGTTATGAAATGCATATGTAAATGATCAAGTTTCATGGTTTGATGGCATTAAATAGAATAAACACATATGCAATCAAAAATATCTAGGTATACATGCATTCAGATTATAATAAGGTCACTATAAGCATATAAATTGAAAACACACAATGGTTGTCAATTAGAAATTTTTGGAAATTAACACTCATAACATATATCACAAATCAAGTATATTACATACCTTTTAATAATAAATAGGTAAAATAAGAACTTACTTACAAAGCAAAATTTGAAATGATACAACCTCACTGTTCAATATGACGGAGGATGCACTTTTGCATTTTACAAGGAACTTTCGAATGAAAGTTGAAACAAATGCAACAATGTGCCACAAAATATTTTAACATCAACAATCTCACCACTTTTCACTTTAACAAAGTACCTAAAAGTATGATTTTTAATGAGTCCAAGAAGGTCATTTGTTTGATGATCATTAATTTTGATTGAACTTTCATCTTGTCCATTTCATGATAGTTATCTTGCTCCTTCTCATGTTTCACCTGAAGGTGGAGAAAAACACAAGAAAGGGGGGTTGAATAGGGTTTTAAAAACTTTTTCGTTTAAAAGTGTTTTACACAAACAATTAGAATTAGAATTAATGTTATAGAGAGAAATAATGACACTTTTGGTTTATACAGGTTCACCTTAGAAAAGGTTAATCTTTTCCACCCACCAAGGTGATTTCACCTTAGAAAAGGATTTAATCCACTATAACCAAACTGATTACAATTTCACGGGCTACCCGCTGATGAATAAGAAATGGATGGGCTACCCGCCAGTGACTAACAACAAATGCACGGGCTACCCGCCGGTGACTAACAATAGTGATAACTTGTTAGTGATCCTTTAAGAGTTTTGACCTACCTGGTCCCCTAAGAGATATAACGATCACTGACTCCTTAAGGTTTCTGACCTACCCGGTCCCTTGAAGGAGATTTCTCTATGCCTTAGAAAAGGACTTTATTAATCACAGTTGAATGATGTGTTTAGAATATTCTTCTTACAAGCGGATTACACAAATGTTTAAGTTCAAATTGTTTAACACAAATATGAGCAACAAATTTTGTGTTCAAACAATTTACAATAATAACACAAATATGAGCAACAACTCTTGTATTCTAATGAATAGTAATATTAACACAATATGAGGAATAACTCTTGTGTTCTAGCAAATAATAATATTAACACAAATATGAGCAACAATTCTTGTGTTTTGATCTTTTTCCTTTTCTTTGCTTTGATTCTTTTTCTTGCTTTGATTTTGGAAGAGTTGTTGTTCTTGTATTCTAGTCTTTCTTTCATTTCAAATAAAATAGTTGATCATTTATACAGGCATTGAGGAAGTAGACCGTTGTAGTAGTACACACGTCACTTTCATCTTGTCAGCTTCCAACCGTAAGAAAATGATCGTGGGAGACAAATAGTACACTATACATCTATTTGAGTGGAATGTGTAATTGTACCTTTGTACTAACTCTTATAGCGCATATTTCTGATGATATTGTCTTCTAATGAATGTTACTTATGATGAGTAGGTTAGCTTGAGAAGATATCATCTTTTGATCTTATCTTTTGATGGACTATATGATGTAGAATAGTAATGAGTCTAGAAGATATAACTTTCCTTTGATATGTCTTCTAATGGACTTTACGGTGTAGAGAAATGGTGAGTCTAGAAGATATAACTTTCCTTGATCTATCTTATGATGGAATACTTCTGATGTAAAATAATGTGTGCATATTCCATGAAGTAACCGAGTCTTCAGAATCTTGACTTTGTCTTCAGAATTAGAAGCATCAGCTTTTCTGATGAACAAATCTTGACTTCTGATTCATAAGTAGAAGTATTATTGCGATGTGTTCATAACCTTGACTTTGTCTTCAGATTTAGAAGCAACAGCTCCTCTAACGAACAAATCTTAACTTTTGATCTTTGACGTGAAAGGTTGTTTTCTGGTGCAATCTTGTTTTCTGATCTTAGAGCAGCAGCTCTAACAGATATTCTTTCTTCTTGAATATGTGTGACTTCCGAAGCAGCATCTTGGTGAGAAGTACACAATGGGATCCTCTTTCTGGTGAACATTCAGCATTCTTCAGAACTACTGATGTTACTTTAGAAGCGGATGTTATAGTCTTTCTGATGCGTGTTTGGTATTTTTCTGATGATTCTTCATACAATAGTCCTGAATCAATTAGAACTTTCTAATCTGCATACTCAAGAAACTATTAGAAAGAAAATTGTTGACATATAAAATATATGTATTGTTATCCTCAAATTTATAGATTAATTGCAGAATCCAAATCTTGTTCTAACAATCTCCCCCTTTTTTATGATGACAAAACCATATATTTTTATGTAATAATTTTACAAGGTAATATCATAATTGAATAAGAGTTTAGAAGAAAACTTCCCCTGATTAGCGTAAGCTCCCCCTAAGTCTAAGGCTTACAGTTTTTAGAAGGGAGGGATATTTGAGCATTGTTTAGAAAACTCCCCCTAAGTTAAAAAATCTCCCCCTGAATCTAAAACTTAATACCTTATCAGAAATTAGGGTTTTCTGAGCTCGGTTAACATTTTTCATAATTTTGATTGAAGCGAATGGAAGTGATTTATCAGAATTTCTTTCTTCATTATAACCTTTTAATCATCAGATAGGTTCATTATCATATCTTAATCTGTCAGGCCCTTCTTAGTGTTTGAAGTTCGTTATTGATCGTGACTTTAAGAATCTATCGGGTTTAGTGACTGCAAGTGTACAGTCTAATCGCGTAGTTTTAAAAGATATTGAATCCACAGGGACTGATAATCAAACTAATGTTATATAATGTTATTGTGTAAATCTAAGGCTAATGATTTATCTTGGGTTTTAAGAAACCTGGAATTAAATTCAAACGATAAGTGAAATTTTAATAGAAATATTCAATAATGGGACATCGGTATGTAACTCATCATACTTCGAGGATTCGATACAATGTTGGCGTATAAAAAATGTCAAAATACTTTTCAGTAGAAAATATTGATTTAAAAGACTTTATCTCACAATATCGTGCTATTGACTATGACTATACTCTTAAATTAGAATGCTTTGTTGTCACTCACTCATTTGAATTAAAAGTAATTTTTGGAAATCAATAAGTTCTAATTAATCCTAAAGCGCCCCCGATGTGTTTAGGATTAATGCCTAGTTTCTACTATCCTGTTAAAATTTCAAATTGCCGCTCTATTGACTCTAAACTTTATTTGATTTTTACTCTCATACAAAAACTGTTTTAATTTTAGAATTAGAAACTATAACCATAAAAATAGTTTATAAACATTAACGTCAATCATTACTAAATCTCGTCCAGATGACAGTTCTTACATATCGATATCAAATGGTTTAGTTGGACATGGTTTTGAACATAAACATGCTGATATAATTATTAAACATAAAACAAAACATGATTTTAAAAAACAAGAATTTGTTTATTTCTAAGACATAACAGTAATGGACAGGAATACATGCACGGTATAGAAACAATCATAAACAATTAAAATATGCAATTAAAATAGAACCTGGAAAATAATGCAAAAACTTGAATAACTTCTAAAATTAACTTCGCGTACAAGAACAGTAATTGAATTCAAATTATGTTGGCACGTTTGATATTCCAAGTACATAATGAAATTAAAAATACCTAAAACTATAGTTGTGATAGCTCTTCCACGTTGGAAGAGCTATCACTTTTACATGTAAATTACCTGCTTAAAATTCTAAGAATAATATTTTGGTTGAAAAACAACGACCCCTCTCATGTAGAACTGCCCTTCCTTTTATATTCCTCTAATAGTGACCTCGATTTTCGTGACGTGCATGGAGAAAAATCAGGAAAAGTGGCTTTGTGGAGAAAAATCCGGAAGATTGGGCTCGTGGAGAAAAATTAGGAATTGGTGTACATTAGGAACGTGGAAAGGGCCTCGGCATGTGGCGAGGGCCACATTATTGAAAAAATGGAGGACGTGGTGAGGTCCAAAGTGTGTGGTGAGGGCCTCACGGGGAGGAGGTGGCAGGCGCCACTCTTTGCATGGTGAGCGGCAGAAAAGACGTGGGTTTGTTGTTGTATTTTCTCATTTTTACTTCATTTCTTTTTTAAAATTTCTTCTTTTTACTTAAATCTCCTTTTTAGCCATTTCTACTCGAGGTACCTGAAATACATAGAAATTAATGTGGTAACACTGGTAAAATGCAATAAAAATAATAAAACATGTGCTAATTTAATTAAATAAATAATGTCATTTTTCATGTTATCAGTTATCAACACTCGATCTCTCAGTACATTTTATACTCTAGAATTTCTTTTATCGGAATTTGATCAACATACCCTTCCAAACATCAGAAGTTCTTTATTACAGCTTGATTTGTTAGAACCTTCTAGACTTTGGAAGTTCTCAATTCATTTATCTTTCTTCTGATATACCTAAAACACATTTTAAGCTCTTTGCATATATATATATATATATATATATATATATATATATATATATTATATAATATATATATATATATATATATATATATATATATATATATATTATATATATA
>OX451740.1:971632559-971864548 GCA_948472305.1 Vicia faba
GGAACTGGTGTCGTTGTTTTTGTTCATCTTCAACCTTATGCAGTTTAGTTAAAACTCACTAACACACAGTGTTTCCCAAATCGCACGGAATCATAAAAAAATGTGATTCTCAATCACGCAACACCTCACTGTTTACTCGTGTTTTCCCGTGAATTTTGAACCGGAACTCTAGATACCAATTATTGATGCACAAATGAGAGATGAACGACAAAAAAAATATATTAAAAGACGACTACAAAATAATGAATAATGGATAAATTGACATACTTACTACTAAGCTATTTATACACAATATTAATGTATAATAAAATACTAAATTGTTTTCTAACAGACTTTGTCAATAATACATTCTTAAAATATAATTTATTTCCAACTAGAGAAATAATCACAACAATATTTTGGAAGTAATAGGGATGATGATTATTAGATAGTGTTTGTTTAGTATCGGTCTATTACAATAAGGAAGAGATTAGGTAGCGTTTTTTTTTCTTATAAGGATAATGTTAGTTGTTCATATTTTTTTAATGGCAAACGAAATATGAAATAGGGGTTTGCACTGAAATGGAAGGTGCAACAAGCTTCCTCGTTAATCCTTTTTGAATGATAAATTCAATTCTTTTAAAATTATATTTATACTTTTAGAACACATAATATTATTATGCATACATTGTTAGACTCTTTATAAAAAATCAAATGTCCTCTAGTAGTAGAAAGTTAAAATTTCACATGCAAATGATATCATAGTATATTGATTGTCCAAACACGTTTTATCATATTTGATTACATTACTTAAAGTGGTATTGAGACTATTTTGCCGTATCCTAAAATCTCTCTTCTTTAATTCTAAAAGTGAAAAAATTTCAATCAAGTCCACATATACATATTTCTCTCATAGCCAACTATAAAATAAATCATTTGTTGACTTAAATATTGAATCGTTATCCTAAGGGTCAGTCAAAAAACTCACGAGTGTCTCTTGCACAATATTTTTATTTAGTTCTTAAGATTAACCAGTTAAGACCTCAATTTGATTCTTGAGATGAACCAGTTATAATTTCTATTTGTTTTGTGAACTTCACATGTTAAAAGCTCTGTTTGTAATTTGGTGAGAGTGTAATAAGACTTACACTTGTAATTTGTATTTAACAAAAGATCAATTTTCTATGTCAGACAACAAGAATTATGACCAAGGAGTAGCTTTTAAGGATTATTACGGGAAGCCCTTAATTACTGTTTTGACAAGAAGCCCGTAATTTTTAAGGATTATTATATTAAGAACTTTGGCTTTTAAAGTTTTTATGTTTTCTTTGGCCACATCTGGACTTCCCACTTATTCTTCTTCACGATTAAGGGTTTTTAGTGCGAAATTCATTGCCCTAAGCCTAAATATTTGGTTGTAAAACTCAGAGCTGGGGACGAGTTTTTTACATGATTTTTGTTTCCAAGCATTTATATTTTCTGCATTTTCTTTCGAAGTTTAAGCTTGTTGTTGTTTTATAAAGCCTCTCTAGAGCACTTGGTACATTATTTTCATTACAATACACACTATTATAAAATATATCTTTCGTAACATATTATTACAACGTATTTTCTATTAACTGTTGTGATAACTCGTCTTTGGATGTTTTATTTTTTTATATTTATAAAAGGATATTTCACTACGGTCATAGTTAACAAGTGTAGTGAAATGTACCTGGAGTTAAAAGGTTTGATTCCTAGCACCAATACTTTTTCATTTATCGTGATAAAATGGACTTGATCTTGTAGATCAGCATCGTTCTTTTAGTCAACCATGGTGTAAAGTGAAATCATTTTATTATGGCTTGTCTTACCAACCTTGGTGAGAGGTGTTACATATTTATATATAAGCGAAATTATCTCTAACTTCAGTACATAACAATCGTCTCTCTCAAAAGAAAAGCCTAATATCTATTTCACTCGTCCCTCTCAAAAGAAAATCCTAACATCTATTTCACTCATCTCTCTCAAAACAAAACCCTAACATCTATGTCACTCTTCTCACTCATATTGAAACTCCAAACTTATGCAGCAAACTCGTCTTTTTTAAATCTTAGGAAATGGCTATTTTAGAGGTTCGTCTTCATAATAGTTTATGTTTCAAAAACTTTTAATCTATTATTGTTTACGTTTCAATATCTTGTTTTATAATGTTTGTAGTTTGTACATTGTTTTGACTTGTAGGTATAGATGGGTGAACGAAACAATTTTACGAGGACGAAGCGAAAGTGAGCGCTGCAAACTTGTGCGAAAGATCCATAATGTCATCCATTCAAAATTAACACATGTTTGTTTCTCTCACTTCACCTTCATCCTCCTTTCCTTTCATTTTGGATGTCATTATGGGACAAGTACATTTTGACACATTTTATGAGTTTTTGTTATATATAAAAGTTGTTTGTTGTTTAAGGCTTGTTGTTGATAAATGTTGTTGTTGATGTTTGTTTAAAAGATGAGTTTATTATATCTTATGTGGTTTAAGAGTTTTTCCAACACCTTATCGAATATATAACTTTTTCGGATTGCATTAGAAAATTAATATATGATAGATAAAGTTATATTTCAAAACAAGTTACACATTCAATTCTAGACAAAAATTCGTAAGTTCATTGTCTCCATTTCGCTCTTTAACATTGAGAACCTGGTTTAATGCTTATAGTTTTCAACCTCCTATTCCTTCACCTCTAATTTTGCTTTCAAAGTAAATAATATGTTACAAAATAAAGTAAAGGTGTCGGAAGGGGGTTGAAGAACTAGGAGCATTAAAGCATGTTCTAACAGTCAAAGAGCAAAATGCGGATAAGGAGCTACAGAATTATTGTTTAGCATTGAACATGTAACTTGTTCTTATAATATAACTTAATTTGTCATACTATAATATTATAGATCAAATTGAAAGGCTATATATTTAGTGAGCATTGACGAAATAAGCATTCCATATAATTTATAATAGACTTTGTGTATATATCACAACGATTTTTTAGAACAACTATTGATAAATATTAAGCATTAAAGCATATCATAACAGTTGTTTAAAGTAACTGGTATGATAGATTGCACGTTCCTTAAATTATAATCACGGTCGCACGACCATGGTGAAAAGCATCATATATACAACTATCTTTTACCTCATAACGGTTGTTCAGTAGTAATGTTATCACTTTTTCAACCGTTGTGAAATGACTTTACCGTAGTAACACTACTACGGAAAAGGGCTACTAAAGCGCTTATTTTGGCCTTTAAAAGCGCTTAAAAGCGCTTTAATAGCTTGCGCTGGCGTAGGTAACAAAAGCGCTTCTAAAAGCGCTCTGGTAGACCCCCCCTTTAAGAGCGCTTCCTGGAAAAAGCGCTCTGGTAGGACCCCCTATAAGAGCGCTTTCCTGGAAAAAGCGCTCTGGTAGACCCCCCTTTAAGAGCGCTTTTTAAAAGCGCTGCCAAAGACCAGTAAAAAAGCATAAAAAATTAAAAAAAAAACGCAGCATACAAAAGCGCTTTTGTAAAAGCGCTCTGGTAGGCCCCCCTATAAGAGCGTTTTTTCTGGAAAAAGCGCTCTGATAGGCCCCCCTATAAGAGCGCTTTTCCAAAAGCGCTTTTGTATGCTGCGTTTTTTTTTAATTTTTTATGCTTTTTTACTGGTCTTTGGCAGCGCTTTTACTAAGAAGCGCTTTAGTAGGTGGACCTTTAAGAGCGCTTTTTAAAAGCGCTGTCGTTTCTAAATGAGGTATTTTTATGTGCAGCCTATAATTTAATCCTCCCAGTCGACCTGTAATGTTTTCGACCTGTAATATTTTCGACCTGTAATATATTTTTGACCTGTAATATATTTTCGACGCTATTATTTCAGCCATCAGTAAGACAATATATATACTAATATAATACCATTATAATATCCAAAATTATATATATACATCATTACATCAATAATATTATAGTTCAAATCGACACAAATCCTACATGAAAAATTGCTTAATATAATATTGACACAAATCTTCTTTAATTTCTTCCAACTTAAGCTTCGGGTACGCAGCAGCACGGAATTCGTCAAGGTACTACAAAACAAAAACATAATATAAATGATATATTTAGTTAAATGTAATAAATTATATGAAATTATCTTAAGTTATAAATTCATACCGTGAGCGGAATCTCTAATTGATTCGCCTGAAGGATTTCTTTCATGAACCTCAAAACAAAGTATCTGCAATCATGACTGTTTCGCTGTTGCGGACACTACATAATAAAACAAATAAGATTCTATAGTTGTCTTGTTTTACCAAGTAGCATAAATATTATAAGAAAAATTGTGAAAAGTAATGTACCTGCACTTGGATCCAAGTGATGTTGTTTGATTTAGTTCGGGATACCTGTGCGTCCCGTTGACTACGGAACACTTGTATTGATCTAATTATTAAATATATAAAAGCATATGTTTAAATCAATCCCACAAATAAGAAAATATATAAATATACACGAATATATATTTAGAACGATCCCACTTACAAATCAACGATTTCCTTCATAGCCGGATAATTGGTCCATTCACCATTTACCGAATTCAGATAATACACGACTTCTCTTATCGGGTTGATAGCAAGCAGCAACCAGTGTGCTCTATAAATTAAAACAATAGGTTATATGAAAATTTTGCTATACACAAAAGAAACAGAGATTAGATGAACCAAGAATGAGAAACTAACCCTACTGGTCGGGTATTATACGCCCAAAGATGCAGACTTTCTGTATTGCCGGTGGACATGAATCTATCTACTAAGCGCTGTCTAACTGATTCCGGTTCCGAAGCAATTGTCATTCCGCTGCAATGGGCGGAAGACACGAAACGGAATCTGTTAGACAATGCAGTCCCGCGCAACACTCTGTCATACAACAACCTTAAATAAAAACATAATAAACATTAGATTATTTTCATTGAAATGTGTAAATAAATTATATTGTGGGACTAATTAAATAATATATCGGATGAGTGAATATTACCGGATGTATGAGTGCATATTACTGACGCCTAGTTGATCATGCCTAAAAATCTCTTCCAAGTCATCAAATGTAATATGTGACTGGAATTCAATACCGAAGACACTTTCATCCATGTTGATTTCACGTAAACCACCATCCTTCAAATCGGACATATCAACCATTGTTGCGAGTGTCGAACGGTATCGAGGCACAAAAGCACCGCCTTTTTTTGCCGCTTGCTTCGGAGGACCAGTGGGTGGTAAGCTACGAACCTGCTGCGTCACTTGTTGTGACTCCCGAGCGGATGCCTAAAAATCATATAAGTTAGGTAAAATATAAAATCATGCAGATTTAGATTCAGACTATATATTAACACTTTAAATGTACCTCTTTTAGTGATGCAACAGACTCCTCCTCCTGTAAAATCCCTTTACCCTTAATTGCGGGTTTTATAGGAGCAGTCTAAAATTAAAATGTAAAAAATAATTAATAAACGGTTTAGAATTGACATTCGAAAACTAAATGATTCATAATCGTTTTCAGTATACCTCATCACTAATGGTAATGAGCTCCGAGGGCCATGCAACAAATGATCCTATTGCATCTCGCAGCAATGTCGTCTCTGAGACCATGTCAGGTACCGGTAGAATCGCATCACGATCTAATACAACATCCACCGATACTTTCAGGTGTCCATCAGGGAGGGGTCTGTGGTGAAGTAAATCTCCCGAAGTGTTGTGCACTTTTCCCTTGCCAACTAGTCGATAATTCGGTGACGATAAGTATAGTTGGCAAGATGAAATGCCCTAAACAAATAGAAAATATAAAGTCATTATCATTAATAAAATAGAACAGTTTGTAAGGAAAAAAACTTATAATTACCTCGGGAAATTTCTTTTGATAGTTGATACTAGCCTTATCACTAGTTTCTCTCACCGATGAAGTGTTGCATTTTTCTCTCATATACATATCTTTATCTCTTTGCAATTCAGAGACCTGTGCTTGCAATTCCTGCAACTTTTGCAACACTTCTTCATTGGTAAGATTTGATCTTCTCCTAGAACTCTTATAAAAAGAGGTTGGAGTCACACCATGACCCTTACCCCTCACCCGACCGGGATACTCGGGAGCATCTAGTACTCTACTAAGTACGCTCTCCTCACCGGTGGATGCCGATTGCAACAAGGTCTCCTGTAATTCATTTACATTTAAATAATTATTAGTGGAGATAAAAAATCATTTATATATTAAAAAACATTTGATTTAATTAAAGACACAGTATTATACTTACACATTCAGTATAAACTCTCTGAACATCGGGATCGACAGCTTGATTCTTGCCCACACGAGCTTCCTTCCACAACACATGTACAGGAAGTGAAGCTTCCTCACTTTTAGTCTCCTCTAACTATGCATTGACACAAACGATAAAATCGTCAATTAAAACATGCACATGTAGACAATTAATTAAAACGCATTTCTATTTACTTACAATTTTATCCTCTAAGCGTGCATATCCCAAACGCCCTTTCTTGTATGGATACGCGGGTTTGGATGCTCTCTTACTATTCGTGGCACTCTTTTTCTGAAAAGCTTCATCTCTTTGCTTTAAAAACTCAGCCCAATCTGCTTCATCAATGAAGGTCGCATACTTTGTTGGCCGTCCCGGTGCCTCTTCAAGAAATTTTCCATCTTTATCCTTAAGATAGGTGTTTGTCAAAAAACTTTTCCACCCTCTATATCTTTTGCCGGCCAAACTAAGTATGTAGCTTTTACGTTCATCTGGTATCTCAAAAGTCCTCTGCAAAAAAACGTACGCATAGTGTGTTAGTATAAGTAATTAAACAATTTATCGTCAATATAATAACAACAATTAACCATATATGATATATACCTGAAGCTCTTCCCAAATCGCTTGTTTTTTCTCCTCCAATTCTAAATTTTTCGTTTTCGATTTCCAGGTAGCTACGGAGACCGGAATATGCATACGGACAAGGTGTACCAATATAACTTGTCAACTTTGCAGAATTAGGACCAATTGGTTGTTTATCAGAATTCCATTCCAATCGGTATACTAATCCTTGGTCTCTATGTCGAATGATTCCCTTCATAATAGTGATGCCTCGTGCAACCTCTTTTGCTTCAGTATCAGGTGGAGCATTTGTATCCGAAGCAACTCTTTCTTGTGAGTTTTCTTGTGCGTTTTCAGGTGGGTTTTCAGGTGGAGCATCTCTATCTGGAGCCATTGAACCTGTATCAAACAAACTAAAGCACATTAGTACACTATTAACACTAACTTTATATGAGAAACATTTCAAAAAATTACATAAAAATAATAAAGATGTCCTCAAAACTCAACCCCTTTTACTAAAAATAATAAAGTATTTAACAACAAAAGAAACTAAACCCATAGATAATAAATAAGCAGTCCAGTAATATTTTTCTTGCTTTGAAGAGATACCTAAAACATAAAAAAAATGTTAGAAAAAACATCTTAATATTAAAATAAAAACAAAACACTGTTGGAGGATATACTAAAAACAAAAATGAAAACTTTAAAACAAAATAAAAAGATAATACCTTTAATTCGAATTACCCCTTAACTCTTGAACAACTAGATAATATGTAGATGGTATATGAACCAGTAAGACAAAAATGAAGGAAAATGAAGGAGACAAAAATGACAAAAATAATATTAGATGATACTCATATTAAGATTGAAATAGAGAGAACATGTATATATTTGAACATGTACACCATTAAACTAACATTACAGTACCAACAATCAAGATTGAAATAGAGAGAACATGTATATATTTGAACATGTACAACAATCAAGTTTCATCATTGCAACAAGTCATCATAGCATACAAAATATATACTAATCCAATTCCAAGAATCATTGACACAGAAAAAATGCTTCAAATTTTGAACCTGTATCAAACAAACTAAAACATTGACACTATTAACACTAACTTTATCACTAACGTCTCTTTCTTTTCTTGGTAGGATTGTGTACTACGCGTCTCTTAACAATGCGGACGGTTGGATTGATCCAAATACCCTCATTATGATCATTTCTAATACAAGATTCATTCTCATTTTGATCGTTTCTTGTACAAGATTCAATGCCAACACCAATATCACCTTGATCTTCAATTTTTTCATCAACTATTTTGTTAGATAAAAGCACTATAGACCATTTCGTACTTGTCGGATCATTGACATAGAACACTTGTTTAGCTTGAGAGGCTAGAATGAAAGGCTCATCTTTGTACCCTACCCTATTGAGATCCACTTGCAAAAATCCTGACTTATCCATTCGTACGCCACTATTATTTTCAACCCACTTGCAAGCAAATACAGGAATCTGAAACTTCGCGTAATCAAACACCAAAATGCGCTCGATAACCCCAAAATATGACAAATTTGCAAATTTCGGATTTAAGTCATTCGCACTTGATATGTGCATAGCTTCAGCTACCAAGGTAACACCACTATTTTGCATAGTACTTTTATCATCCTGTTCTTTGGTATAAAATGTGTATCCATTAATTGCGTATGCGCTATAAGAAAGCACAAATACAGATGGACCATAGGATAAACATCTCAACCTTTCTGTTACTGAAGCAGGATCTGAACGATACTTTGAATAAATATGATCTCTAAACCACGGTATGAAACTTCGATTGTGCTCTCGTACTATCCAGTTCTCATTTCTATTTGGATTTAAATCTCGGAGAACAACTTTGTGCATTTCAACAAACGGCTCAACCTCAATCTCATTGTGCAGAACATACAAGTGCACTTGATCCCGTTCGACCATTGATACTGTCACAACTTTATTTCCAATTAGCCTTTTTCCTTCTTTTTTTTCGACAATATGAGATTTGGGGAGTCCAATTGATTGAACATTTGACAGATATTCAGTACAAAACTCAACCGCTTCTTCAGCAACGTATCGCTCGGCAATACAACCCTCTGGTCGACTTCTGTTTTTCACGTACCCTTTTAATATTTTCATATAACGTTCAGCAGGGTACATCCATCTCATATAAGCTGGTCCGCACAGTTGTGTCTCTTTCACAAGATGAACGACTAGATGAACCATTATGTCAAAAAACGAGGGAGGAAAATACATTTCAAGATCACATAAAGTAACAACTATCTCATTTTGCAATGTTGGTAAGATCGCGGGATCGACCACCTTACTGCAAATAGACCTGAAGAAGAAACACAGCTTAGTTATTGCGCTTCTTACTTTTTCTGGCAGAATAGAACGTATACCTATTGGTAAAAAATGTTCCATTATAACATGGAAATCATGCGTCTTCAAACTCTTTAACTTGAGGTCTTTCATGGACACAAGTCTTCTAATATCTGAAGAGTAGCCTTCTGGAACTTTTACTTCACTGAGGAACTTACACAATGTTTTCTTCTCCTTTCTAGATAGAGTGTAAACAGCAGGTGGCAGATATGTTCGTCTTCCTTTCGTCACGGGCCCCAATTCAGTTCTCATCCCCATGTTTACCATGTCATTCCTTATGTTAACGCCATCCTTAGACTTTCCTTGTATATTGAGTAGCGTACCTATAACGCTGTCAAATACATTTTTTTCAATATGCATAACATCCAGGAAATGTCTTACGTACAACGACTTCCAATATGGAAGTTCAAAGAAAATTGACTTCTTCTTCCACCCACCCTTGACAATTGAATGTGCAAAAGGCTTGCCAAACTGAGTGCTCACATCTTTCACCTTTTCAAAAATTTGATCACCTGACAAAAAAGGCGGGGCTGTACGATGTTCGGCCTCTCCATTGAATGCTTTTCTCCACCCACGGTAGTGATGATTAGAATTTAAGAATCTACGATGGCCGAGAAAGACATTCTTCTGACAAAGCGCCAATCGTGTCGTATCGGTTTCATCTTCACAAACAGGACACGCCTTTTGACCCTTGTTGCTGTACCCGGATAGATTTCCGTATGCTGGAAAATCATTAATTGTTCCAAACAACATCGCCCTCAAGTTGAAACTTTCTTTCCTATACCCATCGTAAACCTCCACACCTCTCTCCCACAAAAACTTTAAATCTTCGATTAAGGGTGCCAAGTATACGTCTATGTCATTCCCTGGTTGTTTAGGCCCAGAAATTAGCATAGATAACATCATGTACTTACGCTTCATACATAGCCACAGAGGTAAGTTATAAATCATAAGAATCACAGGCCATGTGCTATGCGAGATACTTTGAATACCATGCGGGTTCATTCCATCAGTAGACAATGACAACCGAAGGTTTCTTGCTTCTTTTCCAAATTCAGGATATTCAGTATCAACTTTACTCCATTGTGGTGAGTCTGCCGGATGTCGCAACTTTCCATCAATAATTCTTTCATCTGCATGCCAAGTCAAGTGTCTTGAATCGGTCTCACTACGATACATGCGTCTAAATCTCGGAATTATAGGAAAATACCATAAGACTTTAGCAGGAGACAACTTTTTCTTATATCGAGGGGCACCACATTTAGGACACTCATTCAACGCTGCATACTCGTTTCGAAACAAAACGCAATCGTTTGGACATGCATGTATCTTATCATAGCTCATTCCAATAGAAGACAACATCTTTTTGGCTTCATACGTTCGATTGGGAAGAACATTATCCTCTGGTAGCATATCTTTCATAAGGGCTAATAACTCTGTGAAACTTTTATCCGACCATCCATTGTCCGCCTTTAAGTTGTACAACTTTAACACCGCAGACAATCTTGTGAATTTTGAACAACCAACATACAACGGTTTCTCTGCATCGCTTACCAACCTCTCAAACATTTTGGGACAATCCGCAAGATCTTCTTCAAGCGCTTCTGCAATCTCTTCGACTCGATCACAATCGTATGTGTCTGTGCAATCGTCGTTTGAAGCATACTTCCTATTACAACTCGACTCAGCATTCCCGGTACTTTTCTCACCATGCATTGTCCAACATGTATAACTTCTATCAATTCCAAACCGTAGTAAATGAGATCCCAACTGATTCCCGTCAACCTTACCCCCGGCATAACAGCAACCCAAGCAAGGACACGGCATTCGAAGCGGGTCTTTGGAGTGCGCAACCGCAAACTCAACAAATTCCCATACCCCTTTCTCGTACTCTTTCGACAATCGGTTTGAATTCATCCATGTCTTATCCATGTCTTAATTAAGCTAAACAAAAACGGTCAAACTTTCACTCTTCACAAGTAACCCCTATGGCGAATTCAATTCACAAAGTTAGTAAGTACCTCACTTAACGATAGATAAATATATGAAATTAAAATTGTAAGAAACTCAGCATCTAAGCTTACTACTACTAAGCCATATGCTGGATGTTAAACAATATCTAAAGAGCAATATTAGAGACATTGTAAGGCATAATAATTTTAAACCACTGTTGCAAGACATTATGATATAGACCTCTAGTTATATTTATTAGGATTAGTTCAGTTCATTAAGATTTATTATTTTATTTATTTTTAGTTAGTATTTTTTGAATTTTTAAATTTGAATGTCCTATATTTAAGAAAAGATTTAAGTTAAAACATAAGCTACCTATTAACTAGTAATTTTAGGAGAAACCAATCACAAACTACGCCACTGCCGCCTGCATAGGTCTTAAGAACATATTTTCAGTTGGTTACAATACTTCCTTCCTACCACTTCATCAACAAAGGTCATGGCTACGGAATATCCTGAGCATGTTCAGGATATTCCGTAGCCATGACCTTTGTTGATGAAGTGGTAGGAAGGAAGTATTGTAACCAACTGAAAATATGTTCTTAAGACCTATGCAGGCGGCAGTGGCGGAGTTTGTGATTGGTTTCTCCTAAAATTACTAGTTAATAGGTAGCTTATGTTTTAACCTAAATCTTTTCTTAAAAATAGGACATTCAAATTTAAAAATTCAAAAAATACTAACTAAAAATAAATAAAATAATAAATCTTAATGAACTGAACTAATCCTAATAAATATAACTAGAGGTCTATATCATATGTGTAAGAGAAAATTATATATTTTTCATATTTTCATTGAAAAATAAAATCACAAATCTTACTGATGAATAGTTACCAGGTATACTGAGTTTTACATTGATTGATAAATAAGTCATAGCCTTACTTATACAGTTGTTTACACAAAATTGGACCCTACCCACTTTTAACTTTAACAATATTATTTTGGATATCCAAATTTCATGGAACATTTACAATAGAAAACTTTAAACTTATTGCAAGATCATAACTGTTAAGCTTATTAGATTGGCTCCAAAAATAGTCTTAGAGAATCGGAGAGGATTCATATGAGACATAGTACAAGAAATCTTTTGAAAGAAACATGGCTATGAAAATTGATATAAAAAAAAAAGCATTTGTATTCACCAAAAAAGCTACACTGTAAGGCATAATAATAAAATAATGAAAATCACCTTAGACGAAGATGTGAGTAGATTCAATTCAAATAGCAAAACAGCAAAAAGCAGCAGCAAAGATGGAAGACGATTGAGAAGCAATACCAAAACTTTATTCTCAAAACCACGCAAGCTCTAACCCTCCACCCAGGGCAAGACCATCAATAGCAGCAACTGAAGGTTTCCTTCCCCCTGAAAGATGAAATGAAATTCAAAATCAAAATAGAATACATCGACAAATGAGTTGCAAAGAAAACTTCAAAAGAAACCGTACCTTCTATAGTGTCAGTAAGAAGGTCTACTGATATCAAACCAGGACTTGTCTTCTCTGTATATGGCAATGAAGAATTAGAAAATGAGTGCAAATACATTTACTAAAACAGAAAACCTTAAAAAAAATATAAGAAAAATTCCGCAAGCAATACCATTAGGTGAAGCCTCTAGCTTCTTGAGAATCACTGGCTCAGCTCTCACACAGTCTAAAAAGACAAAGCAAACATCATAAAAAAACATAACCTCATGGATTTTCATAAATGGAAGAAGTATCATGCTTCTCAAACTGCAAATCAAATATATAAAACACCCAAAATAAATCAGAATCACATAACATCAATTTTAGGAAATTCTTTTTCCCTAAAACGCGCACAGATCTTTCTTCTTATAGACACACCAATACATCATCATTTTTATCACTATTAACTTTTTTTCAAGTCTTGTCTCTTTTCAAAGTCGAAATTGAGTATTTCTCAATACATCCGGTAACATGAACTTGAGTAATTCTCAATACACCCCGTTGTCAATTGCAGATAGCATATATTTAAAATTCACAATAGTGCTGTAGCACCACTATAGTTGCTATTTGGCAACAGCATTTTGTACTAAACAACTTATGGCAGAACATTGGGGTTAGACCAAATTCTTCTACGGTGTAACGCCGTTATAGTTACACTTACACATAATACAAAAGTCTAATATTCATAGCTCAATTTTCATTTCAAAGATAAAATAAGTTTTAGTGCATGTTTGGATTTGTGACAGTTTACTTGGTGAATGTGTCCCAATCCAATGACAAAGTTTACTAAGTTATAGTTTACCTTATGATAACAAGTGAGCCTCTAGTCTTTATATATAGCTACTTCTACCATTTCTCTTTCTCAATTAATTGCTTTCTTTGATATATCACTAGTCACTACCATCTTGCTGGCTACCTCTCATTTTCCTTATACTTTATCTCTATATAATAATATATAACATCTCTAATGGAAACCAAAGATGATTATACCCAAGATGGCACTGTTGATTTCCGTGGCAAACCTGCTGTTCCATCCAAAACTGGCAAATGGAAAGCTTGCGCTTTTCTCGTTGGTAAGACCATACAAACATTGTCAAACTATTTGTCCTAGTGCAAGGGAAGTGTGGACATCTCGGAATATGCTAATGATGTCAACAAGAACAATAACATTAGAAGCTAAGCCATTATTCAAACTACAAGACTATGCTAACGGTGTCAACAAGAACAATGACATTAGAAGCTAAGCTATTATTCAAACAACAAGGTCATATGTAAAACTACATTAGTCTACACTATAGTCATGTCGATGATACAAAGATGTGAGTAGATTCAATTCAAATAGCAAAATATAAATGAAGTAGAAAATAAGTGTTTTGAAGTGGCATAAATGATAACCATAAAGCTAAAAATCAATACCTATTTGCCAGTATAGCTTCGGAGAGGTAAATAAATTCCGTTGCAACTCGCCCTTAAACAGAACTAACTAAGTGCATATCCTGCAAAAAAAAAAGCCAAAAGTACATGGAATATGAACATCAGGGCTAAGAAACGCATCACAAAAATCAGTGTCATCACTAGAATCTATTACGCAACATGAAAAAGATATGAACTAATAATATTCATGAATTTACACATTAATATCATCTTCCAATCAATACCAGAGCTCATTCATAAACAATAATTGAACAATAGTATAAACAAAGGCCGACCCAAATTTGCATGCTACCACTATTGCACTCATCATCATAATTCACACAAACACACCCATGTTTTTCGTTCAAACATCTCTCTATTGGATCTGGAAAAAAACATACACTGTAATACCTCATGATGGAAGACAATGAGCAAAGCAAAGATGGAAGACGATGAGCAGTGCCGTTGAGAAGAAGACGATGAGAACAAGCAAAGATTGAAACGGTTGAGAACGGAGACGATGAGAACAAGCAAAGATTTTGGGCGTTTTCTGAGAATGAAAGATTTTGGGCGTTTTCAGCAGAACTTAGGGATTTGGAAACGATCAAGAACGCGTTTAGTATAATTTTGTTTTAAAAAATTTTAATTGTAAAGAGGGTATGACAGCGCTTTTGAAAAGCGCTTTCGTAACTAAGGCTATACCAGCGCTTTTGAGGATAAAAGCGCTCTTGTACCCCACCCCCTATATCAGCGCTTTTGAAAGCGCTTTCATAAGCCCTCTATAAGAGCGCTTTCAGAAAGCGCTTTCATACCCCCCCCCCCCCCCCCCTATAAGAGCGCTTTTCAAAAGCGCCTTCGTACCCCAGCCTCTAAGAGCGCTTTCTGAAAGCGCTTTTGTAACCCCCCCCCCCTTTAAGAGCGCTTTTTTAGCGTGTTTTTTTATTTTGTTTTTAGTGCAACCTATACCAGCGCTTTTACAAAAAGCGCTTTAGTAGGGGTGCTGCTAAAAGACAAATTTGGTGTAGTGTAAAGACATGTTCTAATTCTGTTTTGATATAATTTCTTATCATGTGTATGCTTTTATCCATTTCTATGTATGTTTTAATTTCAACTGTGTCTGAGTTGATTATTGTAGAGTTTAAGGTCATGAGAAATGTCTTCTAACTGACCTCATGTAGATTTTATATCATTCTGTTACAAGAGTGTCACAAGAATTGTTCTGGATTTCTGCATTAAACGGAGATGTCTCTCAAAAGTAAAGACATCATAGATACCAATCACATACTAAAAATGTGTGAATTTGGAATTCGAACAAGGAATACCATACGACTAAGCTTGAGACTACGAAGGTGTTTATAACTCAGTTGAGAAAGTCCCAGTTTTAATAGTCGCATTTAAATCAATCCTAATCGAACAAGCTATATTGAAAAAAAGTAGGTAGTTTATTGATTTAGGATAAAATTTACATGGATATTTTGAACTGGGTTGTTTATTTGATAACTATCCATGTAAATTTCTTCATCATTTAAGATCCCTTTAGAATTTCTTTGGTCATTAGATCTTGTCATTTACGTTGATGTTGAGTGCATGTAACTCTTCTCACTATTATGTCTGATTGGGTTTGCATTTATCAAAACGCACTACAAAAAAATAAGTCATCCACCACGGCTATAAAACTGCAGTTATATGCAATATAATTGTGATTGCAAGCTTTGGTCACGGTTTGGCCACGAATAAATGACTGTGGAATATGCAGTCGTGGCCTAAATTATAAGTCACGGTTTTTATGTTTGGGCCATGTTTTGTATATATATGTGGCTTAAATAGGCCACGACTTAGGTATCTTGGTTAAGACTGCGGTTTATCTTGCGTCTCGGTTATTAACAGTGGCTGAATCTAGTCACAGTTCTTATTTAATGTATAGAGTTTTAATTTAAGGCCACTAATTAAAACCGCTGCTATATTTTATGCATGGTTTTACCCCATTTAAGTAGGTCACTGTTTCTTTTTGTGTCTCATAGTTGTGACCATGTTGTTCTTCTTGTCATGGTATAAAGAACCATTTGAGATCAATATAAAATATCTTGAAACGAGAATACTCATTTTTGTAGATATTGATTAAAAAAATTAAAATCTAATTATACAAGAAAATATTAAGCCACAGCATCAAAATATTCATTATGAAATAAGTAAGTTTTTACATCAAGTGACGCTATCGACTAATAAGTCGCACAAATATAGATAAGTTTTGATATTATCATTCTTAAACAAAACCAAATTGGGATCGGAACATGATACATACCAAATTCAAAACAAAAGTTGTAAGAGATAGATAATATAAAACACAACTACTATTAATTAAACTCATGCATCATAATATTCTTCTTCTTGATCATCTCCTTCTTCTTCTTCTTCTTCTTCTTCTTCTTCCATATCTTGATGACACGCTTTTTCGTCTCCATTTTGCAAGGAACATGATACATAAATTAATATAAGCAATTTTAGAAATTCAAATGTGTTTTAGGAGATTTTAATGCATTTTGAAATCATATATCATTTGTAGGAATGTGGTTCATTTGGAGGCAAAAAGAGACAAATAGAGAACAATGATTATTGGATTAATGAGACTGTTAATGAGTTATTATCATTTTATATTTTTTGTAACATAACTTTTAGTAAACGCATTTGTTATACTTATTGACTTGATAATTTGTGACTTAAATTCCTGCAGACAGTTTTTAGGATAATATATAATTTAAGTGTTGAGTGTAATTCAAGCTTAGAGTAAATACCTCTTCACAATGAAGAATATGAGTTGATGCAGACGAATGTGGAGTAGCAGGAGAAGCAGTAGTACTATTAGAACTGCCCAAAGCAGTTGCCATCATATTAGAGATCTTCTCGTCACTCATATGTGAGTTTTGTTGCTTCATCATGGTCTTGAAAAGTGCCTTCATATCATCCATCTCCCTCTTCATGCCAACCACTTCATCACCATGTTGCTTTTTAATAACCAAAATTTATTCATTTCTTTTAAGCATGGTTGGTGCGTTGTTCTTCCATAACAAAAAACTCGACCAGATTTTTCTTTCTCAAACAATGACTTAAATGTCTCAAATTCAGTTGAGTTATGAACTAAATCTTGAAGCTTATCCTAATTAAAAAAATATTCACAGCTTAGAACCATAAAATTGGAACCAAAAATTCATAGATTCATTCGAATGTCTTATATATAAAAAAAAGAAATAAGTCTGATAATAGAAACACAACAAAAACAACACTACTGTAAAAAACACAAACTTCAACAACAGCTTGTACAAGATCGAAAGACAAATTCAGTACTGAAAACAAATATAAATTACTAAATAAGGCAAGGCTATATGCTATGTGTACTTGATCGATTATATACGTATATTTAACAAATAATTCTAAGTAACCAAATCCTTTAATAAAACAGAAAACTTACAATTGCAATTTGTGTTTACTCATCCACTTATTTTCCTTTTCGACTTTGTCGAGTCTCAATGAACATCTATGCTTGGCTAACTTCCTTTCCACCCTCTTTCTTTGCACGCTACATTGGTTGATATTAAACACACAATTATGAATCACTCAACCAACAAAGAATTATAAATTGAAGAATGTATAAACACACTACCAATTTTGCACGAATCCTTACAAAGTTTATTGGTCCCATACGATGCATGCACTTTTGCTTAGCTCTGCTCACAATATTTACTTTTCTAATTGTCTACATTGTAGAACAACAAATGTTAGACAATAAAATATCAAAGTTTAAATATGTCATGAAATTATCTTACTTAGATTTTACAATTTTTCCAATATGCTACCAATTTCTTGAAATGAGCTACACGTACGGTCTGAAGACGATGTTTCAATCTTTCACTCATAGTAGTGTACTTTAGAAAGCAAATATTTTTTATATCTTTCTTGTAACGCCTTCATGCATCATTTATGCGAGAGAAAACTGGTTTAGTTCCATTATCAGAGATAATGAATATATCCTACAACAAAGAAGGAAATTAGATACAGATAACAAATTAAGGGACACAAGTAACAAAATGAGAAAAACTCCTTTTGATCATACAGTAACAAATTCCCATATACGGGCTTTTTAGCATTCTTCAAAGATTTGAAGTTAGTATGAACTAAGGTACACAAGTCTGAATTCCTCGCGACAGTGCCAAGGAAACAACTTAAATCTGACACGGTTCGATCATTGGGTCCAATAGGCTCTCCATCATCGTCTAAGATCACCTCTTCATGATCCTCACTCTTTCTAGCATGGATTTTCAAACATTGTGTTGGTCCACATGTCTTTTTCTTACTTGTCACTGTGTTAAATAAACTATTAAAATGGGATATAAATTTGAATGAAACAATAATTAAGAATAATGCATGACACAAACAAATTTTACTACCTTCAGTTTTTTCACTTTTAATTTTCTTAGGGTTTTCTTCTTCACCAGTTATATTTTCTTCTTCCTCAACATTTTTACCTTCACCCTCGTCTTCACCATTTTCCCCATTTTCTTTAAAGAATTCTTCAACTGAAGTCGATCTACAGATTGAGATTCTTTTTGTCTTCTTCAAGGAACTTTCTTGCTTTGTCCTTGAATTTCCATTATCTTTCATCACTTCCCTTTTCATAGGAATCTGCTTTGACCTTGAATCAGTAGTGTCAACCACATGTTTCTTCTTAAGTTGATGGTTTGCACTTGAAGGTTGTTGCTTTGCACTTGGAGGTTGTTGCTTTGCACTTGAAGATTGTTGGTTTGCACTTGAATGATGTTTTGACCTTGAATCAGCAACTTCAGCCCCTATTTTTCTGGAAGGTTGCTTCCTGGTCCTTGAATCAGCAAATTCAGTCCCTATTTTTCTGGAAGGTTGCTGCCTGGCCCATGAATCAACAACTTCAGCCCCTATTTTTCTGGAATGTTGTTGCCTGGTCCTTGAATTAGCAACTTGAGCCCATGTTTTTCTTGGTGTCGTTGTCCTCTTTTTTGTTGTATACAACACATTGTTCAAACTATCAATTGCAGGACCAATAGTTTCAGAGTTAGATAGCTTGATTAGTTCCCCAGATATAGGCACAAATAGAGGTCGGATGCCTACTTTTCTCGCGAGTTGGTTGTTACTATTTACCATCTCACATTGTTTCCTGGAGATTTTGGTCCAGGAATCAACATTGACAACATAGTATATTCAGGTTTCATGGACAACCAAGGTGGTGTGTTGTATACAATCATCAAGACAGGCCATGTACTATAAGGTATGCTCATTGTCCTAAATGGATTAAACCCATCACTCATTAAGCCAAGTCTTACATTGCAGGACTCACAAGCAAAATCAAGATGAAGCTCGTCAAAGTCCTTCCACGCTTTATCATCAGCAGGATGCCTTAATTTCCCATCCTTTGAGGGCTCTTCTTCATACCATCTCATTGACTTGGTTGTCTTTGAACATATGAACAACCTTTGTAGTCTAGGAATCAACGGAAAATGCCTCAAATTTTATGCAGGAACTCTATAATCATTTTACGATTGCTCAGACTCACATCCTTCAGTTGGAGCACTTTCTTTCCACCGTTCAGCTTCACAACTAGTGCAAGAATTGTCCTTTTCATGCTCTTTCCAAAATAGCATACAATCGTTTGGGCATGCATGGATATTTTTATAATCAAGGCCTAAACCACTTATCATGGTTTTTGTCTTATAAAATGATATAGAAATTTTTACATCAGGAATTACTTCTTTCAACAATTCTAAGAGGACAGTGAATGAGGTATTGCTCCAGCCATGAAGACATTTCAACAAGTAGAGTTGAATCATGAATGATAGAGTAGAGAAGTCTTTGCATCCAAAGTACAGTTCTTGTTCTACCTCTTTAATCAAATTATAAAACTTTCTAGTATCGTCATTGGGACCTTCATAAACTCCACGTGCTTTTGCCCTATCTATATGTATGTCATGCAATAATCCAGGAATGTCATCATGTGATTCCTCTTGATCTTCCATCTCATCACAATTTCCACAGACCTTTGTAGTTTCTCCCCTTGGTGCAACCATACTTTATAGCCTTTTAGAAAACCTTTGGCTATTAAGTGATCCTTAATATTATCTCTTGTTTTCCAATATAAATTTTTACACTTCGCACAAGGGCATAAAAGCTCATCGACTTGAGGTCTTCCATTAATGTAGGCAAAGTCTAAAAATTAAGTAACACCGTTGATGTTCTCTTGACTAAACCTTGGAAATATAGTCCACTCTTTGTCCATATATTTATAATCTAAATATTTGAAACACACAACCCAAAATAGATTCAGAACTGCATGCATACATAACACATACATGAACATATACAAAACAAATATCTTTGGAGTTGTACTAACAAAACCAATGTGGTTACTTATTATTTGCAGTACAATTAATAATGTGTGGTAATGACTTTAATTTCCAAAATTGCGCAGAACAATCAAACCAAAATATGAATGAAAAATATATATACTACAAAGATGCCTTAAAATTTCACATTATTTTCAAGCAATGCAGGACAATTGTATCACCTAGGACAAGGACTATATATGGCTCAGTTGAATATTTTTCCTAGAACTGGAATAAAGACAATCATGATAATATCTATATTTGAAACACTATCACATCCCAAAATTTGATGATGAATGGCCAAGAAAACTAAGGTAAACTATATAGGAAATGAAGCCTGAAGAAACTTTTGTGTTTAATTGAAAAACTAACAAGAATAATTGAACTAACTAACAACTAACATCACTAACACCAAAATAACATAGAAATTAACTTGAATAAGTTACTAACATACTTTCTCAATCTCAAATCCATATCAGTTCAAACCCTTGTTACTCACCATAAAAAAACTCAGTGTTACTCACCATAACAAAATCTACATGCAAAACAAAATTAACACAACCGGTAACAATAAAATCATAACAAAATTAAAAATGAAACCCTATCGGTAACTCCAACGGTAATCGACAATGGGAAGCTTCTTTTGGTACCTCAACAAAGAAATCAAAACTGCAAAACAAAATATAGAATAGGTCAACTGCAAAACATAATCTACAATCTTGTAACTGAAAATCACGAATAAGGAAAAGAGGAAAACATGAGAAGAGGAGAAGTGGAGAAACTAAGAAGAGGATCTTACAGGTAAGAGGAGAAGCGAAAAACAAGAGGAGATGCTAATCGAGAAATAGAGGAGACGCCAATCGTGGAATAGAGGAGACACTGGTCGAGGAAGGAGACGCTTCAGATGCTTATGGCACTTCATGTTTTACTTTTTCAATTTTTTTTTTTCATTTTTTTAATCTAAAAAATAATTAGAAATAAAATTAATTAATGAAAGGGAAACTAAAAAAAAAAAGAGAAATTCTGGTGGGGTATATTTTTTTGGGCTTGGGTTACAGTTTGGAGTGAAAATCACAATGTTGCGGTTTTGCTTTGTGGCTTAAAATATCTACAGTTTGTTAACCGTGCCTAAAATATGAGTGTGATTTTGTAACCATAGCAATTGAAGAAAAGACCACGGTTTCGCACTCCAGATTCAATGTTTCAAATTATATGTCCATGATTTGAAAACCCTGGCCAAATCTTGTATGTGGCCACAGTTTTTGAGTTGTGGAAAATTTTAGCATGGTCGTAGGCCAAAAATATTATAGTGGCGGGTTGGCATCTTGCTTTACTATTGTCGAATCAAGTTCTAATCTTTCAAAAATGTCTTTCAAAATATTAAACAAGAAGATATCTTAAGTAGTATCGAATAAAAACAAAAGTATAATTACATAGCACAATTAAATATGACTAATATCAAGTATAATCTCCAAATATTTCCTTGTTTAACTAATCAATAATCTTCGACAACAACGTCATTTTGTTGGTTTGAAAATTTGGGTATAGCAAGTAATTGATTTATTTCTCGAGCACCATGAAATTGGAAACCAAACACTTAAAAGAAATAACCACTTGTGCTTCTTAGATCTTCCTTATCTACACACCAATAAACATCTAAATAGCAAGTAATTGTAGCTTCTTTCCTTTTAGAATCTCATTGAAATAAAATTCCATAGTTTGTTTATCCTTTTCAGTATATCAGGATTCTTCTTACAACCTTTATGTGTGACACCCTTGGTTCACTCATGTATCTGCTCACTAGTCCAACTGAGAAACCTATATCAGGTCGACTATTGCACACGTATCTCATAGATTCTACAATTTGTTTGAACAAAGTTACATCAACTTTGTCTTCCTCTCCATGCTTCTCCAACTTCAAATTTTGTTCGATAGGAAAAGATGTAGGAGTCGAATCATCCATCCTAAATCTCTTGTGTATCTCTTTAACATACTTACTTTGATGTAGCACCATACTCCCTCTGGCCTCAAATATAAGCAACAAAAAAATTCAATGGTCTTAAATATAAGCCAAAAACACATATGATTATTACATTTAATATCATTATTCTAAATTTACCCCTACTTTTTTTTTCACATTCCTATGTTTTAACTATTTCTAAAATAAAAAGTAAGGGTAACATTAGAAAGAGTGTAAGCCTTAAATGCATGTGGACATTTTTCTTAAAGGGTGAGCTTTTTTATAAAGTTGCTTATATCTAGGACCGGAGGGAGTACCTTGCTTGGTAATTTGAAATTATATACCTAGGAAATATGACAAGTCTCCCAGATTTGACATTTCAAATTCCCTCATCACCAGCTCTTTGAATATTGACATGTTCTCCAAGCTATTTCCAATTACCAGCAAGTGATAAGTGTAAATTGTAGCTATTTTTGTATATATGTTTTGTTGCACTTATCGATACTTTTGTTAATATTGTTTGAATAATCTCCGCTTTGTTTGTAAATACGTTTAGTTTGTGTATAATTGTATTTTATGTAAATAGTGTACAGTTTGATAGTTTTGGTCTATTTTGTAGGTACTTGTCGCATGTTTGGAGCATAGAGAAATAAGGTGTCAAAGGCACAACTTCAAGTTCTCGTTTTTGGAATATAATTAAGCAATTTTGGAAATTTTGTTCAGGGAAGCCCGCTTAGCGCATTTTGTAGCGCGCTACGTGTTTTTTCCAAATTTGGAAGGGGTTGTGCGGATGAGCCGGCTTAGCTGGATCAGGCCGCTTAACGGGGTCATCCCGCTTAGTGGGGTCATCCCTCTTAGCGGGGTTAAGGCAGTTTCACGTGTATTTTAAGTGTCAGCCTGCTTAGCGGGGTTAGGCCGCTTAGCACGGTCTACTGAGATGAGTTTTATAAAAGATTTAGTTTATTTTTTAGGTTATGGTTTTTGCGGTATTTGTTCCAAAAATTCATCACCTTCATTCTTTAATGTGTAGAACTTAGAAAAAACATTTGTGGCTTGCAATTGGATCATTCGGGGTCGGGAGCTTGGTTGATCGTAATTGACACTGCGAAAGATTTGGTTTCTTCGTTTCTTCTTCTCTTTGTAACTATTATTTGTTGGATTTTGCATGTAAATTTACCTTGATTATTTGTATATTTATTGTTCATGGTGTTTGTGATCGGTGGATCTGGAACTGACTGTTTTAAAGCTGGCTCGCGAAATGTTGCGGAAGCAAGAGTCGCCACCGTCTTTTATTTTCTCCAATTGGAAAGGACAAAAGCACAGAAAAATTCCTTTAAAGAGATTGCTCTCGGTTCGGGAGGTAGGTTATAGAAAGGGAAGGTGTTAGCACCCTTTCTATCCATGGTTATCCATGGGCTCTTAGGTACTTGCTCAATGTGTTTTCAAAATTGTTTGTTTGCTTTTCAATGTGGGTTTCAAAAATATTCTTTGAAAAGTTTCAGTTCAACTCGTACGTCAGAGTGTTTGAAAAGTTCGTTTTGAAAGGTTTTTGAAAGTGTTTTGAGTTGGGATGCGTTCAGTGATTGTCCAAGATGCTAATGGGAAAAGAATCAAGGCTTGAAAGATCCTCTAGCACTGATTTCAGATTTGTGTTTTAAGGAGAAATTTTCAATATGCCAATGCTTGTTTGGGCGCAGCTTATGATGTCCTATGGTTAGGGTTTGACTCAGTGATCATCATGGAATAGACTTGGCTAGTTTTTTGGCCTTAATTCATGCTTAGGAAAGAACAAGCCCTAGGGTTTTCACTCTTAACCATCTTTCCTCCTTTTTAGCCAAAACCTAGACTTAGTGTGCAAATCAACCCTAGCCTGATTTCTTGAGTTGGTTCATGATACATAGAAATTGTCCAAGTTCACATGACACTATTCCATTGGCTTTTAAATTTTATTTGAATTTTCAAAGAATTAAAATGAATTAAATCATCAAAAATTAAATAAAATAAAAAAATCAATATTTGGTCTTGAAATTAACCATGGGACACGTGTGTGGCATGACAAGGATGAACCAAGTGGAAAAAATGGGGCCCTTTTGTCAAAAATTGGATTTTCCAAGCTAGTTAACTTTTGCCATTTCACAAAAATTTCTCAACTTCTACAAGGCATAACTTGCTCAATTTTTAAGCTTTTCACATGTTCTTGGACATTTTGGAAAGGTCTTTGAGTCCTTTAACCAATGCCTTTGGTCCCATGTCATTTTGATTTACCAATCTCAAGTTATGGTCTTTGACTTAAAGTCCCTTTTTGTTGACTTTTGAAAATGACCTGTAATGTTGAAATTGATAACTTTTTGTGAGAGCATTTCTTGGGCTTGAAGTATGAAGATGAGTTGTAGGAAATGTCTTTCTCTTCAAAATGAGCTTTGGATGGAATTTTTCTGATAATCCATGTGAAAGTTATGCCCTGGTCAATTTCAGTTGACTTTTTCAGCTGTCCAAATATAGCAACTTTTGCATCTTTGATGATTTCTGAGCCAAATTTTGAGAATCATGATCAAGCATTGATCAAATGATGTTTGTGGCTTCAAAATGATATATTGACCAAAAGTTTGAACTTTGACTGCCAAATGACCATTTTGCCCCTACAGTTGACTGTAGTGCAATTTAGGGTTTTGACTGTGCAATCTTGAGCTGAATGCCTTGAAACTTGATATGAGGATGCTTGACCATGTTTGTAAGCATATGAGACTTGATTGGGCTTTTGAACACTTCTTTTTCTTGATCAGACTCAAAACCCTAATTTTGACTGTATAGGAGACAGTTGCACTGCACAACCCTTGGGGAATTTTGTGACTTGGCTTGGCAATTTCTTGAAGAATATGGGAGGGCAAATTTTGGGGTATAAAAGTTGCCCCTGTTCAATCTTCTTAGACCTGAGGATGCAGATTGGCTGACGTGCCTTTCGTAATCCGAGGGTAAAAGATGATTGGACACTAGAGTGCCCGGAAATTTGCGCTCACATGTTAGCAATGATGGTGGAATGGGCTTATAGATGCCATCTGGATGTTTGATTGCGTAGGAGATTCCTTGGCGAGAACCTGCATACCTACAAAACAGAAAAATGAGTACCTGACACGTTGCAGGAGCTGATTTTTAGATGTGTCCTGACTGGTTACAGGAGCTGAGTCTGGAGCTTCAAACGGCGATGAAAGAACCAGGGATGATCACTTCCTTAGCATGGATGGTAAGAGAGCTTTGGGCAACTTTAACTTCAACAACGCTCGTTGAGAAAAATCTGGGGTGTCTTCTACTGGGGTAAGAATCAGGGAGATCTTAGGGTCGATCTGACTGAACCAGAGAGGCCTTTGACCGGGTAAGAATCAGGAAAATCTCAGGGTCGATTTAACTGAACCGGTCTGGGTCTTGAAATGTCTTCAACTGGATAAGCATCAGGAAAATCTTGGGATGATTTAACTGAACCGGTCTAGGTCTTGAAATGTCTTCAACTGGATAAGCAATCAGGAAAATCTTGGGACGATTTAACTGAACCAGAGAAGGCCTTTGACTGGATAAGCAATCAGGAAAATCTTGGGACGATTTAACTGAACCGGTCTAGGTCTTGAAATGTCTTCAACTGGATAAGCAATCAGGAAAATCTTGGGACGATTTAACTGAACCAGAGAAGGCCTTTGACTGGATAAGCAATCAGGAAAATCTTGGGACGATTTAACTGAACCGGTCTAGGTCTTGAAATGTCTTCAACTGGATAAGCAATCAGGAAAATCTTGGGACGATTTAACTGAACCAGAGAAGGCCTTTGACTGGATAAGCGATCAGGAAAATCTTGGGACGATTTAACTGAACCGGTCTAGGTCTTGACATGTCTTCAACTGGATAAGCAATCAGGAAAATCTTGGGACGATTTAACTGAACCAAAGAAGGCCTTTGACTGGATAAGCAATCAGGAAAATCTTGGGACGATTTAACTGAACCGGTCTAGGTCTTGAAATGTCTTCAACTGGATAAGCAATCAGGAAAATCTTGGGACGATTTAACTGAACCAGAGAAGGCCTTTGACTGGATAAGCAATCAGGAAAATCTTGGGACGATTTAACTGAACCGGTCTAGGTCTTGAAATGTCTTCAACTGGATAAGCAATCAGGAAAATCTTGGGACGATTTAACTGAACCAGAGAAGGCCTTTGACTGGATAAGCAATCAGGAAAATCTTGGGACGATTTAACTGAACCGGTCTAGGTCTTGAAATGTCTTCAACTGGATAAGCAATCGGGAAAATCTTGGGACGATTTAACTGAACCAGAGAAGGCCTTTGACTGGATAAGCAATCAGGAAAATCTTGGGACGATTTAACTGAACCGGTCTAGGTCTTGAAATGTCTTCAACTGGATAAGCAATCAGGAAAATCTTGGGACGATTTAACTGAACCAGAGAAGGCCTTTGACTGGATAAGCAATCAGGAAAATCTTGGGACGATTTAACTGAACCGGTCTAGGTCTTGAAATGTCTTCAACTGGATAAGCAATCAGGAAAATCTTGGGACGATTTAACTGAACCAGAGAAGGCCTTTGACTGGATAAGCAATCAGGAAAATCTTGGGACGATTTAACTGAACCGGTCTAGGTCTTGAAATGTCTTCAACTGGATAAGCAATCAGGAAAATCTTGGGACGATTTAACTGAACCAGAGAAGGCCTTTGACTGGATAAGCAATCAGTAAAATCTTGGGACGATTTAACTGAACCGGTCTAGGTCTTGAAATGTCTTCAACTGGATAAGCAATCAGGAAAATCTTGGGACGATTTAACTGAACCAGAGAAGGCCTTTGACTGGATAAGCAATCAGTAAAATCTTGGGACGATTTAACTGAACCGGTCTAGATCTTGAAATGTCTTCAACTGGATAAGCAATCAGGAAAATCTTGGGACGATTTAACTGAACCAGAGAAGGCCTTTGACTGGATAGTAAAATCTTGGGACGATTTAACTGAACCGGTCTAGGTCTTGAAATGTCTTCAACTGGATAAGCAATCAGGAAAATCTTGGGACGATTTAACTGAACCAGAGAAGGCCTTTGACTGGATAGTAAAATCTTGGGACGATTTAACTGAACCGGTCTAGGTCTTGAAATGTCTTCAACTGGATAAGCAATCAGGAAAATCTTGGGACGATTTAACTGAACCAGAGAAGGCCTTTGACTGGATAAGCAATCAGGAAAATCTTGGGACGATTTAACTGAACCGGTCTAGGTCTTGAAATGTAGCTTGAGAACTTAACTGGATCTTTCCTGAAAGGTAAAAGTCAGTCATATGCAATGCATGATATGGATCAAGCAATGATGTTCTCAACATAACTGAGATTTGTATGATGCAGTGTGTTATGCATGCTATAATGATGTATGTGATATTTCATGACTTGTATGCTTTTGTTTAGGAAAGTGAATCCTTGACGGGTGCCGGGAAGTCGTATCCTGGGTTGATGTCGAGGAATAGATTTTACTTCCGCTGGGGATGATAGTAGTTGCAAGGATACCGGTAGGAGATGATGACTCCGTTGCGGAATAAACTTGGCGAATGGAAGATTCTGCGGGGAGAAAAGATACCCTAGCGATCATGCTGGGAAGCAATACTTTGTGGGAATAGTGATGCCTTGCTGAATGTTGATAGTAACTCTGTTGGGGATACCGTTGCTGTATTGGAAGTGTGAATAGACTTCGCTGGGGATAGGAAGGAATTATGTTGACGACGACCTTCCCTTGTCTTTTGGCTGAGGATAACCCAGTTATATCCTGTTAAGGAAATAACTCTTTGAATAAAGCCGGACGACGCGTTCGTGCTCTGCGAGGGGATAAGCTTCCAGAATTTTCTGGGGATAAGCTTACTGCTTGGGGAGATGAATTCCATCTTTCCTGGGGAACTTGGATGGGACTCTCCTGGGGGAGTTTTGATATGCTGGGGAAGTGATTCCTTCGAATGTTGATGCCGCCGGGGAACAATCTTTAGACCAAGACTGCCGGGGATGCTTGTTAGGAATATATGCTGCTGGGGAATATTGGGATCTACTGGAGGGCACCCAATTTCCTTGAGACTTGTTAACTTTGTTTGGGGAAGAGTGCACTGACTGCTGTCTTCTAGGGAATTTAAGATGCCTGGTTAGGTTTTTTAGCTGAACCTACCTTGGTACCTTGGACAACTCTTTATTGCCCCTGTTTCTAGTGTAATTAGACTGCTCGGACAACTCTTTATTGCCCCTGTTTCTAGTGTAATTAGACTGCTCGGACAACTCTTTATTGCCCCTGTTTCTAGTGTAATTAGACTGCTCGGACAACTCTTTATTGCCCCTGTTTCTGAAGTGGGAGAGGAAGACTTGAGAGGTGCTGATAGCTTGCTGATGGACCAACCTTCTTCTGGTAGGCAGGTGACGAGATGACAGGACATAGTCGTACGCTTTGATCCCTAACTTTCGCCTGGACCGCCCTTTCGGGTTTTCAGTCCACCGGGATACCCATTTTTGCCCAAGCCGCCTTTTCAGGTTTTCGACTTGCCGGGTGTACAGTTTTTTATATTCATCCCTTGTTTTTGCCCGAACCCTTTTGGTTCGCCGGGAAGCCCTTATTTTTGCCTAGGTGTGTCAACCTAGCGGGTCTTTGATTGTGCGTAGTATTTTTCGACTATGTTCGTGCTTTCAGCATGTAGGGAATTGCCCCTGTTAGAAATTGTCTTGTCATGCCACCAGAAGGTGTTTGATCAGGCCAGATTCGTTGTTGAAATGCCCCAAGTGACTCAAGCGGAGGTTTGCCCCAGGCTATTTGGCCTTTGAGAGATTCTCCGAATCTTGACTGAACTGCCCCAGATGATAGACCATGATCATGTCGTGCCCCTTGATTGGAGATACTCTTGTTCATTAGACTTTCGTCATGCGAATTTCTATGCTGTTCAAACAAAAAGTCATATGCAAACAAAGTTATGTTAAAAATACAAGGCTTATGTCTGTCTCAAAGATTTTGAAAATGCATTCTTTTTTCATAAAACAAGTGAATGTTTGTAAAACATAATGTCAACTCCGTATTTACCGTAGGCCTTCAGGAGTCAGGATACCTTTCGTAACAGTATGCTTTCGAACTAACCCATGCTTCAGCTAGGACTTTTAAGGGTTGTAACGTGGCTTGGTTCACGGTTTAAGAAACAAAGTATAAAGGTTCAAATTTTATTTGTACCCACCCTCTCTTCGTGATGTTCTCCAAACCTAAACTCAGTTGATCATACATTAGACCTTGTTTGAGTCTTTGCTCTAATTTTCTGGTGATGGATAACTTATTTTGAATAGGCAGTCATTCCTTTTTTGTCGAGGGTTTGTGTGACCTCCTTTTTTGATTTTGTGATCCCTATTTTTTGCCTGAACTGTTTCTTTTGTGATTACAGTCAGCGGGATGCCCCAGTTTTGTAAGTCTCCTTCATAGGTTTTGACTTAATGGGTTTTTATTTTTTGAGACATAATGACTGCCTATCTGTATGATTGTTTGGAATTATCACTATCTTTTGTTTTGTAAGGACCTTTTTGGTGCCATTCGTTATGTACTTGGATCAACTGAGAGACTACCCTGCCCCAGGTTATGATAAAGGGTTTTGATTTTCGAAAAGAAAAACTCCTACTTCTTTGGCTCAAAGGGGTTGACGAGGGATTATCTTCCTTATTACTCCAGTGTTTTAGGAATTGAGACAATGCCTGTACCTCATCAGCGGGGTCTGTTCAAAAGCATACTGTAAAGATTGCGGTATCGTTTTCGTCATCCTCCCTCAAGAGGCTTAGAATTATTGATTGAGAGAGTTGACATTAGAACAAATATGAAAATAATTTGCGTATAGTGAATACGAATATATTGATTCAAAATAGACATAAGCGATGCATTAATGAAATAACAATGTTTTAACAATGAGTAAATGTTTGAACAAAAGAAAATTGCAACTTGAACATTCGAATGAACAAAATTTTCTAGTCTCAGGGCTTGTCACTTCAAATGGTGAGCCTTGGAGGGATGGTAGAAAAATTCAGCCTGACCATCTTGTGTGAATTCCAGTGCTCCTTCATCAATCAGATCCTGGATCTTGTTTTTCAAAGCCCAACACTCGTTTGCATTATGTCCTGGACAGGCAGAGTGGTAGGCACACCTTTTATTGGGATCATAAGCAGGATGTGCTGTGTTGGGGTTCTGGGGATGATCCCTTAATGTGATCAGGTTCAATCTCAACAGGCGTTGTAAAGCTTGAAACGGCGACATATTGAGCGGGGTGAACTGCCTCCTGGGCTTGTCTGTCTGAAGTTGGTGAAGTTGCTGCCGAATTGGTGATACTGGAGCCATATGAGGAGCTTTCTCCTTGCCTCTTTGTCTCAAAGGTGGTGGAACGATGATTGGCTTTTTACCCTTAGATGTTTGCCCCAGTTGGTTGCCCTGAAGCAGTTTGTTGATGAGAACCCCGAGCTCATCTTGTCTTTGAGTTAAACCTTGAATGGCAGTCATCTGCCCCAGCATCTGGGCTTTCAATGCATCCACCTCAGCTTGTAGGTGTTCCAGCCTTTCATCCTCAGCACTGTTCCTGACAAAAGTCTCCATGATAAGTGTCCTTAGCTCTTCCTGCCCCTTGGATAGATTCAGGAGGATTTTCCCGAACCGGGTCTCTTGAGCAAGAAAGTCCTGATTGTCTTGTTGGGAAGCCATGGCTGAAATAAACAGCGGGAAAGGTGAGTGACCTGCAAAAGGGATACCTGTGGTGCAATGATGTGTATGATATGCATGCAATATTTTCAAGGACCTCGCGGGGTAAACAAGGAAATTTGTTAGCATTTGAATTTAGAGCTTGATTGAAGGACACCCAAGTTATTAAGAACTCTTCTTCAAGAGTCAAAGGCTCACCATATCAAGTGGGTCATAGCCCCTGACTTTAGTCATCATGTCTGGTTTTGATTTCCAAACAACCTTGGTTAGGGAACCTTCTTCAGGAGTCAAAGCTCACCATATCGAGTGGGTCATAGCCCCTGACAACATTGGCTAGAGGAAAATGAATCCTCTTTGCCCCTTGCTAGATGTTTGATTTATATGACCTGCATCACAAGCCCTTGAGATCCTTGAAATGGGTTAGGATGTATGCAATGGTATGATGTCATGATATGCATGGGGTAATGTGAGTAACCCTGTTATGAGTCCAAATTAAGGACTGCAAAAACCTGCAAGAAACTTAGGATACCCTGTTATGAGTCCTAATTAAGGACTACAAACACAACCTGCAAGAGACAAATGTCAGGTAATAAGCATGCAAGTAGTTCAAGTAGGAAGGCACACAAGTCACACAAGAGAAACCCTTAGGGTTTAGGCCAGCATGGGGTCTGGGTAGTACCCTCTTGAAGTTGGTGGGCTCAACCTGTCCTATCAAAGAAACCGGGTTCTAAGGTTCCCAATATCACGGGATTGCTTTCATTGTTCATCGTTTCGATTTAGCCACTGAACTGGCGACCGAAATATTCCAGGAAAGCAACCCTCAATTGAGTGTAGTATCGAGTATCAACCAACCTCGGACTGCACCAAAGTCAGTTATCTCACTACCCTAAAGAGGCCAAGATTGTTCAATTAAGGTTCCTAAGGTCTGTTGATGCTTCATGACACCACATGGAGGCCCCGTACTCTCCTTGACTGACTCAAGGGTTACCGGTACACACCAAAGTGCCACATCAACGTAGCAGACTGTTTCAACCATGTCGGTATACCCCGCACAGTTCCCTCACAGCCTTGTTGCTACTTTCTAAAAGGGTATCCCCCAGATCCGGGTTAGGATCTATAGAACTCCCAAGCAACCCACAATTTTAAAGCACACAAGGAAAACAATTGAAAACACAGTTATGAACTAGCCCTAAGGTACACCTCACTTTAAGTTTTTCCCCAGCAGAGTCGCCAGTTCTGTGATCGGTGGATCTGGAACTGACTGTTTTAAAGCTGGCTCGCGAAATGTCGCGGAAGCAAGAGTCGCCACCGTCTTTTATTTTCTCCAATTGGAAAGGACAAAAGCACAGAAAAATTCCTTTAAAGAGATTGCTCTCGGTTCGGGAGGTAGGTTATAGAAAGGGAAGGTGTTAGCACCCTTTCTATCCATGGTTATCCATGGGCTCTTAGGTACTTGCTCAATGTGTTTTCAAAATTGTTTGTTTGCTTTTCAATGTGGGTTTCAAAAATATTATTTGAAAAGTTTCAGTTCAACTCGTACGTCAGAGTGTTTGAAAAGTTCGTTTTGAAAGGTTTTTGAAAGTGTTTTGAGTTGGGATGCGTTCAGTGATTGTCCAAGATGCTAATGGGAAAAGAATCAAGGCTTGAAAGATCCTCTAGCACTGATTTCAGATTTGTGTTTTAAGGAGAAATTTTCAATATGCCAATGCTTGTTTGGGCGCAGCTTATGATGTCCTATGGTTAGGGTTTGACTCAGTGATCATCATGGAATAGACTTGGCTAGTTTTTTGGCCTTAATTCATGCTTAGGAAAGAACAAGCCCCAGGGTTTTCACTCTTAACCATCTTTCCTCCTTTTTAGCCAAAACCTAGACTTAGTGTGCAAATCAACCCTAGCCTGATTTCTTGAGTTGGTTCATGATACATAGAAATTGTCCAAGTTCACATGACACTATTCCATTGGCTTTTAAATTTTATTTGAATTTTCAAAGAATTAAAATGAATTAAATCATCAAAAATTAAATAAAATAAAAAAATCAATATTTGGTCTTGAAATTAACCATGGGACACGTGTGTGGCATGACAAGGATGAACCAAGTGGAAAAAATGGGGCCCTTTTGTCAAAAATTGGATTTTCCAAGCTAGTTGACTTTTGCCATTTCACAAAAATTTCTCAACTTCTACAAGGCATAACTTGCTCAATTTTTAAGCTTTTCACATGTTCTTGGACATTTTGGAAAGGTCTTTGAGTCCTTTAACCAATGCCTTTGGTCCCATGTCATTTTGATTTACCAATCTCAAGTTATGGTCTTTGACTTAAAGTCCCTTTTTGTTGACTTTTGAAAATGACCTGTAATGTTGAAATTGATAACTTTTTGTGAGAGCATTTCTTGGGCTTGAAGTATGAAGATGAGTTGTAGGAAATGTCTTTCTCTTCAAAATGAGCTTTGGATGGAATTTTTCTGATAATCCATGTGAAAGTTATGCCCTGGTCAATTTCAGTTGACTTTTTCAGCTGTCCAAATATAGCAACTTTTGCATCTTTGATGATTTCTGAGCCAAATTTTGAGAATCATGATCAAGCATTGATCAAATGATGTTTGTGGCTTCAAAATGATATATTGACCAAAAGTTTGAACTTTGACTGCCAAATGACCATTTTGCCCCTACAGTTGACTGTAGTGCAATTTAGGGTTTTGACTGTGCAATCTTGAGCTGAATGCCTTGAAACTTGATATGAGGATGCTTGACCATGTTTGTAAGCATATGAGACTTGATTGGGCTTTTGAACACTTCTTTTTCTTGATCAGACTCAAAACCCTAATTTTGACTGTATAGGAGACAGTTGCACTGCACAACCCTTGGGGAATTTTGTGACTTGGCTTGGCAATTTCTTGAAGAATATGGGAGGGCAAATTTTGGGGTATAACAGTGTTGCATGAAACTTTCTTTATAAATCTTTATTAATGTTTATCCTTTTTAACTTGCTAAGTGTTTGGATTTGAGTTGTTGTACAAATGGATGGTTTGAATCGAGACTTAGGATGAATATTTATTGGGCTTAGATTTTAGAGATAGATTTAGACTTAGCAATCACTTAGGTATTGTGATCGGTGGGAATGAGAACTGACTGTTTTGGAATGTTGGTTCGCGTTTGCGTTTGTTTTTGCAAAATGTCGTGGTAAGCAAGAGTCGCCACCATCTTTTATTTTATCCAACAAGGAAAGGACAAAAGCACAGAAAAATTCCTTTTCGAGATGTTTCTCGGGTTCTGGAGGTAGATTATAGAAAGGGAAGGTATTAGCACCCTTTCTATCCGTGGTTATCCACGGGCTCTTAGGTGCTTGCTCACTATGTTTTCAAAAGTTTGCTTTTCTTTGTGATTGTGGGTTTGAAAAGAGTTTTCGTTTGAAAGAAGTGCAAGTGCGAAAAGTTTTGTTTTTGTTTTCAAAAGAGAAAGTACTTAAGAACATCTACCTACTCAAAAAGGAATTAAACTGTGCAAATGTCCTTTAGACAATGCTATCCCACTATTGAGTAGTAGGTAGCACCGTCGTTGGAGTTTTCGGGTCAATTCGATTTAAGGGACGTGTGGCCACTAAAGCAATGTTAGGACGCCTTAGCGGTAACCCTAATGTCTTAGATCATTTTTCCGAGGCAACCGTTTTGAGGCAACTTATGATCTTTGGACAAAAGGACGACCTCTAAAACTTCCTATACTCAATGACCACGTTCGAGGCAACCAAGTGAGGCGTACCCTAAGAGTGGCATGTACGAGTGTGTCAATTTTCAGTTTATATTATCTTTGTACATGTTATGGTGAGCTACGGTTGATTTTAAATTAAAGGTTAATCTTGTCATGCATAACCTATTATTCAAACATCTAGCAGTTACTGGTTGCGGAAATTAAATTGTGGAAATTTTAAATCTAAGCTATTACAAGGCGTCGGGTATTTACATCGCCAAAAACAAACCCTTAAAATTAAATGCGAAAAAGTAAATAAAAGCGGTAAATAAAATCATAAGTTAAAGCTATTACATCCTCGGAGCAATTACAATTATGGATCAAAAATAATATGCACGCGAGAAAATTGAATCGGAACGTCGTAGGGTTTTGACCCTTTTTATTTAAAAAAAGCATATTTTTTGTTCTTTTTTGAATTAAGGATTAAGTCTAAATTAATAATGGAATTAATTAATTAAAAGAAAATATTTTTGAGTTTTTTATTTAAATTAAGGAAATAAAATTAGAAAGGTAAAAATATATCAAAATCCTAATTCTAAATAAATTTTAATTTAATGCAAAATATGTTAAGATTAGACCTAATAAAAAAAAACTAAATTAATTGGTTAATGGTTTATTTACAAAAATAATAAAATTAATGATGAAAATAATATTTTTTATGATCTCTGATTTTTATATAAAAAAAGGTTAATTTGTTAATTGGTTAAAAAATAAAAATAAAACAAATTAAACAAAAGAAATATAGAAAAAGAGAAAGAATAAACCGAAGGGGGGTTTGGGCCTAGAAGGGAGGTTGATTCAGCAATTCCAGGCCCAAATTCAATCAGCCTTGTTTGACTTTCAGATTGCCTGGGCGTTTGTTGACCAAGGTTCATGGTGAACCTCCATCCTTAGCCATTGGATCTGCCTTGGTAACCACGTATCCTTTGAGATCTGGAGGTATATGGTACTCCCTGCCTGAAGTGCTGCAAGTGAATGCCTGAAATAAAATGATAACAAAGTTTGGGGGACCTGGGATTCAAACCCAGGTCCCAATGGACGATTCAACCAACTGAACCAAGATGTTAACCTGTTAGTGGATTATTAATCAAATATTATAAAACAAACCAACAATTATTCCCTGAAAAGCGCGCTAATATTCAAACGAGCCAACCACACTATGACACATCTTCGTCTTCTTCAAATAAATCCCTGGTTATTTACCTGCGGATTTTTATCTGCAGGAAGTTTCGTGGGATGGTTCTAAAATACTTCCTAGGCCATATAAATGCAAACTAAGAGTGCCAATGCACTCGTTTCCTTCCGCTGAACTCATCCATGGCCATTATTGGCCTTAATTTAACCTGTACACAAAACGCCTAAAAAACATACACAAGAACCCTAGGTTCTGGATAGGGGTTAGAGGCCACAAAAATCAAATCAAATAATGCAGAATCAATGTAAATTACATGGTGAGTATGAATGCGCAAACCATTTGGCAAAAAGACGCAAGGAAAGTGGTTCACAATTTCATGTACAGAGGCAATTTCAAGAGCAATTACAGCGAGTTTTAGGCTGCCTTAGGGCTTGGTTTTGATTGGTGTAGCTCCACTGGGTGTCAAGGAAGAGAATAGCGTTGTGCTTTTGGTCTGAAAGTGCCTCCAATGTGGTTTTGATCTCACACTTTTCAAGCTTTTTTGTCAAGTTGCTCTGGCTGTTTCTGCAAGGTTTTGTGCGTTTTTTTTCGTCCCCCTAGAGTTTTGTGTGTATGAGGTTTATATAGATAAAGGAATTTAGGTCAATGTTTGTGTATCAAATCTTGGCCCATTATGATGAAGAGATTTGATTTGATTTCTTCATAAAGACTTGCTATATTTGATTCAATCACGTGCCAATCTGCTTTCATGCGTTACTGCCAGCCTGTTATGAGCTGTTTAGGCCTCCAACATGATAAAAATCGAAAGCTGACCTACCCCTGCAGGTCCACTTCCCTTCGAATTTGCTTTCTTCGATAGCTCTAAGCTCCACTTCGAATTAATCCAGCTTCGATGTCACAGCCCCTTTGATTGGGACTCCTTCTGCTTCGACTGCACGTTTGCAAGGACAACATGCCATTTTGAACTTGGGGTGGACCTGGAAAGGTTAGGATATGTTTTTTTTGCTTAGTCATGCCAGCCTACTTCATTTCTTCGAATCTACATTGCTTTGCCAGCTTCAAAGTCCCATTTGAGCCAATCAAGACTATCCTTAGTAGAACCTTGTTCTACTTAATGGTTCTGAGTCGAATTGTGCCGGCTTCAATACTAGGGCTCCTTCGATTAAACCACCCTTTGCTTCGATCTCCTGTCCTTTTGAAGAAAATTCCCTATTAGGCAATTTCGACCAGCTCTTGGCCTTGTGATGAGTCTAAGTTCTGATTCGAAGTATTCAAAATTTCCTTCATCATAGCATCTTAGATTAAGACTAACTCTGCAATGAAATTCCATTCGAAGGTCATTTCATTTTGATGTTCTGATTGAGGTAAATTATGAAGTTCCAGTTGAAGGACCCTCTGAAGTACTAGTCGAAGCATTATGAAATTGACTTGATCGAAGGGGTCCAGCGCTCAATCGAAGACTTGCACACCAAATCTTGATCGAAGGGTTCCAAACACCTAATCGAAGCTTACTAATCAAAGCCTGATCAAAGAGTGTCAAATGCCCAATCGAAGACTGGTGAGTCAAGCCTGTATCAAAGTATTTTGGATACCCAATCGAAGACTTTTCCCAGATGCCAATCGAAAGACACTTTGTTCATCTTCAAAAAACTTTATTTTCGTTAGGCAAATGTTTGTGACCAACCATGTAAGGGAAGACCTTTGAAAACATGAGAGGGCAAATTTTGGGGTACAACAGTTGCCCCTGTTCAATTTTCTTAAACCTGAAGATATAGATTGGCTTTCGAGCCTTTCGTGATCCGAAGGTGGAAGATAATTGAACACTAGAGTGCCCATAAATTTGCACTCGCATGGTGTAGTATCAGCATTGTGATGTCGGGAATGGGCTTACAGATGCCATTTGGAGAGATGATGGATAGTTGTTAGAGATGGGCTTAAGGATGCCATCCAGAAATGATTGCTGGACTGTATTTGAATGAGTGACAGAATCACATCCGAATCTGGATCGTATCTGGACTGTTATTTGAAGGTCTCTGATTGCCTGTCGTTAACTGGAAGAAATAAATCTAACCAAAGGAGGTCTTTAGTTGCCTGTTTTAACTGGAAGAAATAAATCTAACCAGAGAAGGTCTTTTTTGATAATGATGTGTGATGAAAGAATCTGAGACGATTGCTACTCCAAACAGATGATGAAGGAATCTGAGACGATTGCTACTCCAAACAGATGATGAAGGAATCTTGGACGATTACTACCTCAGCAGGATGATGAAGGAATCTTGGACGATTACTACCTCAACAGGATGATGAAGGAATCTTGGATGACTACTACAATAGTAGGATGATGAAGGAATCTTGGATGACTTCTACCTAAGCAGGATGATGAAGGAATCTTGGATGACTACTACCTCAGCAGGATGGTGAAGGAATCTTGGATGACTTCTACCTCAGCAGGATGATGAAGGAATCTTGGATGACTACTACCTCAGCAGGATGGTGAAGGAATCTTGGATGACTACTACAACAGCAGGATGATGAAGGAATCTTGGATGACTTCTACCTCAGCAGGATGATAAAGGAATCTTGGATGACTTCTACCTCAGCAGGATGGTGAAGGAATCTTGGATGACTTCTACCTCAGCAGGATGATGAAGGAATCTTGGATGATTACTACCTCAAAAGGAAATGAAGGAATCTTTGACGACTGCTACTCCAAAAGGTAATGACTTTTATCTGTCGATCGATCTTTCCTGAAAAGGTAAAGAGTTAGTTGTATGCAATGTCATGATGTATGCATTGTGTAATGATGTTCTCAAAATAAATGAGATTTATGTTATATGTATTTTGTATGCATATGCTATGAATGTTATTAAAATGTAATTTTGTCTTGGAGAATAAATTCTTGACAAGTGTTGGGGAGTTATTAAATCCTGGACTGTTGTTGAAGAGTAGGTATGTCTTCAAACTTTGCTTAGAATGTTTTCACTGAGGATCCTTGTTTTGTTGAGGAGAACTCCGTTGGGGAAAGTTGTGAACTCTGTGGAGAGTATTGATTCATTCTTGGGGAACAAGTTCAGGAGTCTCGGTTGTCCGTTGCTCTATTGGGGAGTCAAAGTTAAACTGACATCTGGTCGGGTCCAGGTTTCACAGTAACTTGCTGGGGATTGTAGAGTAGTCTACTGGAGAAGAGGAGTTGTGGTCCTTTAATTTGTAGTAGTCGGCGAGGCAAACTCAAGTTGGGGATTTCTGCCATTTGTATGAGAAATAAACCATGTTGCCGGTCTGCTAGAGAGGTGACGACTTCGTTGAAGTTGTCTAAACTGGGGAAAGGTTTTCAGAGATTAAACTCTTGTTGGGGAATCATCCTATGAGAAGGATTTTGGGGAGATTTGTCACTGCCCCTAGCAGAGAGTGTTTGTGGCACTGCCTGAAAATGTTTGACTGTATGTAACCCTTTATTGAGATTGACGTTTTAATGCCCCAAGTGACGGTGAGGGAGACTTGCCCCTAGGTTAACCTGCAATTGAGAGATTTCTTGAAATCTTGACTGGATTGCCCCAGGTTTACTGAACTTTGAAAGTTTTGTTTCAATCTTGACTGGACTGCCCCAAGTTTACTGGACAACACCATATCAAGTCCCCTTTTGCTGATAGGAGATTTTGGCCACGGGAGTGTCATCCCACTTTAAGTGATTTTACTCACTGAGAGAGCTTTCGTTCCTCCGAACATTCACTGTATGAATTTCTTCGCTGTCAAACAAATAACCATGTGCAAACAACGATATTCAAATAATGCAAAGTTTATGCTTGTCTCGAAGTTTTGAAAAATGCGTTTTTTAGCAGAAAACTTTTTATAAGACAAATTCAACACAAGATTTAGGGCAAAGCCCTATAGGAGTCAGGATACCTTTTGTAACAGTATGCTTTTGAACTAACCCATGCTTCAATTAGTACTTTTGAAGGGTTGTAACGTGGCTTGGTTCATGGTTTAAGAAACAAAGGATAAAGGCTCAAAGCATATTTGTACCCACCCGCTCTTCGTGATGTTCTTCAATCCTAAACTCAGTTAATTGTGCGTCAAACTCTATTCGAATTTAGAATGACGTTTTGGTGACGGTTCACACAAGTTGGATTTTGGAAGGCAGTCATCATTTTTTTTGCAACATTTTTCATGTTGTCGAGGATTTGTAATGACCTCATTCTTTTGATTTATTATCCCTAATTTTTGCCTGACTGTTCCTATTTTCGAGATTACAGTCAGCGGGATGCCCCAGCTTTCTTAAGCCTCCTTTATAGATTTTGGCTCAGTGGGCTTTTCTCTTTTGAGAGATTGACTGCCTATGAGATAAGGAACCACCACTGTCTTTTGATTCCAGAGGAATGCTTTTGATGTCTTTCGTTGTATTATGAACTGAGAGTTTTGTGACTTCAATGCGCATCTCTTTTTTTTTGAATTAACTGAAAGACTACCCTGCCCCAGGTTTAATCAAAGGTTTCAATTTGTTTTAAAACAGAAAACTCCTACTTCTTTGGCTCGAAGGGGTTGACTAGGGATTGTCTTCCTTATAACTCCAGTGTTTAGGATTTGAAAGAAACGCCTGTACATCGTCAGCGAGGTCTGTTCAAAAGCATATTGTATGAGATTATGGTATTGTTACGTCATCCTCCCTCTAAAGGCTTGTAACTTTTAGCAAGAGTTGAATGTCATAAGGAGAGTAAAAAGCATAGTTTAAATGTAATGAAAATGAAAGGATGAATTCAAGACAAACATATGCAATGCATTAATGAAACAGAGTTTGACATTAATAGATAATTGTTTGAATAACAAAAGAAATTACAACTTGAAAATTCAAATGAAACAAAGACATTCTCAATGATGTGGCGTAGGAGCAGTGATCACATTTGGGGTCTTTGGAGGGTCAAACTTGATCTCCTTGGTATCAATCAAGTCTTGGATCTTGTTCTTCAAAGTCCAATAGTCGTCGGTGTCATGTCCAGGACTGTCAGAATGGTAGGCACACCTCACACTCGGATTATACTTAGAAGAGGAAGTATCGGGATTTTGAGGAGGATCCTTTAGCGTGATTAGCTTTAACTTCAGAGAATGTTGTAACGCTTGAGACAAAGGCATGTTGATGTTAGTATACTGCCTTTCTTGATATCTTACCCTACGCCTATTGCTCTGTCTTTGTTAAACAGGCGTGGGATCGGAGATCAGGATTGCCCCTACATGTTGATCATGACGACTCTTTTTACCAATCACTGCATCAGACTCTTTCTTCCCATTATAGGGATTTTTCTGAGCATCAGAAGGTGTTTCTTCTTGAATCTTCCCACTTTTGATGCCAGCTTCGACCCTTTCGCCGGTCAGTATTAGCTCGGTGAATCCGGCTGAAGAGCTTCCGATCAAGTGTTTGAAGAAAGGCCCTGTCAAAGTTCCCATGAAGATGTCAATCAGCTCCCTGTCAATTAAAGGGGGTTGCACCCTACCAGCCAAATCTCTCCACTTTTGGGCGTATCCTTTGAAGCTCTCGTTGGAACCCATGGTCATGTTCTGCAATTGCACACGAGTTGGTGCAAGATCAGCATTGTACTGATACTGCTTATAGAAAGCAGCAGCTAAATCCTCCCAGGTGTAGATGCGAGAACTCTCCAATTCATAGAACCATTCGAGTTGAGTCCCTACTAGGCTTTCTTGGAAGAAATGGATCCAAAGCTCCGGATCAGTTGTGTATGGTTGAATCTTGTGGACATAAGACTTTAAGTGCATCTTAGGGCAAAAGACTCCATCGTACAGGGCAAAAGTAGGGATTTTGAATTTTGGCGGGATGACCACTCCAGAAACCAAACCCATGTCTCCTAAATCCAAGCCAGGTATCTGTTGAATTTCCATTGCACTGAGACGGTCTTCAAGTTGCTTATATCTATCCTCAGTAGGAGGATACTGGTCTTCATCAAAGTCTGTGTCATTGTCAGAAACCACAGGGCTAGGACCCTTTCTTTCCTCTTGATTCTCTCCCCCTCCAGATGAATGGGAAAAATCAGTCTCCTGTTGCAAATTGTTCCCGAATCTGCGACCCATATTCAAGAGGACCACCTTCTTCTTCTTCTTCTTCTTCCTGTCCTTCAAGATAAGAGTCTTTAAATCTTGTTGACTCTTGGCCAAGTTCACGAACATTTCCTGAAACTGAGCATTCTGAGCTTGAAGAGCCTTGATGGCTTGATCAGTAGGTGTTTCAGAAGACATGATTGCTTAAATAAACAGCGAAGAAGATGTGAAACCTGTAATGGTACCTGTAATGAAATGATATGTATGATATATGTATGCAATGTTTTCAAGGATATCGCGGGGTAAACAAGAAACTGTTAGAATTTGAATCTGGTAGCTTGATTGAAGGAGCTTCATGTTGCTGAGAGTCCTTCTTCAAGAGTCAAGCTCACCATATCGAGTGGGTCATAGCCCCTGACTCAAGTTATCGTGCTTGGATTTCTAGACAACTTTGGCTAGAGGAAAATAAATCCCCTTTGCCCCTTGCTAGCCATTTGATTTACCATAACCTGCATCACAGACCCTTGAGATCCTTGAAATGGTTAAAGAAATGTTAAGGCATGATGTTATGATGTGTATGTTATGCGTTTAAGCAAAAGTGTGAGGTGATGTAAGTAAGCCCTGCAATAAATCCAGATTATTGGATAATGACTGTAAACAAAACCTGCAAGGAACCCATGTTGTCAGATAACAAGAATGTGCAAGTAGTTCAAGTTTGAAGGCACACAAGTCACACAAAAGAGCCCTTAGATTTCAGGCTGGCATGGAGCTTAGGTACTACCCTCTTTCAGTTCAGTTGGTTAAAACCTGTCCTAAAAATAGTAACCGGGTTCTAGAGGATCTCAATATCACTGACTACCCTCAATCGATCATAATTCCAGTTTAGCAACCTTTTCTTGCGGCCGGAATCATCGCGAGAGTTTAGTCTCAATGAGTGTAACATACTGCTACTGTTATATGGCCAAGTTGGTCAATTTAAGGTTCTAAGGTCAGTTGGTGCTTAATGACTCCTTAGAAGACCCATATTCTCCTCGTTCCAACACAAGGGATATCGGTACAGACTAAGGTGCCACACCAACGTAGATACTGCTTCATCCGTGTCGGTCTATGCCGGACAAATCCCTCACAGTTTATTGCTACTTACCTAAAGGGTATCCCCAGATCCGGGTTAGGATCTATAGAACTCCGATACAAGCCCACAAAATTTAAAGCATACAAAGCATACAATTGAAAACACAAGTGATCTAATCCTAAGGTACACCTCACTTATAAGAATCCCCAGCAGAGTCGCCAGTTCTGTGATCGGTGGGAATGAGAACTGACTATTTTGGAATGTTGGTTCGCGTTTGCATTTGTTTTCGCAAAATGTCGCGGTAAGCAAGAGTCGCCACCGTCTTTTATTTTATCCAACAAGGAAAGGACAAAAGCACAGAAAAATTCCTTTTCGAGATGTTTCTCGGGTTCGGGAGGTAGATTATAGAAAGGGAAGGTATTAGCACCTTTTATATCCGTGGTTATCCACGGGCTCTTAGGTACTTTCTCACTATGTTTTCAAAAGTTTGCTTTTCTTTGTGATTGTGGGTTTGAAAAGAGTTTTCGTTTGAAAGAAGTGTAAGTGCGAAAAGTTTTGTTTTTGTTTTCAAAAGAGCAAGTACTTAAGAACATCTACCTACTCAAAAAGGAATTAAACTGTGCAAATATCCTTTAGACAATGCTTACCCACTATTGAGGAGTAGGTAGCACCGTCGTTGGAGTTTTCGGGTCAATTCGATTTAAGGGACGTGTGGCCACTAAAGCAATGTTAGGACGCCTTAGCGGTAACCCTAATGTCTTAGATCATTTTTCCGAGGCAACCGTTTCGAGGCAACTTATGATCTTTGGACAAAAGGACGACCTCTAAAACTTCCTATACTCAATGACCACGTTCGAGGCAACCAAGTGAGGCGTACCCTAAGAGTGGCATGTACGAGTGTGTCAATTTTCAGTTTATATTATCTTTGTACATGTTATGGTGAGCTACGGTTGATTTTAAATTAAAGGTTAATCTTGTCATGCATAACCTATTATTCAAACATCTAGCAGTTACTGGTTGCGGAAATTAAATTGTGGAAATTTTAAATCTAAGCTATTACAAGGCGTCGGGTATTTACATCGCCAAAAACAAACCCTTAAAATTAAATGCGAAAAAGTAAATAAAAGCGGTAAATAAAATCATAAGTTAAAGCTATTACATCCTCGGAGCAATTACAATTATGGATCAAAAATAATATGCGCGCGAGAAAATTGAATCGGAACGTCGTAGGGTTTTGACCCTTTTTATTTAAAAAAAGCATATTTTTTGTTCTTTTTTGAATTAAGGATTAAGTCTAAATTAATAATGGAATTAATTAATTAAAAGAAAATATTTTTGAGTTTTTTATTTAAATTAAGGAAATAAAATTAGAAAGGTAAAAATATATCAAAACCCTAATTCTAAATCAATTTTAATTTAATGCAAAATATGTTAAGATTAGACCTAATAAAAAAAAACTAAATTAATTGATAAATGGTTTATTTACAAAAATAATAAAATTAATGATGAAAATAATAATTTTTATGATCTCTGATTTTTATATAAAAAAAGGTTAATTTGTTAATTGGTTAAAAAATAAAAATTAAACAAATTAAACAAAAGAAATATAGAAAAATAGAAAGAATAAACCGAAGGGGGGTTTGGGCCTAGAAGGGAGGTTGTTTCAGCAATTCCAGGCCCAGATTCAATCAGCCTTGTTTGAATTTCAGATTTCCTGGGCGTTTGTTGACCAAGGTTCATGGTGAACCTCCATCCTTAGCCATTGGATCTTCCTTGGTAACCACATATCCTTTGAGATCTGGAGGTATATGGTACTCCCTGCCTGAAGTGCTGCATGTGAACGCCTGAAATAAATTGATAACAAAGTTTGGGGGACCTGGGATTCGAACCCAGGTCCCAATGAACGATTCAACCAACTGAACCAAGATGTTAACCTGTTAGTGGATTATTAATCAAATATTATAAAACAAACCAACAATTATTCCCTGAAAAGCGCGCTAATATTCAAACGAGCTAACCACGCTATGACACATCTTCGTCTTCTTCAAATAAATCCCTGGTTATTTACCTGCGGATTTTTATCCGCAGGAAGTTTCATGGGATGGTTCTAAAATACTTCCTAGGCCATATAAATGAAAACTAAGAGTGCCAATGCACTCTTTTCCTTCCGCTGAACTCATCCATGGCCATTATTGGCCTTAATTTAACCTGTACACAAAACGCCTAAAAAACATACACAAGAACCCTAGGTTCTGGATAGGGGGTTAGAGGCCACAAAAATCAAATAAAATAATGCAGAATCAATGTAAATTACATGGTGAGTATGAATGCGCAAACCATTTGGCAAAAAGACGCAAGGAAAGTAGTTCACGATTTCATGTACAAAGGCAATTTCAAGAGCACTTACAACGAGTTTTAGGCTTCCTTAGGGCTTGGTTTTGATTGGTGTAGCTCCACTGGGTGTCAAGGAAGAGAATAATGTTGTGCTTTTGGTCTGAAAGTGCCTCTAATGTGGTTTTGATCTCACACTTTTCAAGCTTTTTTTTCAAGTTGCTCTGGCTGTTTCTGCAAGGTTTTGTGCGTTTTTTTCGTCCCCCTAGAGTTTTGTGTGTATGAGGTTTATATATACAAAGGAATTTAGGTCAATGTTTGTGTATCAAATCTTGGCCCATTATGATGAAGAGATTTGATTTGATTTCTTCATAAAGACTTGCTATATTTGATTCAATCACGTGCCAATCTGCTTTCATGCGTTACTGCCAGCCTGTTATGAACTGTTTAGGCCTCCAACATGATAAAAATCGAAAGCTGACCTACCCCTGCAGGTCCACTTCCCTTCGAATTTGCTTTCTTCGATAGCTCTAAGCTCCACTTCGAATTAATCCAGCTTCGATGTCACAGCCCCTACGATTGGGACTCCTTCTGCTTCGAATACACGTTTGCAAGGACAACATGCCATTTTGAACTTGGGGTGGACCTGGAAAGGTTAGGATATGTTTTTTTTGCTTAGTCATGCCAGCCTACTTCATTTCTTCGAATCTACATTGCTTTGCCAGCTTCAAAGTCCCATTTGAGCCAATCAAGACTTTCCTTAGTAGAACCTTGTTCTACTTAATGGTTCTGAGTCGAATTGTGCCAGCTTCAATACTAGGGCTCCTTCGATTGAACCACCCTTTGCTTCGATCTCCTGTCCTTTTGAAGAAAATTCCCTATTAGGCAATTTCGAGCAGCTCTTGGCCTTGTGATGAGTCTAAGTTCTGATTCGAAGTATTCAAAATTTCCTTCATCAGAGCATCTTAGATTAAGACCAACTCTGCAATGAAATTCCATTCGAAGGTCATTTCATTCTGATGTTCTGATTAAGGTAAATTATGAAGTTCCAGTCGAAGGACCCTCTGAAGTACTAGTCGAAGCATTATGAAATTGACTTGATCGAAGGGGTCCAGCGCTCAATCGAAGACTTGCACACCAAATCTTGATCGAAGGGTTCCAAACACCTAATCGAAGCTTACTAATCAAAGCCTGATCAAATAGTGTCAAATGCCCAATCGAAGACTGGTGAGTCAAGCCTGTATCGAAGTATTTTGGATACCCGATCGAAGACTTTTCCCAGATGCCAATCAAAAGACACTTTGTTCATATTCAAAAAACTTTATTTTCGTTAGGCAAATGTTTGTGACCAACCATGTAAGAGAAGACCTTTGAAAACATGAGAGGGGAAATTTTGGGGTACAACAGGTATCAATTCTTAATGCCTTTGTGTTGTTTTTTGTTGCGCTGAGAGATCGCCGACATAGAGTGATACAGTTGATATCTCGCTCTGGGTTAGAGATGACATATGTGTGAGTGATACGTGATGATATTGAAGAGTAGTTTAGGTTAAGTGGAATTGGGTAGTAAGATTTAAGTATTTGATATGGTAAACGAAATACAAACTTGAGAGTTCTTTACTATTCGAAGAATGAAATTCTTTTTATGTTGATAACTTTTAACTCCCGCTCCTCACAATTAAACCCATTCTATTCCCAAACTCATAAATGTGAAACTTTTCGAACGGAAACTCAGTAGCAATAATCCATGTGGAGACGATATGATATAACCTATAAAAATACTTACTTTTGCTTGATGCTTTACCGCTTCAGCAAAATGGCACCGTTGAAGCTATTCGAACACCTAACTTTATTTATCCCAAGAAAATATATAGGGAAAAGAAAATATAGAGAAAACCTTTGATATTGGGAAAAGAACATGGTCTCGCAACCAAATATCAGGTCAGGGAGTCAATTACACAAGGGGAATGTAATAGCACACCTCACGTGTTTGTTACTCCAAGGGATTCACTATTGTTATCTTAATCAATGGATGTGTATATCTAAAACTTACTTGCTAAAGGGAAATGTATGTATAAATTCATTGGGAAAAAGAAAAGGTTTTTATTAGTGTATTCGCCTGTGTATTGAAACTCCATGCCTACTGTCGCACGCGCAAATCAGAACTAAGAGAGAACAAAATTGCGACAGTGATGATATATAAAGAAATGTAGCGGTAAAGATTTGAGATTAAGCCATCAATTGACTTATCTCAACACAATAAAGTCGCCACCGCACTTTATTGTTTCCAGAGGGAAGTGAGAAAAAAGCAAACAAAACCCACAATGAAATAAAAGATCAGAGATCGAGGTACGGAGTTCGGTTATGCAAAGGGAAGGTGTTAGCACCCTAAGCATCTACGGTACTCCGTAGATCCACTTTGTTTGGTTTCTTTTAAAAGGAGTGTTATGTAAAGGTTTACTTGCTAAAGGAAAAGAATGAATGAGTATTTATAAACAAAAGAAAATGAAATGTTTTTTTATTATTTTGTTGCTCGCCTTGAGTCGAAAGACTTAGTGCCTATGTACTCCCTCATGCAATGGGAAAGTCAGAGCACCGTAGTTCGGCTAGAAAATACTTGTTTGTTGATTGATTTTAAACAAGGAGACAAGTCGTCATTTTTAGGAGAGAAATCTTGACTAACGTCTACAAGGTGTGAGAAAGATAGACCTTGCATCAGCAAGAGTGAGGGTTTGAGAACGCCTCTAGTACTCAAGTGGAAAAGTCGACACCTTTATAACCATGGGGATAAGAGAATGTTTCTCGACTATCAATGAATCATGTCTCACCTTAAAAAAAATTCAAGGATAAAAGTGCTCGAGCACATAAAAGAGTTTGAATGAGTTGAAGTGTTTTTGTTAGTTTTGAAAGATGTCAAAGTATGATTAAATAAATTGAAGTTTGTTTAAAGAAAAGAAGTTTAAAAGAAAATGCACTCGACAAAGTCCAAGTTTATTATGAAAGCGGTTCGAGTTTATAAATAAAGAAGATTTTGAAAAGAAGATGAGAAGGTTTTGAAAATTAAAGAAGATGGGAGGAGATGAAGGGACTATCCTAAAGCATAAGGTAAAAGTTAAGGAAGAGAACCATCTAACCAACAAGAAGCCAACACTTCACATTATGAGTCAAGATAGAATTATCATTCTTTGTATTGAAACCAAGCAAGCAAAGATACTAGACCTCATGAAAAAACCAAACTTCAAGTGTATTAAGTCTTCACAAAAATTGGGCAGAGTAACGACAAAGGTAGATCTAGAGAATTATCAAAACAACTTCAAGAATTTACTTCAATTCAGCCCTAAGAATCAATTGTCCAAGCTTGGATGTAGAGAATTGATGAAGAAAAAGTGTTTGGATGAAGGTTTAGCTCAAAGATTAGTAAGCTTCAATGCAAAGCTTACTAACTTTTATTTTTGAAAATGGAGCTTTGAGTGGATTTGGTAGATGGAGAGAATTGAGAGATTTTTTAGCAAAGTGATTTTGGCTATCAAAATCTTGAAATTTGAATGAAATGAGAGCTCTATTTATAGAGTTTAGGATTGGGATTAGTGGTAATTTGGTAATTGATTCTTGGAGCCAAAATTTGAATTAATGATAATTCTTTCAAAAATTAGAGAAAAATTGGAGCCAAAATTTGACAAGCTTGAAATTGTTGATTTTTTTCAAATTTTCATGTTGTGCAATCGATTGCACTACAGTGAAAATCGATTTAGACAATGTATTTTTTCAAAAATTGCGCAAAATGCACTTTGTGCAATCGATTTCACTCTAGGAGCAATCGATTGTACAGTGAAAAAATGAAAAAAATTTAATTCTTTTTCTTTGCAAATAGAGATTTTAGGGAAATAACACCGAAAAACCTTATTTGCCATATGCTTCAACTCGGTACCTACAAAACACAAATATGTAAAGACAAAGACAAATATTTTTTGTATTTTGATTAGAAGTTAGTCAACAACACAAGAGCAAACTTAAAGATAGGATGCAAATGTGATGAATGAAGTTTTTTATTAATGATTGTGACCAAATGAAAAAATATGATATGAAAGTGAAACTGAAAAAGTTAGGGGCGAAATTTAGGGTACAACAACTGCCCCTATTTAATTATCTTTTTTCCAGATAGGCGGAAAGTAATTAAATACAAACAGACCTGGATTTTGTCCCTGATGCGATGAGATGATAGCATATGTTATGAATGAATGCATGGACTCTTTATTTGACATATATTTTTTGAATGATGCATGAGATGAGACAAACTCTGTGGGAACATGGGGAGACTTGAAACTGGAAACTTATGGTAGTTCAGATGAAATGATGTGGAAAGGCACGCTAGGGAGACAACAAGATACTTCTGGATATCTGTCAGGGTGACAAAGAGTAACCATCAATACTTGGAAAAAAGAGATAAAACTCGAGAAGGAAAGCAGCGACATCCAAGAATGGCATTGAATGAGGCGAGCAACTCTCTGGAAAAGACAATCAGAAGCATCAAGAAGAACATTAGATGTGGGATAAGACCAAATATGAAGCTACGTCAGAGTCGTCCAGGAATGTTGTTGGACGGAAAATAAGCACGACATCCAATACTGGCTTTGAATGAAGGGAAAGCTCAACATCTAATAATGGCTTTAGGCAAGGGAAAAGATCACAACATACAATACTGACTTTGGATGAATAGAAAACTCAACGTCTAATAATGGCTTTAGACGAAAGAAAAGATTACAACATCCAATACTGGCTTTGAATGAAGGGGAAGCTCAACGTCTAATAATGGCTTTAGACGAGAGAAAAGATCACAACATCCAATACTGGCTTTGGATGGGGTGATAAAAAAACAAGGCGTCCAATACTGGCTTTGGACGGCAGAAAAGGGAACAACATCCAATACTGGGTTTGGATGGAAAAAGAGATCTTGACATTCAATAATAGCTTTGAATGAAGGAGAAGGTAACAACATCCAATACTGGATTTGGATGGAAAAAGAGATCTTGACATTTAATACTGGCTTTGAATGAAGGGAGAAAAATCATGGCGTCCAATACTGGCTTTGAACGACAACAAAGATATCAACATCCAATACTGGCTTTGGATGGAAGCAAAATATCCAGACACCCAATATTGGCTTTGGATGGAAGAAAAGGTAACAACATCCAATACTGGCTTTGGATGGAAACAAAAGATCAAGATACCCAATATTGGCTTTGGATGAAAGAAAAGGGAACAACATCCAATATTGGCTTTGGATGAAAAGGTAACGACATCCAATATTGGCTTTGGACGGCAAAAAAAAAAGATCACGACATCCAATATTGGCTTTGAACGGCAACAAAAGAAATAACACATCCAAGATTAGCATCACATGGAAAGAAAGATAGCTCATCCAAGATTAGCATTAGACTGAAAGAGAGAAACAGTCGAACTGACATCTACTTTGGTAGGTGCCGGGTAAGTTGGACTTTGATCTCAAGGTGACATGTCGACTGCAACAAGACTTCAGAAAATGCAAATGAGGATGAAACACTCTTGTTATGCGTTATGTATGAATTTTGTTATGCATGGTATGTGAATGATCTATGCATGTAATATAGACATTTACGAAAATGGAGTTTGACTCTTTTGTGGAGGTAAGATTGGAAGCTTGATTCCTCAACACAAAGAACTCTGCCAAATTTTCTTAAAAAGAAAATATCCTGAACCCAAATTTGTCACACTTGTAAATTGTATTGAATTGATGATCTTATGTGGAAAGACATGGAGAGCTACTTGGGTATTTGTCCCAGATTAGCTGACTGTTGAGGATAAACTGATCTTGGCTTTAGCCAAAAGTTGCTGGAAATGAGTTGATCATGGCTTCAACTTTGAAATGATTTTTGGAAATAAATTGATCATGGCTTCAGCTCTTGAAATGTTTGTTGGGAATAAACTGATCATGGCTTCAGTTCTTGAGATAATTGTTGGAATAAATTGATCATGGCTTCAGTTTCTGAAATGATTTATGGGAAGGAATTCCCCAGTATGAGTCTTTAAAATGATCTTCTCACTAACCAATTCTGAGAAAACTTGCACTGAGGAATAAATCTTGAACTGATTCACAGATGGATCTGGAATATACTTTCCTCTGATAGGGTCACTGACCAAGTTTCTCAGCTGTTTGAAATTCCTTGATGAGGAAAGCTTGTTTGCAAGCAAAATTGTTTATTCAAACATGGTAATTTTAATGCAAAGTTCATGCAAAAGTTTTTGAATTCAAAAATCATTTTTGAAATGATATTGTTGGTGTATGAAATGCATCACTGGTTAAAACACAATGTTTTATAATTTTAAAGTGAAAGAGAAAGCAAAGGTATGATACAAAGACAAACGATTCACAAAAGATCATAGGAGTCAGTTTACGCAACCTTGCTGTAGTATGCTTTCAAAAGAAACATCGCTTCAATTAGGTCTTTTGAGGGTTGTACCGTGGTCTAGTTCACGGTTTAAGAAATAAAGGATAAAGGCTCAAATTTTATTTGTACCCAACCCAATCTTCATGATGTTCTTCATCCCTACATTCAGTTAATTCAGAATATGCATTCAGGTTCCAAGAGATTTTGGAATTGCACTGATGGCAACAATGACGATGGCTTAGAAGCTAAAGGATTCTTGAGAATGACAGTCATTTCTTCTTACATCTTTTTGCTGTTTTGAGGACTTTTATTAACTCTGGTGGATAATTTTGAGGATTTGAAGACCTCTTCTGATTGAATTTATTATTCCCAACTTTTGCCTGAACTATTTCATTTGAGATTACAGTCAGCGGGATGCCCCAATTTTTTCCTGAACTGTTTCATTTGGAATTACAATCAGCGGGATGCCCCAGTTTTTTGCCTAAGTCTCCTTCAGAGGTTTTGACTTAGTGAGATTTTTCTTTTGATTTTTCTTTTCATTTCATTTTTCTTTTTGGAAAGATAATGACTGCCTTGCTCAATGATTACGGGGAACCATCTTTGTCATTTTTGGTTTGGGAGCATCTTTGACACTTCTTGTTGTGTGCAAAGGAAAGCTTGATCGTGACCTTTGTTGGAAGGTGTCTTGCCCGATTTCTCTGGTAATTTAATGCATGACCAAATTAACTGAGGACTACCCATCTCCAGGTTAAGATTGCGGGTTTTTTCGTATAGAAAGAAACTCCAACTTCTAGGCTCAAAGGGGTAAACAAGGGATTAACTTCCTTATTTATTCAGTGTTTGGGAGTTGAAATAATACCTGTACATCCTCAATAAAGTTTTATTCGAAAGCATACCAGTAACAATTATGGGTATTTCGTTTTCATCATCCTCTCTCCAATCTTTGCATAAACAAAATCTTGATAAAGGGAGTAACCAAGAGAAATATATTTGAAAGCAGTAAATGAAAATGATGTGAATAAAAAAATTGCAATGCTCATTTTATTATAATTAACATGAAAGTATAAACATTATTTGAAAGCAACAATATTAACATAGACAGGGGGAAATGCAAATAGAAAGAAAGATGGCCTAGTGACTAATCAGTAACAAGGATGAGTTGTCATATCTGAAACATTGGCTTTAGGAAGTGAATTGAGGGTACCCCGACTCAGTCTTCAGCCACTTTGTTTTGGCAAAGGATTGTTGATAACATTAGGACCTGCCTCTTTGAAAATGAGAATATTTGCTTTCACCAATTCTTGCACTCTGTTTTTCAATGCATAACAGCTCTCTAAGTCAAGACCGGAAGCTCCCTGATGAAATTCACAGTGAAGGTCAGATCTGAACCCAGCTGGAGGAGGATTTCGAGGAATCAGAGGCCTAGTTGTAATCAAGCCTTTCTGCACCAAATTAGGATACAATCCAGTGTATGTCATAGGGATGGGATCAAATTGAGCCCTATTCTGATTCTGATTATGTGCAATATTCTATCATTGAGGGACATGAACTGGTTTAGCATTGATCGCACGAGTAACAACCTCTACTTGTGATTGATCAATATATTGAGGCCTACGACGAGGTCCTCTTCTCTCAGTCGATACAACATTTGCTTCTACCTATTTCTTCTTCTGAAAGTTCCCAAGGTATTTCTTTGCACCATTAGAAGATTCAGTAGCTTTAGACATTTTACCATTCTTGACTCCTTCTTCTAATCTCTGGCTAATAGTCACCAGGTCTGTGAAGCTGGAAGAGACACTACCAATCATCTTCTCCCAAAAGAAAGGGGACAAAGTATCCATGAACAATCCAGTTAGCTCTTTCTCTTCCAGAGGTGGTTCAACTTGAGATGCCAATTCTCTCCATCGTTGAGCATACTCCTTGAAAGATTCTTTCTCATTCTGAGACATATTTTGCATTTGGCGATGATCAGGTGCCAAGTCAAGGTTGTATTTGTATTTCTTTATGAAATCATCAACAAGATCTTGGAAGCATTGGATGCGGCCTTTCTCAAGTCCCATATACCATTTCAATGAAGCTCCACTCAAACTATCTTGGAAACAATGGATAAGCAGCTTGTCATTCTTTGTGTAAGCAGGCATCTTTCGAAAGTACATCACCAAGTTACTTATTGGACAAGTATGCCTCTTATATTTCTCAAACTCGGGAGTCTTGAACTTTGCAGGCATAACCAGATCAGAAACTAGGCACATATTTCAGTAGCAATACCAAAGACATCATTACCTTCCATAGCTCGGAGTCTCTTCTCTAAAGTCTGATATTGTTCTTTGAACTCTTCAAACTCACCAAAGTCTCCCTGACTCATACTTCAAGGACTGGAAGCATGGTACTCAAAGAGAGGATTCCCAAAAGCAGCTTGTGCAACAGGTTGACGAGAAACAATATGAATGATTGGGTGAGGTTCAGCGAAAACTGGAGCCTGAAAGACTGGTCGGGAAGACCGGGCAACCATTAAAGTAATTGCAACAGGCAGAGAGTAATTATGAGGTAACCCAAACTCTGGCCATGTAGTAGATGTATGTTGGATAGGTTGACTGTCAACAACAGCAGTTGGGATTTCAGATATCACAGTCCTTTAAGGTGGCTCTCCTCTGGAAATCAGGACTTGCATCATCTCAGTAAGTTTGGCCATGCCTGATTTTCAACTCGTCAAATTCCATTCTGACTTTGATTTTATGTTGTTCTTGGTTTTCCATTCTCAATCTAATGGCAGCTTTAGTCCCGTAGTTGTGTTGAGGAATCAGCTTGACGGTACACGACTAATTGGAAGAAAGAAGCAACTGGGAATAAGATCTTGAACGACCTGGATGTATACAGAATGATGCAGAGGATGCAAATGATATGCAATGTTATGCAATGCACTCCACAATAACAGGATCACATGGTTCTGAGTCACAATCCTGGAGTCAACGGTACAACCCATAAGGTAGGTACTAACAGTTATCACCTGTCGAACAAGGTTCTAAGAGGTTCCCAGAGTCTACATCCTTCCTTCGGATATTACCAATGTCCCGATTAACTCAGTAATTAGCAATATTCTCAGGAAAAAATCGTCTGAGCGTAGCATCGTGTGACAACTATTTTCAGATTACTCTGTCATAGCTTCCGCACTACACCTAAAAAGCCAAGATGGGTTAGGTAATCTATGGTCCTCAGCTTCAATAGGCTCCCAGTTTGAAAGCAGTACGTCTTCTCGATTACTCGGTAAACGACACTACAGTCAAAGGGGCCTCCATTGATTGGGGGATCTCAAGTCTCCTTTTTTGGGATTACTCCCTCAAAGTTAACATGACTATACCGCTCGTCCTATCTTAAGTTTGCCCAAAGTCCGGGTAGAAGACTTATAAGAAATCACTAAGCCCCTGAAAACCAGGAAAATCCAGACAAACATATATACAACATAATGAGAAGTAATAAACAACAAGTAAAACAGTATATAAACACTCATAGAAAAGAAATAAACAAAGATAGGAATGACCCACTTAGGAATGGACCAGCAATAGGTCAATCTGTCCCCAGTAAAGTCGCCACTTTCTGTCGCACGCGCAAATCAGAACTAAGAGAGAACGAAATTGCGACAGTGATGATATGTAAAGAAATGTAGCGGTAAAGATTTGAGATTAAGCCATCAATTGACTTATCTCAAAATAATGAAGTCGCCACCGCACTTTAATGTTTCCAAAGGGAAATGGGAAAAGCGAACAAAACCCACAATAAAATAAAAGATCAGAGATTTAGGTACGGGGGTCGGTTATGCAAAGGGAAGGTGTTAGCACCCTAAGCATCTACGGTACTCTGTAGGATCCACTTTGTTTGATTTCTTTTAAAAGGAGTGTTATGTAAAGGTTTACTTGCTAAAGGAAAAGAAAGAATGAGTATTTGTAAACAAAATGAAATGAAATGTTTTTTTATTATTTTTGTTGCTCGCCTTGGGTCATAAGACTTAGTTCCTACGTACTCCCTCGTGCAATGGGAAAGTCAGAGCACCGTAGTTCGGCTAGAAAAGAATTGTCTGTTGATTGATTTTAAACAAGGATACAAGTCGTCATTGTTAGGAGAGAAATCTCGACTAATGCCCACAAGGTATGAGAAAGATGGACCCTACGTCAGCAAGAGTGGGGGTTTGAGAACACCTCTAGTACTCAAGTGGAAAAGTCGACACCTTTATAACCATGGGGATAGGATAATGTTGCTCGACTATCAATGAATCATGTCTCACCTTGAAGAAAAAAAATTGAAGGATAAAAGTGCTCGAGCGCACAAAAGAGTTTGAATGAGTTGAAGTGTTTTTGTTAGTTTTGAAAGACGTAAAAGTATGATTAAATGAATTGAAGTTTGTTTAAAGAAAATAAGTTTAAAAGAAAAGGCACTCGACAAAGACGAGGTTTATTATGAAAACGGTTCGAGTTTATAAACAAAGAAGATTTTGAAAAGAAGATGAGAAGCTTTTGAAAATTAAAGAAGATGGGAGGAGATGAAGGGACTATCCTAAAGAATAAGTTAAAAGCTAAGGAAGAGAATCGTCTAACCAACAAGAAGCCAACACTTGACATTATGAGTCAAGATAGAATTCTCATTCTTTGGATTGAAACCAAGCAAGCAAAGATACTAGACCTCATGAGAAAACCAAAATTCAAATGTATTAAGTCTTCACAAAAATTGGGCAGAGTAACGGCAAAGGTAGATATAGAGAATTATCAAAACAACTTCAAGAATTTGCTTTAATTCAGCCCCGAGAATCAATTGTCCAAGCTTGGATGTAGAGAATTGATGAAGAAAAAATGTTTGGATGAAGGTTTAGCTCAAAGATTAGTAAGCTTCAATGCAAAGCTTACTAACTTTTTTTTAAAAAATGGAGCTTTGAGTGGATTTGGTAGATGGAGAGAATTGAGAGATTTTTTAGCAAAGTGATTTTGGCTATCAAAAGCTTGAAATTTGAATGAAATGAGGAATCTTTTTATAGAGTTTAGGATTGGGATTAGTGGTAATTTGATAATTGATTCTTGGAGCCAAAATTTGACAAGCTTGAAATTGCTGATTTTTTTCAAATTTTCACGCTGTGCAAATCGATTTGCACAATGTATTTTTTCAAAAATTGCGCAAAATGCACTTTGTGCAATCGATTGCACTCTAGGAGAAACCGATTGTACAGTGAAAAAAATTATAATTTTTTTAATTCTTTTTCTTTGCAAATAGAGATTTTAGGGAAATAATACCGGAAAACCTTATTTGCCATATGCTTTGACTCGGTACCTACAAAACACAAATATGAAAAGACAAAGACAAATATTTTTTGTATTTTGATTAGAAGTTAGTCAAGAACACAAGAGCAAACTTAAAGATAGGATGCAAATGTGATGAATGAAGCTGTTTATTAATGATTTTGACCAAATGACAAAATATGATATGAAAGTGCGACTGAAAAAGTTAGGGGCGAAATTAAGGGTCAACACCTAGTATCTACAAGGGAATCAGAACACCACCCATAAAAAACACAGAACAAACAAAACATTTTTAAGAAGAACTTTGGTGTTCTAATATTCTGGATATTCTGGATATTCATTCATTCGTTGCACTTTGGATATTCTGGATATTGATATCTATTTCTTTGTTGGGTGGGAGTTGCTTAAGAGATAAGCCCAATACACAGGTGTTGTACCCCAAAATTTTCCCTCCCATTTTTCATTTAAGATACTATTTTAGGGTTTCTCAAATACTTAAAACGGCTCAGGATTTGATCAGACAGATTCTCTCCTAAGCATTGAGACAACAATTAGGGTTTGGTACTTCTCAAGAGAATTTGAGTTTCTAAGGATTCAAATGGTCCTCATAGTTCTTCATGTATTCTCAAGGATGCTCGTGTCAGGTTTCAAGCTATGCGTCGCAAGTTTGCTCAGTCAATAGTTCAGATGACTGAAAACCAACTGCATTGACCCAAAAGTCTACCTTTTCAAGATCAAGTTCAAACGATTATAATTTCTTCATTATTCGATATTTTTGAGTGGTTCTTTTTACGTATGACTCTCCTTTATGTCATCTCCAATTTTTCTTTACAAGTCAAGAGATGATTACGTGCAAAAGATTATCAGATACTCGAATGCTTTAGAGGAATGTCATCTACAAACTTATTTAAAGATCGGAGTTAAATTATGCTTTGAATGATATGGAATTTATTGAAACATTATAGGTCATGTTTTAATTTTGAAAAATTCTTAACTTCTAATTACCATTCATATCATGATGAGATTTTTTAAAGCACCGTTTGATTATGTGAATTGAAGTACAAGTGGGAAAGCGCATGAGATATGACATGGGGTTGAGGATTGTTCAAATTCTTGTTTGTTTGCAAGATGACTTGAATTTGAGATTTGAATCAAGAATGGATTTGTTGTTGTGAAATTTTCTTTCAAGTATCCAATTCCATAAAATCAAATATCCAAGTTTGTCAATTAAATTGCAAGAGCGATTCAAGAAGATTTATGAATTTGGAATTTTGAGTAAAATGTACCCCAATTTCTAAAAGGATTATTTCAAGAGTTCAAGAACAAAATCCATTGAGATAAATTTCATTTATTTCTTAAAAATTTCAAGAACAAAGTGCAAGACTTTTTTCTTACTTGCATTACAATTCAAAGATGATTCAAGAATGCAAGATTACAATAAAGCTTCATTGTTTAAATTTTCAAGTGAATTGAGATACATTTTACAAGTCTCTAAAACTCAAAGTTCAAACCACAAAATTCACAATGTTACAAAATTCCTAACAAATGTACTAAACTACAAAGGAATTTCTTCATCTTCAAGTCTTCATCAAGCATTTGAAGTCACTCTCCATCAATTCTCCTTATTGCCCAATTTGCTCGTACATGTAACAAAAAAGGATAGAAATAGTTAGTAAATAATTCATGTTGGAACAAGAATAGAAATTTTCAAAGGTTTTTCTTTCTCATCATTAGGTTTTGCTCGAAAGAATCAGTTCACGGTTTAGGGAATTCAATATTAAATCATATGCCAAAGCCCAACAAAGGCCTCATTTATCTTTTCCAATCAGTTTTATATCATTGGCCCAAAATGTCTTCATTGAAAATCACAAAAATATAGTTTTTGGTTCACAAAGAAAACAGCCCATTGTCAAGAAAAACCATCATGCATTACTGTAAAAAAGGACAAGCACAAAAGGCCAAATACTGTCAAAACAGACTGTTACCCATAACAGTCCAAAAACTGCTGCAAGGCTGCCCGCCTAACTGATGCACAAACCTATTGTACCAAGCCAGTCCAAAGATTGCACACAAATAAGAAAAACTGAAATTGCATTAAAAAAGGCAGCAAGACAGTGCATCACAAGTGTTCAAACCCAATTTCTTTTCCCCCCAAAAGTTTCATTCTCATACTGATATAAAAGAAACTGATAACATAACAAAAATCGATGATCCATCAAAAAAACAGAGCAATACAACAAGTTATCCTATATCCGAAAATCACAGCAACATTTATGTTGAAAACAATAGTTTAAGGCTAGACATCAGAAGAATCCCTAGTTTCTATTCATCATTTTCCTAAAGCAAAAAACCTTCAGAAACAAAAAAAAAAGAAACAGAAAAAGAACTTCCCTGTCAAAACTATTCCTCACTGTAACCGCAAACCTCCAACTGAATTCGCTTCCAAACATCAAACTCAGACCCTCTATTTTCAATTCACATGGAACAACAGAATCAAACATGGATCCAGATCGCAACAGCCAGAGAGCAAACACGGTAAATCTTCATTTTTCTCTACATTCATCAAAAAAATCATAAATTATAAATTTGTGTTTATATGCATTAATTCTTCTTTGTTGTGACAACTAAAAAACTAAAACTTAAAAGAAACCATACAAACCTGAATTAGCAGAACAAAGTTTTGTTGTTGTTCATCGCGATGTTCTACAGAGAAAGAAAAATGGGTTTCTGTTTTTACTGTTGATTTTCGACGAGAGGGAGAGCAAAAGGGGTGCGATTTCCGGTTGAGAGAGATGAAGTTGTTACTTGTTTTTGTTCAATGGAAGAATATAATAGAAGATGAAAGAAGAGAATAAATGGAAGAGAGCATGAACGATAAAGTGAGAAGAAGAGGCGCTGCCTCAATGTGTTGTTGTTTTAGGGTTTACAAATCGGAAGTGCAATTGAGGAGGGGGGTTGGACCTGGGTCAACCCGACCCGGTCCGTTTTGGGCCCAACTCTTTATATATATATATATATATATATATATATATATATATATATATATATATATATATATATATATATATATATATATATATATATATATATATATATATATATATATATATATATATATATATATATATATATATATATATATATATAAAATTATGTTTGATGATTATTTGCTAGTGAGCCTTAGCGCCTAGTTTTGGACCCATACCCCTGGATTTCAACTTTACACTTCCTTCCTGATACATTTTTATTCCTTTTTTCTTTTCTTTGATTTTTATTTTTATTTTACATTTCTATTTTATGATCTTAATATTTAAAAATGATTAAAAAAATGTGTAGAACTGCATGATAATATTTTAGGAGTATTATTTTTTAGTTTAGGATTTTATTTCATTCGTTTTGCATTTGCTTTAAATTCATAAAAATATAGTACAATAAATACTGGATTAGGTTTTATAAATTATTTTTGTTCAATTATAAAAATACTAAAAACATTATAGTATTAATTATTTTTCTAATTAATTTTTATTTTCATAGATTGTTCTAGTTTAATTAATTGTTTATTTTTAATTCGATTGGGTTGTATCGATTGTTATTTATACTTTTAATCGTATTGTCGATTTGATCCATCCCCATTTATAAATTTGTATCCCCCATTTCCGAAAGCTCTGTAATTGCGTAGAATTTTACTTTCTGCAATTTACTTTTTTTTATACTGCATAGTAATTAGGCGTGTATGATAAGACATAAAATCAACCGCTAGATAACCCTAACCTCAAGACAAATTTAATTGAAAACAAATCACTTTTCACACGCGCACCTTTAGGGTAACCTTGCTTGTTTCCTTCGAAAAGATACAGTCATGTCCCTCGAATGTGGGACGCTTTGGGAAAGACCCTCGATAAAAAAGATCGTAGTCCCTCGATGTCCCTCGATGTTGGCTTCGGTAAACGATCTAGTCCCTTACGAAAATTACTAAAGCGTCTTACAAGTTGCTTTTTATGACTGTACGATTGACCCGCGCCTGTCCCTTCACATCCAATGATAGGGTTTCTTACCAAACAATGGTAAGATAGTAATATCTAAAGGAGGAGGAAATGAAAAAGACTTTTTGAGTAGGTAGAATGTTCATAGTTGCTTGCTCACAACATTTCAAAACATCTTTCAAATACACCAACATTTTCAAATGAAATATTTTCGAATGAAATATTTTCAAAAGTCAACACTTTGTATACATTCTTATAGAGACGAGAATCATTACAAATTCTCCTGAACGATGGCACTTTTCAAAAATACTTTCAAACAATCACAAACAAATTTCAAACAAAGCATTTTCAAAGTGAGTTAGCAACTAAGAGCCCATAGGTAGATAACTACAGATGAAAAGGTGGTAACACATTCCCTTTTCATAACCTACCCCATGAACTCAAGAAAAATTCTCAAAGGTATTTCCAATTCTTTTCACCCTTTCCTTTATTGGATAAAAGAAAAGTCGATGACGACTCTTGCTATCCGCAATAATTGTGATAAAACACAAAACATCCAAGTCAGTTCTCCCACCATATTACAGAACTGGTGACTCTGCTGAGGAATCTGTTAAAAGTGGGGTTACCTTAGAGATAGATCACATTTAAATGCTTTTTTTGTTTGATTTGTTTGCTTTACATTTATGGGTCCTTGTTTGGGTTTATATTGATCCTCAACCTGGATCTGGGAACATCATTAGGTAAATAGCAAAAATTATGGAAATTGTATTGCGTAGATTGATATGGTTGAGACAATAGCTATGTTAGTGTGACACATTTGTGGGTACCGGTATCCCTTATGGAGAATTAAAGAGAATACGGGGCCGCTGTGTGGTGTCATGAAGCACTAACGAACCTTAGAACCTTTAATTGAACAACTTGGCCATTAGGAAGTAGTGAGATAGCCGGCTTTGGTGCAGTCCGAAGTTGGTTGATACTAGATACTATGCTCATTGAGATCATACTTTTGAGATATTTTGATCGCCAAAAAAGAGGCTTGAGCTGAAACAATGCCTGATGAAGAAATATCAGTGATATTGAGATCCTCTAGAACCCGATCACTTTCTAGGACATGTTGAACCAACTAAACTTCAAGAGAGTACTTACCTATGAACTTCATGCAAGCCGAAACCTAAGGACTTGTTTGATTTGTGTGTATGAGTTTACTTGTACATAACATCACAACATCATACCATTGCATTTGCACTAACAATTTCAAGGACTTTGGGATTTATCTTTGTGCTGTTTTGTAGGACATGACTTCCATGCAAAGAAATATTATCCGAATGAACCTTGTGAAAGTGCCTCCTCAACTTAAGGAATTAGCATCAAAGTTTCCCAATGATTCTCTGGTCACCAAGAAGTATGGTCGTGTCATCAACTTGGTCACCATAAACTTTGAAGAGGACATGATACATGTGCTTTTCCAATTCTTTGATCCTAAGCACCATTGCTTTACATTTCCTGATTACCAACTAGTGCCTACCGTGAAAGAATTTTCTCAACTCTTGGGGTGCCTATTCTTGATCAAATATCCTTCACTAGTATTAAGATAGACCCAAGACCTGAGGAGATTGCTCGAGATTTACATTTGCAACGGTCTGATGTTATGGCAAATTGGGAAACAAGTGGTGTTAAAGGGTTTCTAGCTAAGTTCCTTTTTTAGAAGGCTCGACAATTTTAGAAGGCTCTGGATTTGCAAGCTTTTGAAGAAGTGGTGGCTCTCATAATCTATGGGATGGTATTGTTTCCTAACTCAAACCAACTCATAGATGTGAATACGATCAAAGTTTTTCTGTCTCATAACCTGGTGCCTACCTTGCTTGGAGATATCTTACATTCTCTTCACACTCGTACCATGAAGAGAAGGGGAATTATTATGTGTTGCACTCCTTTGTTGGATAGGTGGTTTATTTCGCACCTACCTCAATCTGTTTTGAAGAATGAGTAAGGCATAAGATTGTCTAATAGGTTGATGTCGCTCATGCATTCAGATATTCATTGGTGTTCTCAATCTTTGGAGGATGTTATCATCATTGATCTCTGTGGGCAATTTCCTAATGTCCCTCTCCTTGGAATTAGGGGAGGAATCACCTATAATCCTTTCTTGACTCTACGACAATTTGGGTATGCTCGGAGGGATGACCCTCATGACATGTTGATCCAAGGAATGGTATTTGACTATGAAAACAATGTCCAAGGTTATCGTTAAAGATTCATACGAGCTTAGGGCATGGTGAGCAAAGTTGATAGCAAGACATTGGGCCATAAGAACTCCATTCCTTTAGAGCCTTATCTCAAGTGGGTGCAAGCTCGCACTCAAAACATCATGATGCCTTATGAGGCCATTCTACCTATCATCATGGAGCCTATCATTGAAGGAGATGTTCCCTATACTATTCTTCATCCTGACATGCCAACTACTCTCGAGGAGTTGCAAAGATCATGGATTCAACTCAAATGGGAGAGAGACACCTTTGAAACCCAGTTCTACGCAAGTGAGAAGAAGGTTTTGGAGCTCACGAGACAACTTCATGAAGATCAGAGTTTAAATGCCTACATTGCACCGAAGAGGATGCGCTCATGGGAAGCTTGAGTCCTTTTTATTTTAGGAGTTTATTTTGTATTATCTTTGTTTCTTCCATTCTAATCCCAAGAGGCATCTTGTAACCGTTTGAACTTATTAATGCAATTAATGTTTGTTCTCTCTTTGTCTAAACAAATTTAAATCTTAAAAGTCCTTGAAATCATTTGCATACGCATTTCATGCATCATAACATAAGCAGGTTTTCAGACATAGGTTTCCTCATCTTTCTACTTTTTATTTAAGTAAGATGGATCTCGAGTAGACCGTGAAAGACTTACAGAAGCAGAATTATCAATTTCAAGAAGCCTTGCTCACCTTGGCCAAAGGACAACAAGAGCTGATGTCACTTCTGGTGGCCAAAAAGAAGACCAAGAAGAAGGCACTGATCAACATGGGGAAAATATTTAAAGGCCTCGTCTGTCAAGTACAAGTGGTTGAAGAGTCATCCAAGGAGGACGAAAACCAGGATGAAGATGAAAGGATTACAAGTGCTGGGGGTGAAAACAATTAAGCTTCTAAGGATGAAGATTACTTTGATGAACAATATTCACCGGTTGAGGATAAGTACAAGAAACTGGAAGATAGGTGTGATACGGTGGGAGAACTGACTTGAGTTTTTGCGTTTGTATTCGTACTTGTTCGGTTTAGCAAGAGTCGCCACCGACTTTTTATTTTATCCTAAAGGAAAGGTTAAAAAGCATAGGAAAAACCTTTTGAGATGTTTCGTGGGTTCGGGGGGTAGATTATGAAAAGGGAATGTATTAGCACCCTTTTCATCCATGGTTATCCATGGGCTCTTAGTTACTTGTTTTAGATCACTTGCCTTGATTTTCAATTGCTTGAAATGGTGGTGTGTGTGTGTGTTTTTGAAAATGTTTTGAAAAAGATGCCTTGTCTAGGCAACCGTTGTAACAATTCTTTACTCGAATGTTTTACAAAGGTGTTTGTCTTTTTGAAAAGATATTTCAAATGTTTTTGAAAGTTGTTTTTAAAGTTGTGTTTGTGAAGTGGGTTTTGAAAAGTAGGAAAGTGTGTTTTGCAAGTTTGATCAAGCAACTAAGAGTTGTCTACCCCTAAATTTACTCAAAGATTTTTCTCATGTTTTAACCCTTTTAACAGTTTTGTTCCACCATTGTATTTGGTGGACAATCTTGTGTTAGGATGTTAACGGGACGGGCGCGGGTCATCGTATGGACCATGAATACAATGGTGCCAAGTGTCTTTGGCAATTTTGCTTGAAGGGACTATGATAATTTTGTTTAGGCAACTTCGAAAGCGTCATCAAGGGACTATGATCATTTGATTAGTTTTGTTTTGCCAAAGACACTCAACATGCAACATGGCCCATTTTTGGAAGGCAACAAGCGGGATTACCCTAGGGGTGCAAGTGTGAATGGTGTATTGATTTTCATGCATTTGTCTTTGTATTAGGTTATCTAGCGGTTGATTTTGAATCTTCGCATACAAACCCTAGTTACTATACAGTATATAGAAAGCGATAAATTGCGGGAATTTAAAGTCTAAGCTATTACAAATAAGTATCCGGGAATGGGGGTACAAATATTTACAAATGGGGATGAGAATTATTAGGAGAGTAGTGTCCAAATATATTTACAACCAAATCAAATCGTATTCTCAAATGTAATATGTATCAATGTACAAGAATAAAAGACAAGCAAATGTATTGGTGAAAGTGTATGTGATTTATTTACAAGTGATGTAAAAATGTTAACTTAATGTATTATTAAGCATTTATTTATTCTTTTTGGATTTTTGTTGATTATGTACAAACCAAAAGATTTAATAAGAGAAAATAGTTTTAAGTTAAAGAAAATTATTATTTGTATTTTAGTTTCTATACAAAAGGGTTTTAAAGAAAAGAAAAGAAAATTGTTTAACTTTAAGAAAATTAATGTTTATGTGTTTTGTTAATGCTTTATATACAAACAACAAAAAAAGGTTTTATTAATAGAAAATAAAATTTTTAAACCTAATACATCTAAGATTTTCATATTTTTAAGTATAATAAAATCAAAAAGAAGCATCTAATAAAAAAAGTTAAAGTATCATTTTTATTTAACAAACAAAAATAAAATATATTAGTTTGAACTATATAAAAAAAATAAAATGATAAGTAAAAAAAGATATTAGTTTGAAATAAATAAAAATGAATAAAAGATTAAATGGGCCTTAGAATTTATTCTTGGCCCAACACAAAACTTGAAAAGAAAGAATCAGAGGGGGTGTAGGCCAGATTTTGTTGGGCTTAAGCGTGGATGGGGCAAGGCCCAAACATGAGTTTGACACATTTTGTTGTAAGGGTTTGGTTCGGTTTGTCTCATTTTGGAATTAGGGTTTGTTGAGTTACAGAGGCACCGTTTCTCCATTTTTGCTTCGTTGTCCTCTTCATCTTCTCAAGCCATGGATTCTGAACAAAATTCCTCTTCGCCTAAGGCCACCCAGCGCCACCGACCATCATCTCCTCGCGTTTATTCAAGCAATGATAAAAAGAGGTATGATTTCTGTCTTAACGCATTAGGGTTCTCAGATTTCCAATCTTGCATGTTTTTATTTATTCTGATTCTTTGATTATTATTATGTCTTGTATGAGGTATGAGAAGAAAAAAGAGAAAAGGAGTTATACCTTTGGGGTTCGTTGCTTGGAAAGGAGGAGAGGCGGACTTGGAGGCGCGTAGGGTGGCCGGAGACGGAGGGAGCAGTGATGCTGATGAGCTTACTTGGAAAAACTGGTATTTTGTATTTGCTTTAGGTTTTATGATGATTGTCTCTGAAAACCCTAGCCTTAATCGCTTCTTTTCCTCTTCTGCTTCTTTGGACGCTTGCCTCTGAATACTTGTTGTTAAGATATTGATATTGTTGAACCTTGTTGTTTGGATATCTGAGTTGCCTTATTTTGATATCTGAGTTGTTTGAATGCTTTGCCTTATTCTGACTTTGAGTATTGTTTATGAACCCTGTGATGAGCCTAGCTCTGAGGGTTTTGTTGGTTTGAATACTTTGAGTTTGGATATTGGCTTATGCAGGTTACTGACTTCAATTTGGGTTTGACAGTTTGTTTGTAAGCTTGTTTGTAAAGACTTATTGGCTTGTGTTTTTGGCTTTGAGGTTTATGCTTAGCAGGTAGTTTTGAGACTTGAACAAGTTTGGAGGGTTTGATGTATTAGCAGGTTAGCAGGTTTTGGCTTTTTTTTGTTACAGGTTTTGGAGGTTTATGGCTTAAGAATAGTTTGACAGGATTTATGGTTTTGTTTGTGAGTTTGCTTCAGCTTGCAAGCTTAGCAGATAGTTTTGAGGCTTATGCGGGCTCTAGGCTTGAGGGCTTCTGGTTTAAAGTTTGACACAGGTTTACAGGCTTTTTCTGGTTTAAGATGCAGGTGAAGGCTTTCGCTTCCAGCAAGCTTGAGGCAGCTCTGTGTTATGTCACAGTTTGGAGGATTTTGGCTTTGTGTTGTTTTTTGTTATGTTGTTCTGCCTCCTTTTTATACTGGTATATCTTTTGTTTTATATATCTTCCTAAGCCTAAGCCTGTAAGCCTCTCCACTTCTAATCTCTCTCTCTCTCTCTCTACAGATTAAAAAGCATTTTTATATTGCTTAAAACTGTCTTTACTCTGAAAAAGTGACAGCCTGGGAAATGATGAATTTGAATGTTGCTTGCATATTAGTTTTCCTCTGCACACTTTCTAGTTTTCCTGCATCCCTTGTGTACTTTGTTGACAGCTTTTTGGTGTTTGATATCTTTCTATATCCTCTGGACAGCTTTTGACAGTTACATTCAGTTTGCTTAGTTTGAAACTTGACTTGTTTTGGCATATTCACTTTGCAATTTGTGCAGTTCAGTTTGGACTTTTGGAATTATGCAGCCTGTTTGAAAATTTTGAATTTGTGCAATATTGTAATTTTTTGCAGTTCATATTTTATTTGCAAGCATATTTCTATCCCTCTTTGTGAACCAAGAATTTCTTGTGATTTGCAGAGAGGGTGGACAACTGATTCCGGCCAGTCACTTTTAATGATGATTTTTAAAATATCTGTCTGCCTTTAATTTCATCTGCATTTGACTTCTTCCTTTTCTTTTTCAGGTAAAAATTAATTGAGCACAGGGGAGCATCAGTAGAAGATGAAGACTTAGGAAAATTAGGATGCAATTTTATTTTACTTTTAATCATTGTAACATTATTACTATAAATACTTGTAAATAATTATTGTATTTAAATAACATTTGTACAAATAATTAAAAATAAATAAAAGTCTTTTTATTGTCAGATATCTCTTTTATCTCAGCTGTCTATTTAATTATTTAAGCTTTCTTGAATTAAAATAACTGGAAGTAAATCCAATTATTCTAACTTAGATAAAATAAATAATTAACAAACACTGTAGCCTTGCAATCAATAATAACCTGGCGTCCCAATTAACCATAGCAATGCACAGTTAATCAAACAAACGTCCACATGTCTTTTCTTTTACTGATCATACCAAACACTGCAAGTTCTCAATTCAAATGCCTCTATCCAAATCTCAGAGTAAATTGAAAAGAACTGTAGAATTAATTCTTTCTGAGAATGCGCGCACAAAACCCTGATTCTTGATTTATTGTCAAAGAAGCGCCTGCCTGATAAAACCCTGAGCCAAACTCAACCAAACCCTAATAATCTGCTTGAACTGTTACTGAGCCATGAAAACCCTAATTTTGTCTGACTGGTGAGAAAAGTCTGTTTTGACCGATTCTTAGGCCAATCTGAAAAATCAGGAGAAGCCGGAAGTTGTGATTTCTTGTGAAAAAGAGGAGGGCAAATTTTGGGGTACAACAGTTGCCCCTGTTCAATCTTCTTGAACCTGAAGAGTTAGATTGGCAAGTTTGCCTTTCGCGACTCGAAGGTAAAAGGAGATTGGACACTAGAGTGCCCAAAAAAAATTTTGCACTCGGTGATGTGATGATAGAGGGAATGGGCTTAAAGATGCCATTTGGTGATGGGCTTAGAGATGCCATCTAGGGATGTGACAGAATCTTGTCGGGGGATGGGCTTAGAGATGCCATCTAGAAGTTGCTGTTAGGAGGATGGGCTTAGAGATGCCATCTGGAAATGTTTGTTGAACTGTATGTCGTTGGTGAGTGGACGAGTATCAGAAAGGTATCCATGTTTTGGAACATCTCTGAACTGTAGGTCTGAACAAGCAATAGATTGACATCCATGTTTGGAGAATCCGTAAACTGTTTTCAGGAGTTGAAATTGAATAAGCAATAGAGCATCATCCGTTGTTGGGAAGTGTCCGTAAACTGTTTTCAAAAGTTGAGAAGAATCTAAACAAGCGATAGGTTAACATCCGTTACTGGAGAACCCGTGAACTGTTTTCAGAAGTCTTGAAGTTTAATAAGCAATAGAGCAACATCTGTTGTTGGGAAGCGTCCGTAAACTATTTTCAGGAGTTGAGAAGTGGAGAAGGAACATGTGTAGGGTTTCCTGATGATGAGTCCGTGCAAAAATGCATCTGAATGAATCTGGAATAAGTATCAGAATGTCGCCAAACCTGGGTCACATCTGAACTATCTCTGGGTGAATCTGGAATAAGTATCAGAATCTCGCCATGTCTGGGTCACATCTGAACTATTTCTAGAAAGAATCTCGGAAGATGATGATCTTTGTCTGTCGACTGATCTTTCCTGAAAAGGTAAAGAGTTAGTTGTATGCAATGTCATGATGCATGATGCAATGTATGTTATATCAATGTTTATGATATGAATGTGATGAATGCGCATGCAAGCTGATGAGCTGTCTTGCTGAGGATAGATGAATCCTGGATGGCTGGAGATAAAAGAATCTTGACTGCTGTCGGGGAAAGTAATTCCTTGACTGCTGCAGGGGATTGAAAATCCTTTAATCGTTGAAAATGAAAAGTCTTGGGACCGCTGTTGGGGAATCAGGAGCTTGGGTTGTATGCCAATCTACCGGGGACTCCTGTCTTGAGGAGATCTTCACTGGGGAATATCTGAATATCCTGTGAGGAACTGAGAATGAGAGTCTTTATTCTGCTTGGGGATTGATAGTTGGAAGTTTTAGCTCCGCTGGGGATTGCAAGAATCTTTTGATCGCTGCAGGCATTGATCTGGGATCCTGTGTAAGGTTTCTTGATGAGTCTATGTAAAACCGCATCTGAATTTGAGAAGGAACCGGTGTAGGGTTTCCTGATGATGAGTCCGTGTAAAATTGCATCTGAATTTGAGAAGGAACGGGTGTAGGGTTTCCTGATGATGAGTCTGTGTAAAACCGCATCTGAATTTGAGAAGGAACCGGTGTAGGGTTTCCTGATGATGAATCTGTGTAAAACTGCATCTGAATTTGAGAAGGAACCGGTGTAGGGTTTCCTGATGATGAGTCCGTGTAAAACTGCATTTGAAGTTTGGAAGGAACCGGTGTAGGGTTTCCTGATGATGAGTCCGTGTAAAACTGCATCTGAATTTGAGAAGGAACCGGTGTAGGGTTTCCTGATGATGAGTCCGTGTAAAACTGCATCTGAATTTGAGAAGGAACCGGTGTAGGGTTTCCTGATGATGAGTCCGTGTAAAACTGCATCTGAAGTTTGGAAGGAACCGGTGTAGGGTTTCCTGATGATGAGTCTGTGTAAAACTGCATCTGAATTTGAGAAGGAACCGGTGTAGGGTTTCCTGATGATGAGTCCGTGTAAAACTGCATCTGGATTTAAGAAGGAACTGGTGTAGGGTTGCTTCATGATGAGTCTGTGTAAAACTACATCTTGGATTTGAGAATGAACCGGTGTAGGGTTGCTTCATGATGAGTCCGTGTAAAACTACATCTTGGATTTGAGAAGGAACCGGTGTAGGGTTGCTTCATGATGAGTCCGTGTAAAACTACATCTTGGATTTGAGAAGGAACCGGTGTAGGGTTGCTTCATGATGAGTCCATGTAAAACTACATCTTGGATTTTGAGAAGGAACCGGTGTAGGGTTGCTTCATGATGAGTCTGTGTAAAACTACATCTTGGATTTTGAGAAGGAACCGGTGTAGGGTTGCTTTATGATGAGTCCGTGTAAAACTACATCTTGGATTTTGAGAAGGAACCGGTGTAGGGTTGCTTCATGATGAGTCCGTGTAAAACTACATCTTGGATTTTGAGAAGGAACCGGTGTAGGGTTGCTTCATGATGAGTCCGTGTAAAACTACATCTTGGATTTTGAGAAGGAACCGATGTAGGGTTGCTTCATGATGAGTCCGTGTAAAACTACATCTTGGATTTTGAGAAGGAACCGGTGTAGGGTTGCTTCATGATGAGTCCGTGTAAAACTACATCTTGGATTTTAAGAAGGAACCGGTGTAGGGTTGCTTCATGATGAGTCCGTGTAAAACTACATCTTGGATTTTGAGAAGGAACCGGTGTAGGGTTGCTTCATGATGAGTCCATGTAAAACTACATCTTGGATTTGAGAAGGAACCGGTGTAGGGTTGCTTCATGATGAGTCCGTGTAAAACTACATCTTCCAACAGGTGATGAAGGAACTGTTGAACACTTTTGACATTCGAATGCCCCAAGTGATGATGAAGGAGACTTGCCCCAAGTTCACTGAAATTTTGAGACATTTGTTGAAATCTTGACTGGACTGCCCCAGGTTAACTGAACTTTGAAAGATCTGTTGAAACCTTGACTGGACTGCCCCAGGTTAACTGAACTTTTGAAAGATCTGTTGAAACTTTTACTGGACTGCCCCAGGTGTGCTGGATAGTGACATGCCATGCCCCCTTGTTGATAGGAGTTTTGTCAATGGAAGTGTCATCCTTTTTTGAATTGATTTTGTTCACTGAGAGAGCTTTCGTTCATCGGATATTCATTGTGTGAAATTCTCCGCTGTCAAACAAATAGCCACATGCAAACAATGATATTCAAGCAATGCAAAGTTTATGTTTGTCTCGAAGTTTTGAAAAATGCGTTTTTTAGCAGAAAACTTTTCATAAGACAAAATCAACACAAGATTTAGAGCAAAGCCTTACAGGAGTCAGGATACCTTTTGTAACAGTATGCTTTCGAACTAACCCATGCTTCAATTAGGACTTTTGAAGGGTTGTAACGTGGCTTGGTTCACGGTTTAAGAAACAAAGGATAAAGGCTCAAAGTGTATTTGTACCCACCCGCTCTTCGTGATGTTCTTCCATCCTAAGCTCAGTTAATTGTGCATCGCACTCTATTCGAGTTTGGAACGACTCTTTTGGGTGATGGTTCACCAATTGAATTTGGAAGACAGTCATCATCTCCTTTTTCTTTTGCAACATTTTTTCATGTTGTTGAGGATTTGTAATGACCTCTTTCTTTTGATTTGTTATCCCTAACTTTTGCCTGATTGTTCCTGTTTTCGGGATCACAGTCAGCGGGATGCCCCAGCTTTCTTAAGCTTCCTTTGTAGGTTTTGGATCAAGGGGCTTTTTTTTTTGAGAGGGTAACTGCCTATGTGATAGGGAACCACCATTGTCTTTTGATTCCAAAGGAATATTTTTCTTTTTTGATGTCATTCGTTGTACTACGAACTAAGAGTTTGCGACTTCGATGCGCACTTTTTTTGAATTAACTGAGAGACTACCCTGCCCCAGGTTTAAATCAAAGGTTTCAATTTGTTTAGAACAGAAAACTCATACTTCTTTGGCTCGAAGGGGTTGACTAGGGATTATCTTCCTTATAACTCTAGTGTTTGGGAATTGAAAGAAATGCCTGTACATCATCAGCAAGGTCTGTTCAAAATCATATTGTATGAGATTATGGTATTGTTTCGTCATCCTCCCTCTAAAGGCTTGCAGCTTTTTATCAAGAGTTAAATATCATAAAGAAAGCATAAGAGTAGTGAAAACGAATGGATGAATTTGAGACAAACATATGCAATGCATTAATGAAACAGAGTTTGACATTAAAAGATAATTGTTTGAACAACAAATGAAATTACAACTTCGAAAATTCAAATGAAACAAAGACATTCTCAATGATTTGGCATAGGAGAAGTGATTATGCTGGAGTCTCTGGAGGGTCAAACTCGATCTCCTTGGCGTCAATCAAATTCTGAATCTTGTACTTCAATGCCCAACAATCGTTAGTATCATGCCCGGGACTATCAGAATGATAAACACATATTGCATTAGGATTGTAGTTAGGAGATGAAGTCTTGGGGTTTGGATGAGGCCCTATCAATGCAATCAGATTCATCTTCAACAAGTGTTGCAGTGCTTGAGACAGCGGCATGTTGATGTTGGTGAACTGCCTCTTAGGCTCGTCTGGCCTTTGTTGATTTCCTTTTGGCTGTTGTCGGCGTGACATAGAACCAGAGATCAGGACTGCCCCTGCATGTTGATCATGATGACCCTTTTGATTAGCCACTGCATTGGACTCTTTCTTCCCATTATGGGGAATTTTCTGAACATCAGAGGGTGTAGCTCCTTGGATCTTTCCACTTTTGATGCCAGCCTCAACCCTTTTGCCGGTCAGTATTAGCTCGGTGAACCCAGCTGAGGAGCTTCCAATTAAGTGATTGAAGAAAGGCCCTGTCAAAGTTCCCATGAAGATGTCAATCATCTCTCTGTCAGTTAAAGGAGGTTGCACCCTACCCGCCAGATCTCTCCACTTTTGGGCATATCCCTTGAAGCTCTCGTCAGAACCCATGGTCATGTTCTGCAATTGCACACGAGTTGGTGCAAGATCAGCATTGTACTGATATTGTTTGTAAAAAGCCCTAGCTAAATCCTCCCAGGTGTGGATGCAAGAACTCTCCAATTGATAGAACCACTCGAGTTGAGCCCCTACCAGGCTTTCTTGGAAGAAATGGATCCAAAGCTTTGGATCAGTTGCGTATGGTTGAATCTTACGGACATAAGACTTTAGATGCATCTTAGGGCAAGAGACTCCATCATATAGAGCCAAGGTAGGGACTTTGAACTTTGGAGGAATGACCAATCCAGGAACCAAACCCATGTCTCCTAAATCCAAGCCAGGTATTTGTTGAACCTCCATAGCATTGAGGCGATCCTCCAACTCTTTGTACTTGTCATCGGCGGGAGGATATTGTTCTTCGGAGTAACCAGCTTCATCAATCTCCAAATTGTGGTCTTCTTCAAGACTATCCCCTATGTTGGATGGAGTTTCAAGGTCTAGGGTCTTAGGTCTTCTTCTCAAGTTCAGGATGCTCGCTGCCTTCTTGGACTTCTTCTTCTTGTCTTTGAGAAGGAGAGCTGTCAGATCCTCTTGCCCTTTCCCTATAGCCAGAAGCATTTGCTGGAATTGAGCGTTTTGAGCTTGGAGGTCTTTCACTGTTTGTTCCATATCCATCTTACTGAAATAAACAGTAGGAAGATAAGGAGACATGTATGGGAGAAACCTGTTATGCAATAATATGTATGATATATGTATGCAATGTTTTCAAGGATCTCTTGGGGTAGACACAAGAGAATGTTAAAGTTTGGACTTCGGTCTTTGATTGGAGAACTTTGCACCGGTGGATGTCTTTCCACAAGAATCAAGCTCACCATGTCAAGTGGGTCATAGCCCCTGATTCAAGTTGTTGCACTTGATCTTTGATGGCATTTGTTTAGAGGAGAAACCTCTTGCCCTTTGGTAGACGTCTGGTTCAACGTGACCCTGCATCAAAAGAACCCTCGAGATCCTTGAAATGGTTAGTGAAAATGCTATGGTATGATGTCATGATGTTATGTACATGTATGCAAAAGCAAGTAAGTGTATATACAGACAATCATATTCACACAAAGCAAACAAGTCCTTAGGTTTAGGATTGCATGGGGTTTGTAGGTAAGTACCCTCTTGAAGTTAGTTGGCTCATCCTGTCCTAAAATAGAAACCGGGTTCTAAGGAGCTCAAAATCATTGGATTGTTTTCTATGTTCATTATTTTGGTTTAGCCACTTAACTGGCGACCAAAATATTCCAAGAAAACAACCCTCAATGAGTGTAGTATCGAGTATCTACCAACTTCGGACTGCACCAAAGTCGGTCATCTCACTACCCCTAAAAAGGCTAAGATGGTCAATTAAGGTTCTAAGAGTTCGTTAGTGCTTCACGACATCACTCAGCGGCCCCGTACTCTCCTTGATTGAACTCAAGGGTTACCGGTACTCACAAATATGACACACTAACATAGCTTACTGCTTCAACCATGTCGGTATACCCCGCACAGTTCCCTCAGAGTTTTATTGCTATTTACCTAAAAAGGTGCCCCCAAATCCGGGTGTAGGATTTACAACAAACCCAAACATGGACCCAAAAAGTAAAGCAATCAAGGCAATCAAAGCAAGTATGCAAATGTGATCTAAACCCTAAGGTAACCCCACTTTTAAATTCCTCCCCAGCAGAGTCGCCAGTTCTGTGATACGGTGGGAGAACTGACTTGAGTTTTTGCGTTTGTATTCGCACTTGTTCGGTTTAGCAAGAGTCGCCACCGACTTTTTATTTTATCCTAAAGGAAAGGTTAAAAAGCACAGGAAAAACCTTTTGAGATGTTTCGTGGGTTCGGGGGGTAGATTATGAAAAGGGAAGGTATTAGCACCCTTTTCATCCATGGTTATCCATGGGCTCTTAGTTACTTGTTTTAGATCACTTGCCTTGATTTTCAATTGCTTGAAATGGTGGTGTGTGTGTGTGTGTGTTTTTGAAAATGTTTTGAAAAAGATGCCTTGTCTAGGCAACCGTTGTAACAATTCTTTACTCGAATGTTTTACAAAGGTGTTTGTCTTTTTGAAAAGATATTTCAAATGTTTTTGAAAGTTGTTTTGAAATTTGTGTTTGTGAAGTGGGTTTTGAAAAGTAGGCAAGTGTGTTTTGCAAGTTTGATCAAGTAACTAAGAGTTGTCTACCCCTAAATTTACTCAAAGATTTTTCTCATGTTTTAAACCTTTTAACAGTTTTGTTCCACCATTGTATTTGATGGACAATCTTGTGTTAGGATGTTAACGGGACGGGCGCGGGTCATCGTATGGACCGTGAATGCAATGGTGCCAAGTGTCTTTGGAAATTTTTCTTGAAGGGACTATGATCATTTTGTTTAGGCAACTTCGAAAGCGTCATCGAGGGACTATGATCATTTGATTAGTTTTGTTTTGCCAAAGACACTCAACATGCAACATGGCCTATTTTTGGAAGGCAACAAGCGGGATTACCCTAGGGGTGCAAGTGTGAATGGTGTATTGATTTTCATGCATTTGTCTTTGTATTAGGTTATCTAGCGGTTGATTTTGAATCTTCGCATACAAACCCTAGTTACTATACAGTATATAGAAAGCGATAAATTGCGGGAATTTAAAGTCTAAGCTATTACAAATAAGTATCCGAGAATGGGGGTACAAATATTTACAAATAGGGATGAGACTTATTAGGAGAGTAGTGTCCAAATATATTTACAACCAAATCGAATCGTATTCTCAAATGTAATATGTATCAATGTACAAGAATAAAAGACAAGCAAATGTATTGGTGAAAGTGTATGTGATTTATTTACAAGTGATGTAAAAGTGTTAACTTAATGTATTATTAAGCATTTATTTATTCTTTTTGGATTTTTGTTGATTATGTACAAACCAAAAGATTTAATAAGAGAAAATAGTTTTAAGTTAAAGAAAATTATTATTTGTATTTTAGTTTCTATACAAAAGGGTTTTAAAGAAAAGAAAAGAAAATTGTTTAACTTTAAGAAAATTAATGTTTATGTGTTTTGTTAATGCTTTATATACAAACAACAAAAAAAGGTTTTATTAATAGAAAATAAAATTTTTAAACCTAATACATCTAAGATTTTCATATTTTTAAGTATAATAAAATCAAAAAGAAGCATCTAAGAAAAAAAGTTAAAGTATCATTTTTATTTAACAAACAAAAATAAAATATATTAGTTTGAACTATATAAAAAAAATAAAATGATAAGTAAAAAAAGATATTAGTTTGAAATAAATAAAAATGAATAAAAGATTAAATGGGCCTTAGAATTTATTCTTGGCCCAACACAAAACTTGAAAAGAAAGAATCAGAGGGGGTGTAGGCCAGATTTTGTTGGGCTTAAGCGTGGATGGGGCAAGGCCCAAACATGAGTTTGACACATTTTGTTGTAAGGGTTTGGTTCGGTTTGTCTCATTTTGGAATTAGGGTTTGTTGAGTTACAGAGGCACCGTTTCTCCATTTTTGCTTCGTTGTCCTCTTCATCTTCTCAAGCCATGGATTCTGAACAAAATTCCTCTTCGCCTAAGGCCACCCAGCGCCACCGTCCATCATCTCCTCGCGTTTATTCAAGCAGTGATAAAAAGAGGTATGATTTCTGTCTTAACGCATTAGGGTTCTCAGATTTCCAATCTTGCATGTTTTTATTTATTCTGATTCTTTGATTATTATTATGTCTTGTATGAGGTATGAGAAGAAAAAAAAGAAAAGGAGTTATACCTTTGGGGTTCGTTGCTTGGAGAGGAGGAGAGGCGGACTTGGAGGCGCGTAGGGTGGCCGGAGACGGAGGGAGCAGTGATGCTGATGAGCTTACTTGGAAAAACTGGTATTTTGTAGTTTCTTTAGGTTTTATGATGATTGTCTCTGAAAACCCTAGCCTTAATCGCTTCTTTTCCTCTTCTGCTTCTTTGGACGCTTGCCTCTGAATACTTGTTGTTGAGATATTGATATTGTTGAACCTTGTTGTTATGATATCTGAGTTGCCTTATTTTGATATCTGAGTTGTTTGAATGCTTTGCCTTATTCTGACTTTGAGTGTTGTTTTTGAACCCTGTTATGAGCCTAGCTCTGAGGGTTTTGTTGGTTTGAATACTTTGAGTTTGGATATTGGCTTATGCAGGTTACTGACTTCAGTTTGGGTTTGACAGTTTGTTTGTAAGCTTGTTTGTAAAGACTTATTGGCTTGTGTTTTTGGCTTTGAGGTTTATGCTTAGCAGGTAGTTTTGAGACTTGAACAAGTTTGGAGGGTTTGATGTATTAGCAGGTTAGCAGGTTTTGGCGTTTGTTTGTTACAGGTTTTGGAGGTTTGTGGCTTAAGAATAGTTTGACAGGATTTGTGGTTCTGTTTGTGAGTTTGCTTCAGCTTGCAAGCTTAGCAGATAGTTTTGAGGCTTATGCAGGCTCCAAGCTTGAGGGCTTCTGGTTTAAGGTTTGACACAAGTTTACAGGCTTTTTCTGGTTTGAGATGCAGGTGAAGGTTTTCGCTTCGAGCAAGCTTGAGGCAGCTCTGTTTTATGTCACAGTTTGGAGGATTTTTGCTTTGTGTTGTTTTTTGTTATGTTGTTCTGCCTCCTTTTTGTACTGGTATATCTTTTGTTTTATATATCTTCTTAAGCCTAAGCCTGTAAGCCTCTCCACTTCTACTCTCTCTCTCTCTCTCTACAGATTAAAAAGCATTTTTATATTGCTTAAAACTGTCTTTACTCTGAAAAAGTGACAGGCTGGGAAATGATGAATTTGAATGTTGCTTGCATATTAGTTTTCCTGTGCACACTTTCCAGTTTTCCTGCATCCCTTGTGTACTTTGTTGACAGCTTTTTGGTGTTTGATATCTTTCTATATCCTCTGGACAGCTTTTGACAGTTACATTCAGTTTGCTTAGTTTGAAACTTGACTTGTTTTGGCATATTCACTTTGCAATTTGTGCAGTTCAGTTTGGACTTTTGGAATTATGCAGCCTGTTTGACAATTTTGAATTTGTGCAATATTGTAATTTTGTGCATTTCATATTTTATTTGCAAGCATATTTCTATCCCTCTTTGTGAACCAAGAATTTCTTATGATTTGCAGAGAGGGTGGACAACTGATTCCGGCCAGTCACTTTTAATGATGATTTTTAAAATATCTGTCTGCCTTTAATTTCATCTGCATTTGACTTCTTCCTTTTCTTTTTGCAGGTAAAAATTAATTGAGCACAGGGGAGCATCAGTAGAAGATGAAGACTTAGGAAAATTAGGATGCAATTTTATTTTACTTTTAATCATTGTAACATTATTATTATAAATACTTGTAAATAATTACTGTAATTAAATAACATTTGTACAAATAATTAAAAATAAATAAAAGTCTTTTTATTGTCAGATATCTCTTTTATCTCAGTTGTCTATTTAATTATTTAAGCTTTCTTGAATTAAAATAACTGGAAGTAAATTCAATTATTCTAACTTAGATAAAATAAATAATTAACAAACACTGTAGCCTTGCAATCAATAATAACCTGGCGTCCCAATTAACCATAGCAATGCACAGTTAATCAAACAAACGTCCACATGTCTTTTCTTTTACTGATCATACCAAACACTGCAAGTTCTCAATTCAAATGCCTCAATCCAAATCTCAGAGTAAATTGAAAAGAACTGTAGAATTAATTCTTTCTGAGAATGCGCGCACAAAACCCTGATTCTTGATTTATTGTCAAAGAAGCGCATGCCTGATCAAACCCTGAGCCAAACTCAACCAAACCCTAATAATCTGCTTGAACTGTTCCAGAGCCATGAAAACCCTAATTTTGTCTGACTGGTGAGAAAAGTCTGTTTTGACTGATTCTTAGGCCAATCTGAAAAATCAGGAGAAGCCCGAAGCTGTGATTTCTTGTGAAAAAGAGGAGGGCAAATTTTGGGGTACAACAATAGGTTGAAAGCTGTGGAAATTCAAGATGTTCCTGGCTTGGATTTTGGTGATTTAAGATGTTCCTGGCTAGGGTAGTCATTCCCAATAAGTTCAAAATTCCAATCTTTGCTAAGTACGACGGAGTTTCATGCCCAAAACTTCACTCGAGGTCCTACGTCTGCAAAATACAACTGCATACCACTGACAAGAAGCTCTGGGTACATTTATTTCAAGAGAGCTTGTCTGGGACTCAGTTAGAATGGTTTTACCAATTGGAGGGTTCTAACATTCCTACTTGGGAAGATCTGACCACCCCTTTCTACCGCCAATATCAGTACAACGCTGATTTAGCGCCAATTAGAGTTCATTTACAAGGAATGACAATGAGTTCCAATGAAGGTTTTAAAGAGTATGCGCAAAAATGGAGAGACCTTGCTGGTAGAGTACAACCACCCTTGACTGATAGGGAGTTGGTGGATATGTTCATGGGAACATTAACTGGACCGTTTTTCAATTTGATAATTAGGAGCTCATCATCTGGTATCACTGAGTTAACCTTGACTGGTGAAAGGGTCGAGAGCAGTATCAAAAGTGGGAAAATTCCCATGGCTTCTGCCTCTACATCAAACACTATGAAGAAGCCCTTTATTGGAAAAAGAAAACCAATGTCGTATATGGGTCAAGAATCCATGTCAAAAAAGACCATCGTCAATCTGTTGATGTTGTTTTGATCTCCAATCCACCCTCTAATCAAATACCACAACAAGTCAACCATCAAAGGCCTAAGGTTCCAAGAAGACAATTCATGAGGATTAACATGTCGCTATCCCAAGCCTTGCAACACCTGTTGAAGGCTAACTTAGTAACATTGCGTGATCCCTCATCAAATCCCAATGTTTCATCTCTGAAATACAATCCTAACGCTAAATGCGCTTATCACTCCAATAGCCCCGGGCATGACACTGATCAATATTGGGCTCCAAAAAACTAGATTCAAAATCTTATCGACAACAGGACTATTAAGTTTGACCCACCTACAACTCTGAATGTTATAACTGCACCAATGCCAAATCATGGCAAAGGTATCAATGTAATTGAAGATGTTGCTTTTGTTTCCTCCATTGAAGATTTGACTACTCCACTGACCATTGTTAAAAAATTGATGAGAGTTGGGGTTTTCCCCGGTTTTCTAAAAGATTGTTGCTATTGTGCCAAACAAGTTAATGGATGCGAATGGTTGAAAAAGGGTGTCCAACACCTAATATATAACCATGAGATTTTGTTTGAGAGAACTCCAGCCATAAAAAGTTTGACTGATAAAGCTGAAGACGTTTCCATAATCACAATATCCAACAAACATATTAGGATCTCCTCAAAAGGTCCTATTAGGATTTCCAACGAACCAACAATTTCCCCCTTGATAATTACTGCACCAGGGCCAATTCCTTATTCTTCCGATAAAGTAGTACCTTAGAATTATGGTGCTGAAGTATACTATAATGGGATTAAGCAAGACTCATGGATTAATGAAGACAAAACTGATGAGGTTATCAATATTGCTGGTTCTAGCAAGGTGACAAGGACGGGGAGAATCTTCTCTCCTAACATCTCACCTACAACTACCACATCTACACTTGTTCGCATTAGCGTTGAAAAACCTAGCACTGATGCTAGAGGCAAAGACAAGGTGAATGATCCTGCCAGGATGGAGGCGCCTTCCAAAGACATCATTACCGAGGAGCCCTCTACCCAAGAAATGGAGGAAATTTTGAAGATTATAAAGAAAAGTGATTTCAATATAGTAGAGCAGTTGGGGAAAACCCCCTCCAAGATCTCTATGTTATCTTTGGTACTTTTTTCTGATACTCAAGCTCATGCATTGATCAAATTTTTAAAGAAAGCACATGTTCCTCGAGAGACCACAGCTGGCCAATTTGAAAATTATGTGGCGAGTTTGACTGCCGACAATGGATTGGGTTTCTCTGATGCTGACTTGACACCAGTTGGAAGAAATCATAACAAGGCTTTGCATGTCTCTATTGAATGCAAAGGAACTACTCTGGCCTAAGTCTTGGTGGATACAGGGTCCTCTCTAAATGTCTTACCTAAAGGTGCCTTAGATCGGTTGGACTGTGATGGTTTGGTGTTGAAGCCAAGTGACATGGTTGTAAGACTTTTGATGGATCCAAGAGGATGGTACTTATAGAATTTAATCTCCCCATTAAAGTTGGTTCACAAGTTTTCATTTATACTTTCTACGTGATGGACATCCGTCCCGCTTACTCTTATTTACTTGGACGCCCTTGGATACATGGGGCGGGAGTAGTGACATCCACCGTTCACCAAAAGTTTAAATATCCAATCAAGGGAAAGATTGTTATTGTTTTTGGTGAAGAAGAATTCATGGTTAGCCACCTGAATTCGTTCAAGTATGTGGAGATGGATGGTGATTTTGTAGAGACTCCTTGCCAAGCCTTCGAAGTAGTCCCTTCTATGGTTGCAGCCACCAAAATTTCTTCTGACATTCCAAAATCTGATAAAGATATGACAATGATGGCTTCACTCAAAGATGCCCGCGCTATGATTGAATACGGAAGCAGTACAATTTGGGGACAACTCCCTGACATTACATTAAAAGTAGACAAGTTCGGTTTGGGTTTCACTGTCAAAGCTCAAAAAGAGGTCAGACGTGCTCGCATAGGAAAACCACCTATTCGCATTGGTAATCATGAAGTGAATGTTATTGAAGACTCTGAGGATGTGTGATCGGTGGATCTGGAACTGACTGTTTTTTAGCTGGTTTCGCGAAATGTCGCGGTAAGCAAGAGTCGTCACCGTCTTTTATTTTCTCCAATGTGGAAAGGACAAAAGCACAGAAAAATTCCTTATGAGATTGCTCTCGGTTCGGGAGGTAGATTATAGAAAGGGAAGGTGTTAGCACCCTTTCTATCCATGGTTATCCATGGGCTCTTAGATACTTGCTCATTGTGTTTTCAAAAGTGTTTGTTTGCTTTTCAAGGTGAGTGGGTTTTGAAAAAGTTTCGTTTGAAAAATCTCTAAGTAACTCTTGTATCTGTCCTCAAGAGTGTATGAAAAATTTGTTTGAAAACTTTTAGAAAGTGTAGGTGTGAAAAGTATTTTGTTTGTTTTTGAAAAGAGCAAGTATCTATGAGAATCTACCTACCCTAAGGGATTCGTCTGTGTAAATGTCCTTTAAAGTAGTGCCATCCCACCATTGAGAGGTAGGTAGCACCACCGTTGGAGGTGTTCGGGTCAATTCGAGGTTCGGGACATGGTGATCACCAGAGCAATGGGAAGACACCTTAGAAGCTACCCTCATGCCAGATTCCCGGATCATGAGGACTTACTAAGACATCCTCTACTCAACGATCACCTTTCGAGGGGCAAGGCAACAGTGAAGCGTACCCTAGGGGTGGTGTGTGAATTGTGTGTCTTTTTCAGTTTATTGTTTGTCTTGTCATGCATTGGTGATCTACGTTTTGATTTTTTTTTTTTTGGGCATTCATTCTTTCATGTGATTGTTTAACAGTTAAAGGTGCGGGAATTTAAAGTGCGGAAAAGATAAATGGTCCTACGCTATTACAAAGGCGCGGGTCTACAACGCCAAATTAATCCAGACCCGATTTAAAATAAAGTATAGAAAATAAATGCCTAATTAACTATTACAGGGCTTTGGAACAAGTACATTATATTCACAAAAGAAATAAATAAAACGCGCGAACAAAAAACATAATCGAATGCGAGGGCGTTGAACCCTTTGAAGGAATTTAAAATAATTAAGTTAAAATAATTAAATTAAATAAAAAGGAAGAACTTATTTTTTATGTTTTTGTATTTATGACATTAAAGAAAAAATTAAATTAATTAAAAGTTAAATAATTAATTCTAATTCTAATTGTTTTTAATTTATTAAAGAAAATGCATTAAAGTTAAAACCTAGAATTAAAACTAAATTAATTATAAAATTTATTTACAAAATTAATGGTTGATGATAAAATATTTAATTAATCAAAAAAGGGTAAAAAGTGTTAAAGATCTATTTTTATTATTTTTTGTTTATTGTGAAAAAAGGAATTAAATTACAACCTAAAATTAAATCTAAATTAATTATGGGTTTTATTTACAAAAATTAATACTAAAATAAAATATTTATTTTTTATCTTTTTCTGATTTTTTTGGTATTTTTATATTTTGAAAATATTAAATTAAAGCATTTACAAAATTAATCAAAACAAAGAAAAGAGAAGAATAAAAAAAAGTTAAAAAAAAAAGCAAACTAGAGGGGTGCAGCCCAAGTAATTCTGGCCCATTAGCATAGTTCGTTTGACTTTTCCAGGCAAGGTGCTGGAGCGTTGACCTAGACTACCATGTGCCTTGGATCTGGACCTTTGATTTGATCACCCTGACTTTGTGAATGGTTTGATTTTGAGTGTGTATCGTGTGCTTCAGCATGGAACCTGTATGGGAAGATCAATTGAAAAAATATATTGAGAATGCTGAAGACCTGGGGCTCGAACCCAGGTCTTGGACGTTAACACACACATGCTTTGCCAGTTGTGCTAGACGCGCTATCTGTAATTTAAACAACAAACAAATAATATAAAATAAACAATGGTCAGTGGGCTCTAGCGCGTGAATTTTTTGAATCAGCCTATCACCATTCACCACGGTATCATCTTCTTCATGTGTTATTTTCCTGAAAAAACAAATAAAACATGGCAACGGTTTTTCATGCGTTGCCTAAGATAGTATACCAGAAAATAACGATTAGCCCTAGGGGCTCTATAAATTAGGCGCGATGGTGGCTTCTTCTTCGTCCAGATGCGCTGATCACAACCATGGCACTGTGGTGTTCTGATTTTGCTGTATCATAAAACCCCTAATTCAAAACTCTGCAAAACCTAAAACTTGGCAATGGTGAAATCGTCTATAATGCATAATAATCAAATCAAACGCATGGGTTAGCTTCAGAATAGCATAAAGAATGCAAATCATATATTAAAACTTGTAAAAAACATATGAATTAGTATGCATGATCATGAATTTTATTTGCAACAGTTTGACTTCATTATACCAATTCTGGGCGTTTTGATGAGAGTTCTTGATTGGGATACGTCCTATAATGCTTGAGGAAGCTAATGAGATAGGTTTTGAGGCTTGAATCGATCTCTAAGTGAGTTTTCAGAATTCAAAAGTATGGCCAAAATATGAGTTTTTGTTTTCAAGGTTCCTGCGCAGCTTAGCCTTCTATTTGGTTTCTGATCACTTGTATATACCCTAAGCAATGTGTTTGGATGGGAGTTATGGCCAATAATACCTTGCATTGATGTTTTGGATTTTCACATAAACCACCATTATCACACTTTCCATTTTTTGCCTTATTTTAAATTCTTGCCTTATTTGAGCCTTAGCACGAAAATGGTATAGGCTTAATGATGTTTCAAGGCTAGTTAAGGCCAAATATTTCATTTAATCAAACTTTTTTGATTTTTTCTTGATTTTAAAAGATTTAAACTTAATTAAATCCAATAAAATCAATTAAAAATGAAAAAATTAATTAAAAAATATGAAATAAAAGGTGGGACACGTGGGAGGCATGGCCAAGTTAATTCAAGTGGAAAAAGTGGGTCCCTTTTGTCAAAAATGAGATTTCAAGGATAAATGATTTTGGCCATTTCACAAAAATTTCCCAACTTCTCCAATGCATAACTTGCTCAATTTTTAAGCTTTGCTCATGTTCTTGGACATTTTGGAAAGGTATTTGAGTCCTCTAACCAATTCCTTTGGTCCCGTGTCATTTTGATTTACCAATCTCAAGTTATGGCCTTTGACTTAAAGTCCCTTTTTGTTGACTTTTGAAAATGACCCATAATGTTGAAATTGATAACTTTTTGTGAGAGCATTTCTTGGACTTGAAGTATGAAAATGAGTTGTAGGAAATGTCTTTCTCTTCAAAATGAGCTTTGGATGGAATTTTTCTGATAATCCATGTGAAAGTTATGCCCTGGTCAATTTCAGTTGACTTTTTCAGCTGTCCAAATAAGGAAACTTTTGCATCTTGATGATTTTTGAGCCAAGTTTTGAGAATCATGATCAAGCATTGATAAAATGATGTTTGTGGCTTCAAAATGAGATGTTGACCAAAAATTTGAACTTTTGACTGCCAAATGACCATTTTGCCCCTACAGTTGACTGTAGTGCAATTAGGGTTTTTGACTGTGCAATTTTGTGCTGAAAGTCTTGAAACTTGGTATGAGGATGCTTGACCATATTTGTAGGCATGTGAGACTTGATTGGGCCCTTGGAAACTTCATTTTCCTGATCAGAACCAAAACCCTAATTTTGCCTGCTTAGGAGGCCCTTGACTGTGCAACCCTTGGGGACTTTTGAAGCATGACTTGGCAATTTCTTGAAGAATATGGGAGGGCAAATTTTGGGGTACAACAGTTGCCCCTGTTCAATCTCCTTAGACCTGAGGATGCAGATTGGCTGACGTGCCTTTCGTAATCCGAGGGTAGAAGGTGATTGAACACTAGAGTGCCCAGAAATTTGCGCTCACATAGTAGCAGTGATGTGGTGGGAATGGGCTTATAGATGCCATTTAGAGATTGACGAGTAGGATGATGGGCTTATAGATGCCATCTGGACATTGATCGCATAAGAGATTCTTTAGCGAGAACCTGTATACCTGCAAAAGAAAAATGAGTACCTGACATGTTGCAGGAGTTGATTTTCAGATGTTTGGTATAGATGTGTCCTGACTGGTTACAGGAGCTGAGTCTGGAGCTTCAAAAGATGATGAATGAACCAGGGATGGTTACTACCTCAGTATGAACGGTGAGAAAACCTTGGGTGACTTTAACTTCAACAACGCTCGTTGAGAAAATCTTGGTGGGAATTACCATCTTCGCAGTATCGGGAAGAGAACCAAAGGAAATTATAATCTCAAAAGCGGGCGTTTGAGAAAAACCTAAAATGGAATTATCACCTCCACAACGTCGGGAGAGAACCAAAGGAAATTATAATCTCAAAAGTGGGCGTTTGAGAAAAACCTAAAATGGAATTATCACCTCCACAACGTCGGGAGAGAACCAAAGGAAATGATAATCTCAAAAGCGGGCGTTTGAGAAAAACCTAAAATGGAATTATCACCTCCACAACGTCGGGAGAGAACCAAAGGAAATTATAATCTCAAAAGCGGGCGTTTGAGAAAAACCTAAAATGGAATTATCACCTCCACAACGTCGGGAGAGAACCAAAGGAAATTATAATCTCAAAAGCGGGCGTTTGAGAAAAACCTAAAATGGAATTATCACCTCCACAACGTCGGGAGAGAACCAAAGGAAATTATAATCTCAAAAGCGGGCGTTTGAGAAAAACCTAAAATGGAATTATCACCTCCACAACGTCGGGAGAGAACCAAAGGAAATTATAATCTCAAAAGCGGGCGTTTGAGAAAAACCTAAAATGGAATTATCACCTCCACAACGTCGGGAGAGAACCAAAGGAAATTATAATCTCAAAAGCGGGCGTTTGAGAAAAACCTGATAACTTCTACTGAGTCTTCATCAGAAAAATCTGTTGGGAGTCGATTTAGCTGGACTAGAGAAGGCCTTGGACTGGATAAGAAATCTTTGGGGTCGATTAACTGAACCGGTCTAGGTCTTGAAATATGATTGAGAATTTAGCTGAAACTTTCCTGAAAGAATAGAGGTCAGTCACATGCAATGCATGATATGGATCAAGCAATGATGTTCTCAACATAAATGAGATTTGTATGATATAATGCGTCTATGCATGCTATAATGATGTATGTGATGTTTTATGAATGTATGTTTTCGTCTAGGAAATTAAATCCTTGACGGGTGCCGGGAAGTCATATCCTGGGCTGATGTTTGAGAATAGATTTTGCTTCCGCTGGGGATGATAACTGCAAGAATACCGGTAGGAGAAGATGACTCTGTTGAGGAATAGACTTGGAAAATGGAAGAGTCTGCGGGGAGAAAAATACTCTAGCGACCATGCTGGGAAGCAATACTCTGTGGTAAGAGGGATGCCTTGTTGAGTGTTGATGATAACTTGCTGTGGATACCATCGTTATATTGGAAGTGTTAATGGACTTCGCTGGGGATAAGAAGACTCCGTCGAGGACGCTCTTTCCGTGGATTTTGGCTGAGGATAACCCAGTTATATCCTGTTAAGGAAATAACTCTTTAAATAAAGCCGGACGACGCGTTCGTGCTCTGCGAGGGGATAAGCTTCCAGAATCTACTGGGGATAAGCTTACTGCTTGGGGAGATGACTTCCAACTTTCCGGGGGAAACTGGATTGGATTCTCCTGGGGAAGTTTTGAGATGTATCAGGGGAAGTGACACCACTGAATGTTTGATATACCGCCGGGGAACAATCTTTAGACCAAGACTGCCGGGGATGCTTGTTAAGAATATATGCTGCTGGGGGATACTCAACCTTCCTTAAAGTCTGATAACTTTGCTTGGAGAGGAGTGCACTGACTTGCTGGCTCACTCTCTGGGGAATTAGGACATACTGGTCATGCCCTTTAACTGAACCTACCTTGGTACCTTGGAGGATAGAACAATTAGATTGCTTAGGCAACTCTTTATTGCCCCTGTTTCTAATGTTACCTGTAATTAATCATTTGTTTCGTATGCAAACATTTATGAGTTAGCAAATTATTGTCAATGCATATATCACAAATTGAACCTTGGACGTTCTTCGCAAAACAAAACAGAAAAAGAAAAAACAATTGGCACTTTTAACTGAAAAGTATATTTGTATTGATTTTTGAATGGCCCGAAAACAGGCATTTTGTGTACAAGAGGCTGACGTCCTAGTAAGAGAACGCCGCCGAACAAAAGAGTTTATACAAATTTTGTACAAAAGAAAATAAAACAGCTGTGTGAAATGAATGATCCCACTGGGTTTCAACTCTGCTGTTGCCGTTATATCTCCGAGCGTCTCATCACTTGATGACCTAAACGAAGATGAAGCTGACTGATCGATGTCGTCTGAACTTGATGTAGATACCGGATTCTAGATGCAAGGTAATCAATGAGACATAGTATTACGCTTTTATCCCTAATTTTTGCCTGGACCGCCCTTTCGGGTTTTTAGTCCACCAGGATACCCATTTTTGCCCAAGACGCCTTTTCAGGTTTTCGACTTGCCGAGTGTACAGATTTTTTCATTTCATCCCTTCATTTTGCCCGAACCCTTTTGGTTCGACGGGAAGCCCTAATTTTTGCCTAGGCATGTCAGCCTAGCGGGTCTTTTTATGCGTAGTATCTTTTTACTATGTCTGCATTGGCGGGGTGAGGAAGGTCGTCACCATCTATGTTGGTTAGAATCATGGATCCTCCTGAGAACACATGTTTAACCACAAATGGTCCGTCGTACGTAGGGGTCCATTTGCCCCTTGGATCACTCTGAGGAAGGATGATTCTCTTGATTACCAGATCCCCAACTTGATATTCCTGTGGTCTGACCTTTTTGTTAAATGCCCTGATCATCCGTTTCTGATACGTCTGACCATGACAGATAGCAGCAAGTCTCTTTTCATCAATGAGGTTGAGCTGATCAAGTCGTGTCTGGATCCAATCGTCCTCATTCAGATTTGCATCCTTCATTATCCGGAGAGAGGGTATTTGCACTTCGATCGGCAAGACTGCCTCCATACCATAAACCAGAGAGAAAGGAGTTGCCCCGGTTGACGTCCTAGCTGAGGTACGGTACCCATGTAGAGCGAACGGTAACATCTCGTGCCAATCTTTATAAGTCACTGTCATCTTCTGCACAATTTTCTTGATATTTTTATTTGCTGCTTCTACAGCCCCATTCATCTTCGGTCTGTAAGGAGAAGAATTGTGGTGCTGTATTTTGAACTATTCGCAGAGCTCAGTGATCATCTTGTTATTCAGATTGGTACCGTTATCTGTGATAATTCTCTCAGGGACGCCGTATCGGCAGATCAGGTTATGCCAAATGAACCGTGCCACGACATTCTTGGTCACTGTTACATAAGAAGCTGCTTCAACCCACTTTGTAAAGTAATCAATCGCTACAAGGATGAAGCGATGCCCGTTAGATGCCGTAGGTCTGATCTCACCAATCATGTCAATGCCCCACATTGCAAAAGGCCAAGGTGCAGTAAAGACATTCAGAGGAACTGGAGGAACATGCACCTTGTCTGCATAAACCTGGCATTTGTGACACGTCCGAGAATGTTGGTAACAATCAGCTTCCATTGTAGACCAGTAATATCCTGCCCGAAGGATCTTCTTCGCCATAGTGTTCCCACTGGAATGTGTACCAAAGGTCCCTTCATGCAGCTCTTCCATGATCCTTTCTGCTTCAGTCTTATCCACACAACGCAGTAAGGTTGAATCATGGTTTCGCTTGTACAAGATGCCGTTGCTAAGGAAGAACTTTGCTGCGAACCTTCTCAGGAATTTCTTATCGTTGACAGATGCACCTTCAGGGTATTCCTGAGCTTCCAGATACCTCTTCACCTCGTGGTACCAAGGCTTCTCAGTTACCAATTCAGTTTCGAGATCACAATAATATGCCGGTTCGTCCAGTTTCCAGATGATGACCCGGGGATCCTCATTGTCCCACTTGACTTTGAACATAGAAGACATTGTAGCTAACGCATCCGCTAACTGATTCTCCTCTCTCGGGAAATGTTCAAAGGTTATCTCTGTGAAGTCGGGGATCATTGTCAACAAACATTCTTTGTAAGGAATAAGATTCGGATGTTTCGTATCCCACTCGCCTTTGATCTGGTTGATCACGAGAGCGGAATCTCCGAAGACACTTAGAAACTTGATCCTTAAGTCAATCGCAGCTTTGAGTCCCATGATGCACGCCTCATACTCCGCCATGTTGTTGGTGCAGTTGAAACATAGTCGGGCAGTGAGTGGAGTATGAGTGCCTTGAGGGGATATGATTATAGCGCCAATACTGTTACCCAAAGCGTTGGAGGCTCCGTCAAAGTGCATAGACCATCGGGATCCTTCCTCAGGTCCTTCATCCGGTCCAGGTACTTCACAATCAGTCACTATCATGATGCTTTCATCCGGAAACTCGAAGTTCATTGACTGATAGTCATCTACGGCCTGATGTGCCAAGTGGTCTGCCAATACACTTCCCTTGATGGCTTTCTGGGTTGTGTACTGAATGTCGTATTCTGTCAAGATCATTTGCCATCTTGCAATTCTCCCAAACAGAGCAGGCTTTTCGAATATGTACTTTATAGGATCCATCTTTGAGATCAACAAGGTAGTGTGAGTCAGCATATACTGTCTCAACCGACGAGCAGCCCATACCAAAGCGCAGCAAGTTTTCTCAAGCAGTGAGTATCGAGTCTCACAGTCGGTAAACTTTTTGCTGAGGTAATAAATGGCATGCTCTTTTCGGCCAGACTCGTTATGCTGCCCCATCACACACCCCATTGAGTTATCAAGTACTGTCAGGTATAGTATCAGAGGTCTCCCTTCAACCGGTGGCATAAGGATAGGTGGTTCTTGGAGATACTCTTTGATTCTGTCGAAAGCAGCCTGACATTCATCATTCCATCGCACTACCTGATCTTTCTTCAGCAGCTTGAAGATTGGCTCACAGGTAGCAGTTAGGTGTGAGATGAATCGAGCAATGTAATTCAGGCGTCCTAAAAAGCCTCTGACTTCCTTCTCTGTCTTGGGAACTGGCATCTCTTGAATAGCTTTGACCTTAGCAGGGTCCACTTGAATACCTTTGTCACTTACCACGAAGCCTAGCAATTTCCCAGATCTTACCCCGAAGGTGCATTTGTTCGGGTTTAATCTCAGCTTGTACAGTTTCAAACGGTCAAACAGTTTCTGCAGATGATCAAGGTGTTCTTCCTCAGTTTGGGACCTTGCGATCATGTCGTCAACATACACTTCTATCTCATGATGGATCATATCATGAAATAAAGCAACCATGGCACGTTGGTAGGTTGCCCCAGCGTTCTTTAGTCCAAAAGGCATGACCTTGTAGCAGAAGGTGCCCCACTGAGTAACAAATGTAGTCTTTTCCATGTCTTCAGGAGCCATCACTACACCAAATTTGTCTTTTAGCAGCACCCCTACTAAAGCGCTTTTTGTAAAAGCGCTGGTATAGGTTGCGCTAAAAACAAAATAAAAAAACACGCTAAAAAAGCGCTCTTAAAGGGGGGGGGTTACAAAAGCGCTTTCAGAAAGCGCTCTTAGAGGCTGGGGTACGAAGGCGCTTTTGAAAAGCGCTCTTATAGTGGGGGGGGTATGAAAGCGCTTTCTGAAAGCGCTCTTATAGGGGGCTTATGAAAGCGCTTTCAAAAGCGCTGATATAGGGGGTGGGGTACAAGAGCGCTTTTATCCTCAAAAGCGCTGGTATAGCCTTAGTTACGAAAGCGCTTTTCAAAAGCGTTGTCATACCCTCTTTACAATTAAAATTTTTTAAAACAAAATCTTGCATTCTTCTTCCAAATCCCTAAACGCGTTCTTCTTCCAAATCCCTAATTTCTGCTGAAAACGCACAAAATTATCTTGCATTCTCAGAAACGCGTTCATCGTCTTCCATCTTTGCTTGCATCTTGTCTTCAACTCTTTGCTTGCGTGGTATTGCTTTTACTTCAAAGACCGGACATATCTTCTTATAGCAGGTATCGAACTTTGATTCTGTCTAACTTCCCTCTAACTCAGTTCCACCATGATTAAGCTCAAGATATGATGGAAAGTTTGAGTCTTTCAGAGTGGAAGAACAAGTAGCCCTTGTTGATTTTCTAGGAGAATTTCTAGAACCCTTAAAACTAGTAGTTTTTGTTAATGTTCTAACCAAACTCAAACTAGGTTTTTTACATGAATAATCACTAGAAAATTTTGTATCAAGATTCTTAGAAACAGAGCAAGATTGAGTTTTTCTAAGACTTACATGAAAAAGTTCCTTTTTTGATTGTGAACTACTTGTGTGCTTCATGTAATTTGGTGAACCATCTTTTGTTGTTGTTGTTTTTGTTGAAATTGGTGTTGATTGAAGTTGAAGAGTCTCAAGATGAGAGAGTTTGATTGAGTTTGATATCTTCATTTTCTTAGAAAGTTTACTTTTATCATCTTGGTTTTGTTGATGAGAAGATGAAGAAGATAGTTTCATGTTTGTGGGAAATTTGTCAAATTTAACATGTTGTGTTTGGATACTAAGATTGTTTGGGACCTTTCTTTGAACCATTTTTCAAGAAAGGGGGGAAGATTTTGTGGTGGTTTTGGTTTTCATGTGAGGGAGTTTAGGAAGAAAAGGTTTTGAAAGCTTGAAACACAAAAAACAAGAGAGAGAGAGAGAGAATCTCTTCTTCTTTGGTTTGGTTTTTCTTTTTGTATATTTTCAATAGTGGTTTGGAAGATGATCATGTTTGAATATAGCATAAGATAGTGTTTGTTTGATGGTGACTTGCACTAATAGGTGGTTTTGGGGACCTACTATGTGCTTGAGTATTTTTTAACATGAATTATTAGTAATTTATTAAAAAAAAGAAGCCTAAATTACCCTTCTCTTAATTATGGATAGGGAAAGTCTTGTGTTTTGTGGAAGTGATAAGATATGTACAAAAGAAGCAATTTGCATTTATTTTGGGTGTTTTATATATTTGATTTGCAGTTTGAGAAGCATGATACTTCTTCCATTTATGAAAATCCATGAGGTTATGTTTTTTTATGATGTTTGCTTTGTCTTTTTAGACTGTGTGAGAGCTGAGCCAGTGATTCTCAAGAAGCTAGAGGCTTCACCTAATGGTATTGCTTGCGGAATTTTTCTTATATTTTTTTTTAAGGTTTTCTGTTTTAGTAAATGTATTTGCACTCATTTTCTAATTCTTCATTGCCATATACAGAGAAGACAAGTCCTGGTTTGATATCAGTAGACCTTCTTACTGACACTATAGAAGGTACGGTTTCTTTTGAAGTTTTCTTTGCAACTCATTTGTCGATGTATTCTATTTTGATTTTGAATTTCATTTCATCTTTCAGGGGGAAGGAAACCTTCAGTTGCTGCTATTGATGGTCTTGCCCTGGGTGGAGGGTTAGAGCTTGCGTGGTTTTGAGAATAAAGTTTTGGTATTGCTTCTCAATCGTCTTCCATCTTTGCTGCTGCTTTTTGCTGTTTTGCTATTTGAATTGAATCTACTCACATCTTCGTCTAAGGTGATTTTCATTATTTTATTATTATGCCTTACAGTGTAGCTTTTTTGGTGAATACAAATGCTTTTTTTTTTATATCAATTTTCATAGCCATGTTTCTTTCAAAAGATTTCTTGTACTATGTCTCATATGAATCCTCTCCGATTCTCTAAGACTATTTTTGGAGCCAATCTAATAAGCTTAACAGTTATGATCTTGCAATAAGTTTAAAGTTTTCTATTGTAAATGTTCCATGAAATTTGGATATCCAAAATAATATTGTTAAAGTTAAAAGTGGGTAGGGTCCAATTTTGTGTAAACAACTGTATAAGTAAGGCTATGACTTATTTATCAATCAATGTAAAACTCAGTATACCTGGTAACTATTCATCAGTAAGATTTGTGATTTTATTTTTCAATGAAAATATGAAAAATATATAATTTTCTCTTACACATATGATATAGACCTCTAGTTATATTTATTAGGATTAGTTCAGTTCATTAAGATTTATTATTTTATTTATTTTTAGTTAGTATTTTTTGAATTTTTAAATTTGAATGTCCTATTTTTAAGAAAAGATTTAGGTTAAAACATAAGCTACCTATTAACTAGTAATTTTAGGAGAAACCAATCACAAACTCCGCCACTGCCGCCTGCATAGGTCTTAAGAACATATTTTCAGTTGGTTACAATACTTCCTTCCTACCACTTCATCAACAAAGGTCATGGCTACGGAATATCCTGAACATGCTCAGGATATTCCGTAGCCATGACCTTTGTTGATGAAGTGGTAGGAAGGAAGTATTGTAACCAACTGAAAATATGTTCTTAAGACCTATGCAGGCGGCAGTGGCGGAGTTTGTGATTGGTTTCTCCTAAAATTACTAGTTAATAGGTAGCTTATGTTTTAACTTAAATCTTTTCTTAAATATAGGACATTCAAATTTAAAAATTCAAAAAATACTAACTAAAAATAAATAAAATAATAAATCTTAATGAACTGAACTAATCCTAATAAATATAACTAGAGGTCTATATCATAATGTCTTGCAACAGTGGTTTAAAATTATTATGCCTTACAATGTCTCTAATATTGCTCTTTAGATATTGTTTAACATCCAGCATATGGCTTAGTAGTAGTAAGCTTAGATGCTGAGTTTCTTACAATTTTAATTTCATATATTTATCTATCGTTAAGTGAGGTACTTACTAACTTTGTGAATTGAATTCGCCATAGGGGTTACTTGTGAAGAGTGAAAGTTTGACCGTTTTTGTTTAGCTTAATTAAGACATGGATAAGACATGGATGAATTCAAACCGATTGTCGAAAGAGTACGAGAAAGGGGTATGGGAATTTGTTGAGTTTGCGGTTGCGCACTCCAAAGACCCGCTTCGAATGCCGTGTCCTTGCTTGGGTTGCTGTTATGCCGGGGGTAAGGTTGACGGGAATCAGTTGGGATCTCATTTACTACGGTTTGGAATTGATAGAAGTTATACATGTTGGACAATGCATGGTGAGAAAAGTACCGGGAATGCTGAGTCGAGTTGTAATAGGAAGTATGCTTCAAACGACGATTGCACAGACACATACGATTGTGATCGAGTCGAAGAGATTGCAGAAGCGCTTGAAGAAGATCTTGCGGATTGTCCCAAAATGTTTGAGAGGTTGGTAAGCGATGCAGAGAAACCGTTGTATGTTGGTTGTTCAAAATTCACAAGATTGTCTGCGGTGTTAAAGTTGTACAACTTAAAGGCGGACAATGGATGGTCGGATAAAAGTTTCACAGAGTTATTAGCCCTTATGAAAGATATGCTACCAGAGGATAATGTTCTTCCCAATCGAACGTATGAAGCCAAAAAGATGTTGTCTTCTATTGGAATGAGCTATGATAAGATACATGCATGTCCAAACGATTGCGTTTTGTTTCAAAACGAGTATGCAGCGTTGAATGAGTGTCCTAAATGTGGTGCCCCTCGATATAAGAAAAAGTTGTCTCCTGCTAAAGTCTTATGGTATTTTCCTATAATTCCGAGATTTAGACGCATGTATCGTAGTGAGACCGATTCAAGACACTTGACTTGGCATGCAGATGAAAGAATTATTGATGGAAAGTTGCGACATCCGGCAGACTCACCACAATGGAGTAAAGTTGATACTGAATATCCTGAATTTGGAAAAGAAGCAAGAAACCTTCGGTTGTCATTGTCTACTGATGGAATGAACCCGCATGGTATTCAAAGTATCTCGCATAGCACATGGCCTGTGATTCTTATGATTTATAACTTACCTCCGTGGCTATGTATGAAGCGTAAGTACATGATGTTATCTATGCTAATTTCTGGGCCTAAACAACCAGGGAATGACATAGACGTATACTTGGCACCCTTAATCGAAGATTTAAAGTTTTTGTGGGAGAGAGGTGTGGAGGTTTACGATGGGTATAGGAAAGAAAGTTTCAACTTGAGGGCGATGTTGTTTGGAACAATTAATGATTTTCCAGCATACGGAAATCTATCCGGGTACAGCAACAAGGGTCAAAAGGCGTGTCCTGTTTGTGAAGATGAAACCGATACGACACGATTGGCGCTTTGTCAGAAGAATGTCTTTCTCGGCCATCGTAGATTCTTAAATTCTAATCATCACTACCGTGGGTGGAGAAAAGCATTCAATGGAGAGGCCGAACATCGTACAGCCCCGCCTTTTTTGTCAGGCGATCAAATTTTTGAAAAGGTGAAAGATGTGAGCACTCAGTTTGGCAAGCCTTTTGCACATTCAATTGTCAAGGGTGGGTGGAAGAAGAAGTCAATTTTCTTTGAACTTCCATATTGGAAGTCGTTGTACGTAAGATATTTCCTGGATGTTATGCATATTGAAAAAAATGTATTTGACAGCGTTATAGGTACGCTACTCAATATACAAGGAAAGTCTAAGGATGGCGTTAACATAAGGAATGACATGGTAAACATGGGGATGAGAACTGAATTGGGGCCCGTGACGAAAGGAAGACGAACATATCTGCCACCTGCTGTTTACACTCTATCTAGAAAGGAGAAGAAAACATTGTGTAAGTTCCTCAGTGAAGTAAAAGTTCCAGAAGGCTACTCTTCAGATATTAGAAGACTTGTGTCCATGAAAGACCTCAAGTTAAAGAGTTTGAAGACGCATGATTGCCATGTTATAATGGAACATTTTTTACCAATAGGTATACGTTCTATTCTGCCAGAAAAAGTAAGAAGCGCAATAACTAAGCTGTGTTTCTTCTTCAGGTCTATTTGCAGTAAGGTGGTCGATCCCGCGATCTTACCAACATTGCAAAATGAGATAGTTGTTACTTTATGTGATCTTGAAATGTATTTTCCTCCCTCGTTTTTTGACATAATGGTTCATCTAGTCGTTCATCTTGTGAAAGAGACACAACTGTGCGGACCAGCTTATATGAGATGGATGTACCCTGCTGAACGTTATATGAAAATATTAAAAGGGTACGTGAAAAACAGAAGTCGACCAGAGGGTTGTATTGCCGAGCGATACGTTGCTGAAGAAGCGGTTGAGTTTTGTACTGAATATCTGTCAAATGTTCAATCAATTGGACTCCCCAAATCTCATATTGTCGAAAAAAAAGAAGGAAAAAGGCTAATTGGAAATAAAGTTGTGACAGTATCAATGGTCGAACGGGATCAAGTGCACTTGTATGTTCTGCACAATGAGATTGAGGTTGAGCCGTTTGTTGAAATGCACAAAGTTGTTCTCCGAGATTTAAATCCAAATAGAAATGAGAACTGGATAGTACGAGAGCACAATCGAAGTTTCATACCGTGGTTTAGAGATCATATTTATTCAAAGTATCGTTCAGATCCTGCTTCAGTAACAGAAAGGTTGAGATGTTTAGCCTATGGTCCATCTGTAATTGTGCTTTCTTATAGCGCATACGCAATTAATGGATACACATTTTATACCAAAGAACAGGATGATAAAAGTACTATGCAAAATAGTGGTGTTACCTTGGTAGCTGAAGCTATGCACATATCAAGTGCGAATGACTTAAATCCGAAATTTGCAAATTTGTCATATTTTGGGGTTATCGAGCGCATTTTGGTGTTTGATTACGCGAAGTTTCAGATTCCTGTATTTGGTTGCAAGTGGGTTGAAAATAATAGTGGCGTACGAATGGATAAGTCAGGATTTTTGCAAGTGGATCTCAATAGGGTAGGGTACAAAGATGAGCCTTTCATTCTAGCCTCTCAAGCTAAACAAGTGTTCTATGTCAATGATCCGACAAGTACGAAATGGTCTATAGTGCTTTTATCTAACAAAATAGTTGATGAAAAAATTGAAGATCAAGGTGATATTGGTGTTGGCATTGAATCTTGTACAAGAAACGATCAAAATGAGAATGAATCTTGTATTAGAAATGATCATAATGAGGGTATTTGGATCAATCCAACCGTCCGCATTGTTAAGAGACGCGTAGTACACAATCCTACCAAGAAAAGAAAGAGACGTTAGTGATAAAGTTAGTGTTAATAGTGTCAATGTTTTAGTTTGTTTGATACAGGTTCAAAATTTGAAGCATTTTTTCTGTGTCAATGATTCTTGGAATTGGATTAGTATATATTTTGTATGCTATGATGACTTGTTGCAATGATGAAACTTGATTGTTGTACATGTTCAAATATATACATGTTCTCTCTATTTCAATCTTGATTGTTGGTACTGTAATGTTAGTTTAATGGTGTACATGTTCAAATATATACATGTTCTCTCTATTTCAATCTTAATATGAGTATCATCTAATATTATTTTTGTCATTTTTGTCTCCTTCATTTTCCTTCATTTTTGTCTTACTGGTTCATATACCATCTACATATTATCTAGTTGTTCAAGAGTTAAGGGGTAATTCGAATTAAAGGTATTATCTTTTTATTTTGTTTTAAAGTTTTCATTTTTGTTTTTAGTATATCCTCCAACAGTGTTTTGTTTTTATTTTAATATTAAGATGTTTTTTCTAACATTTTTTTTATGTTTTAGGTATCTCTTCAAAGCAAGAAAAATATTACTGGACTGCTTATTTATTATCTATGGGTTTAGTTTCTTTTGTTGTTAAATACTTTATTATTTTTAGTAAAAGGGGTTGAGTTTTGAGGACATCTTTATTATTTTTATGTAATTTTTTGAAATGTTTCTCATATAAAGTTAGTGTTAATAGTGTACTAATGTGCTTTAGTTTGTTTGATACAGGTTCAATGGCTCCAGATAGAGATGCTCCACCTGAAAACCCACCTGAAAACGCACAAGAAAACTCACAAGAAAGAGTTGCTTCGGATACAAATGCTCCACCTGATACTGAAGCAAAAGAGGTTGCACGAGGCATCACTATTATGAAGGGAATCATTCGACATAGAGACCAAGGATTAGTATACCGATTGGAATGGAATTCTGATAAACAACCAATTGGTCCTAATTCTGCAAAGTTGACAAGTTATATTGGTACACTTGTCCGTATGCATATTCCGGTCTCCGTAGCTACCTGGAAATCGAAAACGAATAATTTAGAATTGGAGGAGAAAAAACAAGCGATTTGGGAAGAGCTTCAGGTATATATCATATATGGTTAATTGTTGTTATTATCTTGACGATAAATTGTTTAAATTACTAATACTAACACACTATGCGTACGTTTTTTTGCAGAGGACTTTTGAGATACCAGATGAACGTAAAAGCTACATACTTAGTTTGGCCGGCAAAAGATATAGAGGGTGGAAAAGTTTTTTGACAAACACCTATCTTAAGGATAAAGATGGAAAATTTCTTGAAGAGGCACCGGGACGGCCAACAAAGTATGCGACCTTCATTGATGAAGCAGATTGGGCTGAGTTTTTAAAGCAAAGAGATGAAGCTTTTCAGAAAAAGAGTGCCACGAATAGTAAGAGAGCATCCAAACCCGCGTATCCATACAAGAAAGGGCGTTTGGGATATGCACGCTTAGAGGATAAAATTGTAAGTAAATAGAAATGCGTTTTAATTAATTGTCTACATGTGCATGTTTTAATTGACGATTTTATCGTTTGTGTCAATGCATAGTTAGAGGAGACTAAAAGTGAGGAAGCTTCACTTCCTGTACATGTGTTGTGGAAGGAAGCTCGTGTGGGCAAGAATCAAGCTGTCGATCCCGATGTTCAGAGAGTTTATACTGAATGTGTAAGTATAATACTGTGTCTTTAATTAAATCAAATGTTTTTTAATATATAAATGATTTTTTATCTCCACTAATAATTATTTAAATGTAAATGAATTACAGGAGACCTTGTCGCAATCGGCATCCACCGGTGAGGAGAGCGTACTTAGTAGAGTACTAGATGCTCCCGAGTATCCCGGTCGGGTGAGGGGTAAGGGTCATGGTGTGACTCCAACCTCTTTTTATAAGAGTTCTAGGAGAAGATCAAATCTTACCAATGAAGAAGTGTTGCAAAAGTTGCAGGAATTGCAAGCACAGGTCTCTGAATTGCAAAGAGATAAAGATATGTATATGAGAGAAAAATGCAACACTTCATCGGTGAGAGAAACTAGTGATAAGGCTAGTATCAACTATCAAAAGAAATTTCCCGAGGTAATTATAAGTTTTTTTCCTTACAAACTGTTCTATTTTATTAATGATAATGACTTTATATTTTCTATTTGTTTAGGGCATTTCATCTTGCCAACTATACTTATCGTCACCGAATTATCGACTAGTTGGCAAGGGAAAAGTGCACAACACTTCGGGAGATTTACTTCACCACAGACCCCTCCCTGATGGACACCTGAAAGTATCGGTGGATGTTGTATTAGATCGTGATGCGATTCTACCGGTACCTGACATGGTCTCAGAGACGACATTGCTGCGAGATGCAATAGGATCATTTGTTGCATGGCCCTCGGAGCTCATTACCATTAGTGATGAGGTATACTGAAAACGATTATGAATCATTTAGTTTTCGAATGTCAATTCTAAACCGTTTATTAATTATTTTTTAAATTTTAATTTTAGACTGCTCCTATAAAACCCGCAATTAAGGGTAAAGGGATTTTACAGGAGGAGGAGTCTGTTGCATCACTAAAAGAGGTACATTTAAAGTGTTAATATATAGTCTGAATCTAAATCTGCATGATTTTATATTATACCTAACTTATATGATTTTTAGGCATCCGCTCGGGAGTCACAACAAGTGACGCAGCAGGTTCGTAGCTTACCACCCACTGGTCCTCCGAAGCAAGCGGCAAAAAAAGGCGGTGCTTTTGTGCCTCGATACCGTTCGACACTCGCAACAATGGTTGATATGTCCGATTTGAAGGATGGTGGTTTACGTGAAATCAACATGGATGAAAGTGTCTTCGGTATTGAATTCCAGTCACATATTACATTTGATGACTTGGAAGAGATTTTTAGGCATGATCAACTAGGCGTCGGTAATATGCACTCATACATCCGGTAATATTCACTCATCCGATATATTATTTAATTAGTCCCACAATATAATTTATTTACACATTTCAATGAAAATAATCTAATGTTTATTATGTTTTTATTTAAGGTTGTTGTATGACAGAGTGTTGCGCGGGACTGCATTGTCTAACAGATTCCGTTTCGTGTCTTCCGCCCATTGCAGCGGAATGACAATTGCTTCGGAACCGGAATCAGTTAGACAGCGCTTAGTAGATAGATTCATGTCCACCGGCAATACAGAAAGTCTGCATCTTTGGGCGTATAATACCCGACCAGTAGGGTTAGTTTCTCATTCTTGGTTCATCTAATCTCTGTTTCTTTTGTGTATAGCAAAATTTTCATATAACCTATTGTTTTAATTTATAGAGCACACTGGTTGCTGCTTGCTATCAACCCGATAAGAGAAGTCGTGTATTATCTGAATTCGGTAAATGGTGAATGGACCAATTATCCGGCTATGAAGGAAATCGTTGATTTGTAAGTGGGATCGTTCTAAATATATATTCGTGTATATTTATATATTTTCTTATTTGTGGGATTGATTTAAACATATGCTTTTATATATTTAATAATTAGATCAATACAAGTGTTCCGTAGTCAACGGGACGCACAGGTATCCCGAACTAAATCAAACAACATCACTTGGATCCAAGTGCAGGTACATTACTTTTCACAATTTTGCTTATAATATTTATGCTACTTGGTAAAACAAGACAACTATAGAATCTTATTTGTTTTATTATGTAGTGTCCGCAACAGCGAAACAGTCATGATTGCGGATACTTTGTTTTGAGGTTCATGAAAGAAATCCTTCAGGCGAATCAATTAGAGATTCCGCTCACGGTATGAATTTATAACTTAAGATAATTTCATATAATTTATTACATTTAACTAAATATATCATTTATATTATGTTTTTGTTTTGTAGTACCTTGACGAATTCCGTGCTGCTGCGTACCCGAAGCTTAAGTTGGAAGAAATTAAAGAAGATTTGTGTCAATATTATATTAAGCAATTTTTCATGTAGGATTTGTGTCGATTTGAACTATAATATTATTGATGTAATGATGTATATATATAATTTTGGATATTATAATGGTATTATATTAGTATATATATTGTCTTACTGATGGCTGAAATAATAGCGTCGAAAATATATTACAGGTCAAAAATATATTACAGGTCGAAAATATTACAGGTCGAAAACATTACAGGTCGACTGGGAGGATTAAATTATAGGCTGCACATAAAAATACCTCATTTAGAAACGACAGCGCTTTTAAAAAGCGCTCTTAAAGGTCCACCTACTAAAGCGCTTCTTAGTAAAAGCGCTGCCAAAGACCAGTAAAAAAGCATAAAAAATTAAAAAAAAACGCAGCATACAAAAGCGCTTTTGGAAAAGCGCTCTTATAGGGGGGCCTATCAGAGCGCTTTTTCCAGAAAAAGCGCTCTTATAGGGGGGCCTACCAGAGCGCTTTTACAAAAGCGCTTTTGTAGGCTGCGTTTTTTTTAAATTTTTTATGCTTTTTTACTGGTCTTTGGCAGCGCTTTTAAAAAGCGCTCTTAAAGGGGGGGTCTACCAGAGCGCTTTTTCCAAGAAAGCGCTCTTATAGGGGGTCCTACCAGAGCGCTTTTTCCAGGAAGCGCTCTTAAAGGGGGGGTCTACCAGAGCGCTTTTAGAAGCGCTTTTGTTACCTACGCCAGCGCAAGCTATTAAAGCGCTTTTAAGCGCTTTTAAAGGCCAAAATAAGCGCTTTAGTAGCCCTTTTCCGTAGTAGTGCATCTTGATCTGATTGTAGCCTGAAAAACCATCCATGAAAGAGAACACCTTATGCTGAGCTGTATTATCAACAAGGACATCAATGTGAGGTAGAGGGAAGTCATCTTTGGGGCTGGCCCTGTTCAGATCCCTGTAGTCAACACACTTTCTGACCTTACCGTCCTTCTTAGGTACCGGCACCACATTAGCAACCCACTGAGGGTAAGAAGTCACTGCGAGAAACCCGGCATCAAACTGCTTCATAACCTCGGCTTTAATCTTCTCAGACATCTCTGGACGCATACGGCGGACCTTTTGCTTAACCGGAGGGCAATCTTCCTTAGTTGGCAAGTGATGGACCACAATATCGGTATCCAACCCAGGCATGTCTTCGTAGGACCAGGCAAAGATCTCCATATAATCATGCAGCATTTGAGTCAACCGTTGCTTCACGCTGAGCTCTAGGTTGGCACCAATCTTTACCTCTTTCCTGTCTGCCTCAGTACCCAAGTTTATTGTTTCCACTGGCTCTTCATGGGGTTGAATTGCCCTTTCCTCTTGAAGTAACAGTCTTGCGAGCTCGCCAGGCACTTCGCAATCATCTTCACCTTCGTCTTTGGCTAAGTTGATCGGATTTTCGAAGTCATAGCTGGCAGTAGCAGAGTCGTTACCAGTGAGATCCAGAGTGGATTGAAACCTGTATGAGTGAGTGTGTGTAAATACAGCTGTTTTTACAATATGTAAAGAAAGGAAAGAAAAGGAGCGCAAAATTTGAAATGTGAAAAACGTCCAATGCTTTTATTTATGATATATGACAGTGACAAACAAAAGCCCTCATAAATAAGACCATGGTGCCCCGGGTAAGACACCGGGCCATACAGTTTCAAGTTATTGTTTATTACAAATCCAAAACAAAGAAGTTCATTACTGGGGAACAAAAGTTATGGGTGTAAAGTCTTTAGCAGTCCAATTGGTCAATCCACCAACAGTTGTCGGGTAGATCCAGCTATCGAACTCTGACTCCTCCACTTCGTCTTCCTCTCCAATAGCATTCACTCCTGAGTAGGTGATGAGCACAGGAGGTCTTCCAATTCTCGCCTTGCGCACTGCCTTCTGAGCTTCTGTGGTGAAACCCAGCCCAAACTTGTTAGTCTTAGGAGTAAGATCAGGGAGCTTGCCCCAGTTTGCACATTCACCTCTTTCGATCACAGCCCGGGTGTCCTTTAAGGAGGCCATCTTCAAAGGAGAAACCTCTTCAACCACTGCTTCTGCTGCTGCCAAAGTTTGTGGCACCTCCTCAAAATGTTGAAAGGGGGTCTCAATGAACTCCCCATCCATTTCCACGTACCTGAAGGAGTTGAGGTGGCTGACCATGTATTCCTCTTCCCCTTGCACTGTTACAATCTTCCCCCTGACCGGGTATTTGAGCTTCTGATGCAATGTGGAGGTCACAGCTCCAGCCTTGTGGATCCACGGGCGACCCAGCAAACAAGAATAGGATGGACGGATGTCCATCACATAGAATTTTGAATCGAAGACCTGTGACCCAACCCTGATTGGGATGTCCACCTCACCATGTACCATTCTTTTGGACCCGTCAAAGGCCCGGACAACAATGTTACTTGGTTTGAGCTCTAGACCCTCGCAGTCCAGCCTATCCAGAGCCTTCTTGGGCAGCACGTTTAATGAAGAACCAGTGTCAACCAGCACATGAGCAAGAGTAGTGCCCCTGCATTCAATGGAGACATGCAGGGCATCATTATGGTTCTTCCCTTTTGCTGTCAGATCGGCATCAGAGAAACCCAGGCCATTATCAGCGGTTAGGTTGGCCACACAGTCGGTGAACTGGTCAGCAGACGTCTCTTGGGGTACGTGGGCCGTTTTTAAGAAGGCAATCAGGGCCTTGGCATGGGCCTCTGAACACAGCAGCAGTGATAGCATAGATATTTTAGAGGGGGTGTGCCCCAGCTGTTCTACAACGTTGAAATCACTTTTCTTTATTATCTTGAGGATTTCTTCCATTTCCTGCCTGGAAGCCTCAACAATGGTCTTCGGTGCCTCCGTCCTGGCAGGCACATCAGCAGCAATCCCCTTGCCCCGAGTATCAGATGACTCGGCAGCAGGGGTGGACACTTGGTCAGGGGGAGAAACAGGCACACTGGCAGGTGTGAAGACCAAAGGCCTATGAATTACCGGAGGAGCAATGTCTGGCGAGAACAGTCTTCCACTACGAGTGACCTTAGCAGGCCCAGTGATGTTGGAGATACCAGCATCAATGTTGAACTCTTGTTTCACACCCAGAACATAAACATCTGCCCCATAGTGCCATGGGACAGCCTTATCAGATTTGTAGGGGATGGGCCCCGGAACAGTAATGGTGATGGGAGCAATCTTGTGAACCGGCAAAATTTGGACAGGCTTCTTTGAAGGAGCCTTGGAAGGGTTGTTGAAGATGGTAACAATTGACACTTCTTCAACAGGGGCAGCAGGAACAGCAGTTTTTCTGAACAAAATCTCTCTACTATCCATCAGGTTCTGGACGCCTGACTTCAGCAAAGCACAACCAGTAGGGGAAGCAACACATAGAGGGCAACCCTTGCTACATCCCGGAAATAAACCGGCTAGCAACAGGTTCCTCTTGACCGTCAGCAGCGGAGTAGCAACATCATCCACCGAAGCTACATACAAATCCTCCTCAACAGCATTCACTCCATGCTGGGGCATTGGAGCGGTTACAACATTCGGCCTCTCGGGCGCCTCAAACTGTATTTCCTTTGCGTCAATAAGGTCCTGAACCTTATTCTTTAGGGTCCAACAGTCATCTGTACTATGCCCCGGGCTATCAGAATGATAAGCACAACGAGCATTCGGATTGTACTTAGGAGATGTAGTATTGGGGAACTTCGGAGCCTCTCTGACAGTCACTAAATTGGTGGATAGTAACTGTGGCAAGATCTGCGACAAGGTCATAATCAACCGGGTGAACTCTCTCCGGGGTCTTTCAGCCCTTTGAGGATTGGTCGGCCGAGGGGCGGCAGCAGGTTTGGCAATCATTACCGCACTGACAGATTGGCGGCGCTCAGGTCTCTCTGGTCTCCGGGAGCTATATACAGCACTAGCCTCCTTTTTGAAGGGTTTCTTTTCAGCATTGGAGGAGGCAACCTTTTGTATCTTCCCCGATTTTATACCTGCCTCGATCCTTTCACCAGTCAGGATCAGATCAGTAAACCCAGCAGAGGAATTACCAATGAGATGATTGAAAAATGGACCAGATAGGGTCCCCAAAAACATATCCACCAGCTCCCGGTCTGTTAATGGTGGCTGCACCCTGCCAGCCAGATCTCTCCATTTCTGGGCGTACTCCTTAAAACCTTCACCCGACCCTAGCGACATACCCTGGAGTTGGGTACGCGTAGGAGCGAGGTCGGAATTATATTGATACTGCTTGTAAAAAGCAGTGGCCAGATCCTCCCAGTTACGAATGTTGATTCCATCCAGCTGATAGAACCATTCGAGATGAGTCCCTGAAAGACTCTCCTGGAAGAAGTGGATCCATAAGTTCCTGTCTGCCGTGTAAGGCTGGATCTTCCTTACATAAGAACGGAGGTGCATCTTGGGACAGGAAGCCCCGTCATACTTCACAAAGGCAGGTGCCTTGAACTTGTGTGGAATCACCACCCCAGTAGATAACCCCAAGTCTCCGAAATCCAGTCCAGGCACACGCTGAATTTCCATAGCTTTTAATCTGTCCTCCAGCTGCTTGTACCGGTCTTCAGCAGGAGGGTACTGTTCGTCGTTGAAGTCTGTTTCAGTATCAGAGACCACAGGAGTAGGGACCTCCCCTTCTTGGTGACTACCTTCCCCCACAGATGGAGTAGTCCTCTCAGCCTCATTTCGCAAGGTGTTCCCGAGTCTGCGCCCAGTGTTAAATAGCACAGTCCTTTTCTTCTTCTTATTCTTCTTCAGAAGCATGGTCTTCAACTCTTGTTGGCCTTGAGCCAAACCTTTGATCAGCTCCTGAAATTGGGCGTTCTGCGCCTGGAGAGCCTTGATAGATGCCTCGGTTGATGATTCCGGGTTCATGATGCTGAAATAAACAGCGAAGAACAGTCAGCAACCTGAAAAGAAGAGTACCTGTGATGCATATGATGAATGATATGTGTTTATGCAATGCATTCAAAGGGTTCGCAAATTCAAATTTGTTGTAGACCAAAAGGAACACACGTTATTATTAAGAAAATAATTGTTCAGTATATTAAAGCCTCATGGGCAAACATTACAAAACAGATCAGTCCCAAAAGACACTACGCATCCTCTTCGGAGCAATATAGGTATTGAGATTCCTTTCTGAAAATTCTGGCTGCAGATACTCAATGTCACGTCCAATGTTATGACACTGTATCTGACTTACTATATGACAGTAAATACAAAAGCAGTAAAGAACACAATCAATTGTTTACCCAGTTCAGTGTGCAACAACACCTACTCTGGGGGCTACCAAGCCAGGGAGAGAATCCACTATAAGAGATGTTAATTCAGGAATAAACCAACCAGTTTATCTCCTTCACTTAAGATCTACCCAATGCAATTCAAATCTAAGTACAACTTAAACCTGAGTTCCTACTCACTCCCCCTCAATCACAGCAGTGATACATAAACCAATTTGACTTAAGAATTGATGAAGACACTCTTCAAAAAAAACACACTTGATTAAACTTCACAGCTTTTTAATCAAGCAACACAATCACTCGTGCTTCACAGCTTTGAGTGATGTACACAACTAACTTGACTCTGCTTCACAGCTTTAGTCAAGGGACATTCAAACACTCTTGCTTCAAAGCTTTGAGTGCTACACAACCCTTACAATCGAAACCTATTCCAAGGCACTTATCACAATGATAATTGCTTGGAGTACAATAAACAAATCTATACAGATTACAAAATTGATCTTCTAATCAATCAGCAGGGATGTCTTGAAAAACAGCAGCTCTGTTGAATATATAGCAGCTGCAACTTCAGTTAGGGTTTCCAAAAACCTAGGGTTGATTCTGTTTGACCTAAAGACCAGGTCACAGGACTTTATTGACCAGGTTAGGATTGAGCTAGGTTACTCCTCAGAAAACGCAGGATTCTGTTCAGAAAGGACTGAGTTATTTCCTGAAAAAACTCAGACTTATCCAATCCTGCAATCCTGTTAGTTCAGAACAGGATGTCATAACATCTGTTATGACATCTGAGAAAACTTGTCTACTGATTTAGCAAAATGTGATCATTTTGCAAACATGCTCAGATACACACTTATAAACATCAGTATTTGAATTACAATATTTTTCTGCACATGTACCTAATGAGTTAGTACAACCTGAACTAGAATGTTATGACATCAGTCATGACATTCACACATACACTTGGGATTTACCAAAAATGCAAGCCAATACCTAAACACCTACAAACTCCCCCTTTGGCAGATTTTTGGCTAAAGTCCCTAAACAATCAGAGATAGATAGATAGCAGCAGAAATAAGTGACAGCAGAAAAATATAATGTCAAGTACTAATTAAGCAAGTACCAAAATATTCTCCCCCTCTTTAGCCACAAATGGGCCAAAGATACATGTTCATAAAATTATACAGTTATCCAAAACAAAATAATGAAATCAGCAGAACACACTTCCAAACACCACCAGAAATCAGCAACCATCCTTCAAGTACTGTCATCAGATCCAGAGAATTCAGGCTTCTTTCTTTTCTTGTGAGCAATGTCAGCATTCTTCTCTTTGTTTGATGTCTCAACATTCTTAGAGACATTTGGATTTGTTTCAGCATTTGAGTTTTCTTGGTTCAGAGGAACAGAAATGCCAGGAACTGAGTGGTTCTCGTTCAGAATTCTTGAAACAATTTTTGCTATTGCTTGATTAACATAGGCTGTCCCTTCCCTATTTGCAATTTCAAGGGGAACTGAAGAGGAAGGATGAGATGGATTACCTGTATGTCTTGTTCTCAACTCTTTGGCCTTGGTGGGGTTAGTTCTATGAGAACAGATCTCCAGAACGTCAGAGTCCAGACAGGAAGAGATTGTCCCAGAATCTTGATCAGAGGAAGAGGTTGAGATGGTCGTATTGGATGATGATGGTGTTTGAGACATTTTGTCAGTTTTGAAGGACCAACAGCAAATGAGTAGAAATTTCTGATTGAGAGACTGGGTTTTGATGAGGAGACGAGAGAGGAAGGAAGCAAAGGAGTGTCTATTCAACTTCTTAAAAGAATTGTTGGAAATGAGAGAATATAATTTTAAACCAATCAGAACAGGCATAAGTCCTTTGGTCTTTGTTTTAAGCAAAATTAATTGCTACAATTCTTCATGTTGGCAAATACCCAGCTTACCCCTTAAGTTTTCAAATTGGTTTGCATCCAAAGCCTTGGTAAAAATGTCAGCCAGCTGTAGCTCAGTGGCAACATGTTCCAATTTGATTGTCTTCTCTTCTACAAGGTCTCTAATAAAGTGATGTCGTATGTCAATATGTTTGGTCCTGCTATGCTGAATGGGATTCTTGGATATGTTGATTGTACTCAGATTGTCACAGTACAATGGCATAACATCTTGTGTGACATTATACTCAGTGAGCATCTGTTTCATCCATATCATTTGAGAGCAGCTACTACCAGCTGCAATATATTCAGCTTCAGCAGTGGAAAGAGACACACAATTCTGTTTCTTGCTGAACCAGGAAACCAGATTACTTCCCAAAAAGAAACATCCTCCAGAGGTGCTTTTTCTATCATCAGCACTACCCGCCCAATCAGCATCACAGTAGCCAGTCAGAGCTGGTTCACAGCCATGAGTATATAACAATCCATAGTTGTAAGTACCACTTACATACTTCAAAATTCTCTTCACTTGATTGATATGACTGACTTTGGGATCAGCTTGGTATCTAGCACAAACTCCAACTGCAAAGGCAATATCAGGTCTGCTGGCAGTCAAGTACAACAAGCTTCCTATCATGCTTCTGTACAGACTTTGATCCACCTTAACCCCACTTGAATCTTTGGAAAGCTTTAGATGAGTAGGAGCAGGAGTCCTTTTGTGACTTGCATTCTCCATACCAAACTTCTTTACAATATTCTTAGCATACTTGCTTTGAGATAAGAAGATTGAGTCCTCCATCTGTGAGACTTGTAGTCCAAGAAAATAAGTTAGTTCTCCCATGAGACTCATTTCAAATTCAGCCTGCATCTGGTCAGCAAACTGTTTAACCATATGTTCTGACATTCCTCCAAACACTATGTCATCAACATATATTTGGGCAACCATCAACTTCCCTCCTTCAGTTTTGACAAATAGAGTTTTGTCCAAGCCTCCTTTTCTGTAGCCTTTGTCTGAGAGAAACTTTGTTAACCTGTCATACCATGCTCTAGGAGCTTGTTTCAGCCCATATAGAGCTTTTCTCAATTTGTAGACATGATCAGGATGGGTTGGATCCACAAAACCTTTAGGTTGTTCCACATAAGCTTCCTCATTTAAGTACCCATTTAGAAAGGCACTTTTCACATCCATCTGAAATAACTTGAACTTCAGAAGACACGCAATTGACAACAAGAGTCTGATTGACTCCAACCTGGCTACAGGTGCAAAGGTTTCATCAAAATCAACCCCTTCAACCTGGGTGTATCCTTGAGCAACAAGTCTTGCCTTATTTCTGGTGACAACTCCTTCAGCATCTGACTTGTTCTTGAATATCCATTTTGTCCCAATGATGTTAGTTCCTTCAGGTCTAGGAACCAGTTCCCAAACTTCATGTTGCTTGAATTGGTTCAGTTCATCTTGCATTGCACCAATCCAATATTCATCAGTTAAGGCTTCCTTGACATTTCTTGGTTCCATTTTGGACACAAAACAAGAATTTGAGATGATTTCTCTAGATCTTGTGATGACTCCACTATTGGGATCTCCTATGATGAGCTCTTTTGGATGATCCTTCTGAATTCTGATGGAAGGAGTCTTGCTAGCTTCCTTTGATTCAGATTCTGTTGTGGTGGAGTTGGGTAGATCATCCTGTTGGGTTGAAGTCTCAAAGAATGTCTCAACAGTACAAGGAACATCTATTTCTTCATGATAGTCATCAATTATAACATTTATTGATTCCATCATGGTTTTGGTTCTGGAGTTGAATACTCTATAAGCTCTGATGTTTGAGGAGTATCCTAGAAATATGCCTTCATCACTTTTGGAGTCCAGTTTTCTTCTTTGTTCACGATCAGATAGGATATAGCATTTGCTGCCAAACACATGGAAGTACTTCACAGTTGGTTTTCTTCCTTTCCAGAGTTCATATATGGTGGATGAGGTTCCCTTTCTCAAGGTGACCCTGTTATGAACATAGCAAGTTGTATTCATAGCTTCAGCCCAAAAATACATAGGAAGTCTTTTGGCATGTAACATTGCTCTGGCAGATTCTTGTATGGTCCTGTTTTTTCTTTCCACAACTCCATTTTGTTGAGGTGTTATGGGAGAAGAAAACTCATGACTGATTCCTTCTGAAGCACAGAAGTCATCAAACTTGTTGTTTTCAAATTCCTTGCCATGATCACTTCTGATTCTGACAATACATCCTTCCTTCTCTCTTTGAATTCTCTTGCACAGTTCTCTAAAAACTTCAAATGCATCTGATTTTTCCCTAATGAAATTAATCCAGGTGAATCTGGAAAAATCATCTACAACCACGTAGGCATATCTTTTACCTCCAAGACTCTCTACTTGCATTGGTCCCATCAGATCCATGTGGAGGAGTTCTAGAACCTTAGAGGTGGTCAGATGTCTTGACTTTGGATGTGACATCCTAGTCTGCTTACCCACCTGACATTCACCACAAACTCTTCCTTCATCAATTTGCAGTTTTGGAATACCTCTGACTGCCTCCAAGGAGATAATCCTCTTCATCCCCCTTAGATGAAGATGGCCAAGTTTTTGGTGCCACAGTTTCACCTCTTTTTCTTCTTTTGCAATGGAACACACAGATGAGAAATTGGTGTCCTCAGCCTCCCAAAAGTAACAGTTGTCTTTGGATCTGACTCCTTTCATTACTATCTCTTGTTTGTCATTGATCACAAGGCATTCAGATTTTGAGAAATTGACCTTGAATCCTAGATCACACAGTTGACTGATACTAATGAGATTAGCAGTCAGTCCTTTCACCAGCAGTACTTCATTCAGACTTGGAACTCCAGGGCAGTCCAAATCACCAACTCCTTTGATTTCACCTTTAGCCCCATCTCCAAAGGTCACAAAACTGGTGGTGTGAGGCTTAACATTATTGAGGAGGTTCTTGATTCCAGTCATATGTCTGGAACATCCACTGTCAAAGTACCAGTCTTCCTTTGCAGAGACCCTCAGGGAAGTGTGAGCTATCAGTGCAGTAGTCTTTTTCTTCCATTGAGGAGCATGTGGTACCTTTTTAGACTTAGGTTTGACACCTGAGTTCTGATTAGGGTATCCATGTAATCTGAAGTAGAAGGGCTTTATATGACCATATCTCCCACAATGATGACATCTCCATCTTTGGTACTTTTTCTTCATATGTCTCTGTTCCCGATGTTGATAGTGGTGTTGAGACATCTGCTTTGACATTTGCTTAACAGGCCTGATCTTCCTGTTTGTACCAGATTTCTTTGCTCCTACAAATCCTAGTCCAGATTTGTTTTCTCCATTTTGTCCAACCTGAAGTATCTCTTCCAGTTTGTCTGTTCCATTAGTCAGCATCTTGACAGATTTGGTCATTTGATTCAGTTGTGAGTTCAGCAGTTGAACTTCTCCTTCTAGATGACTTATAGTTTCAAGATTTGCCCTTTTTTCAGTCTCCAGCTTTATAATGAGTTTTGATTGTTTCTCATTCTGCACACAGACTTCAGCACTTCTGATACACAATTTCTTGTAAGTATCAGCCAGTTCTTCAAAAGTCACCTCTTCATCACTGATGTCACTTTCAGAGGTACAAACACCAGTTAAAGCAGTAACTCGTTTGGCAGTCTCTTCTTCAGAATTACTTTCCGAATCACAGTCAGACCAAGTAACAGTCATTCCTTTTTGTTTCTTAAGAAAGGTAGGACATTCAGTTCGAATATGCCCATATCCTTCACAGCCATGGCATTGAATTCCTCTGCCTTGAATTCCCTTCTCTTCTGACCTTGGTCTTCTTCCGGAACTGTCAATGTTAGAGGGAATGTTATGAACATTAGACCTTGACTTTGGATCTATTCTTTTGATGAGTTTGTTGAACTGTCTTCCAAGCATGGCTACAGCTTCTGAAATGTTTTCTTCAACATCAGTGTTGGACATGAGTGTTATACTCTTGTTCTTTTTGACATCATCATTGGTGATTCCCATCTCAAAAGTCTGAAGAGACCCAATAAGTTCATCTACTTTCAACTTGCTAATGTCCTGGGCTTCCTCTATGGCAGTTTTCTTCATTGCAAATCTTTTAGGCAAGGATCTGAGAATCTTCCTTACCAGTTTTTCTTCTGACATTTTTTCTCCCAGTGCTCCTGAGGTGTTGGAAATCTCCAAGATGTTCATGTGAAACTCATGAATGGTTTCATCTTCCATCATTTTTAGATTCTCAAACTTAGTGGTCAACATCTGAAGCCTTGACATTTTTACTTTGGAAGTTCCCTCATGAGTAGTTTTGAGAGTGTCCCAAACTTCCTTGGCCAGTTCATATTGATGGACTAATCTGAAAATGTTTCTATCAATTCCATTGAACAAGGCATTTAGAGCTTTGGAATTTCCCAAGGCTAACTCATCTTCTTCTTTACTCCAATCTTCCTCAGGCTTCAGACTGATTGACCCATCTTCCTCAGTTATGGTGGGATGAATCCATCCTTTGTCAGCAGCTCTCCAAGCCTTTTTGTCCAGAGATTTTAGGAAGGCAATCATACAAGGTTTCCAGTAGTCATAATTAGTTCCATCCAGAATGGGTGGTCTATTTCCAAAAACTCCTTCTTTGTCCATAGTGCCAGAAAGTGATATCCCTAGATCTCACCCAGTAATACAGGCAGGGTGCCTGCTCTGATGCCAATTGAAAATTATGGCTGCAGATACTCAATGTCACGTCCAATGTTATGACACTGTATCTGACTTACTATATGACAGTAAATACAAAAGCAGTAAAGAACACAGTCAATTGTTTACCCAGTTCAGTGTGCAACAACACCTACTCTGGGGGCTACCAAGCCAGGGAGAGAATCCACTATAAGAGATGTTAATTCAGGAATAAACCAACCAGTTTATCTCCTTCACTTAAGATCTACCCAATGCAATTCTAATCTAAGTACAACTTAAACCTGAGTTCCTACTCACTCCCCCTCAATCACAGCAGTGATACATAAACCAATTTGACTTAAGAATTGATGAAGACACTCTTCAAAAAAAACACACTTGATTAAACTTCACAGCTTTTTAATCAAGCAACACAATCACTCGTGCTTCACAGCTTTGAGTGATGTACACAACTAACTTGACTCTGCTTCACAGCTTTAGTCAAGGGACATTCAAACACTCTTGCTTCAAAGCTTTGAGTGCTACACAACCCTTACAATCGAAACCTATTCCAAGGCACTTATCACAATGATAATTGCTTGGAGTACAATAAACAAATCTATACAGATTACAAAATTGATCTTCTAATCAATCAGCAGGGATGTCTTGAAAAACAGCAGCTCTGTTGAATATATAGCAGCTGCAACTTCAGTTAGGGTTTCCAAAAACCTAGGGTTGATTCCGTTTGACCTAAAGACCAGGTCACAGGACTTTATTGACCAGGTTAGGATTGAGCTAGGTTACTCCTCAGAAAACGCAGGATTCTGTTCAGAAAGGACTGAGTTATTTCCTGAAAAAACTCAGACTTATCCAATCCTGCAATCCTGTTAGTTCAGAACAGGATGTCATAACATCTGTTATGACATCTGAGAAAACCTGTCTACTGATTTAGCAAAATGTGATCATTTTGCAAACATGCTCAGATACACACTTATAAACATCAGTATTTGAATTACAATATTTTTCTGCACATGTACCTAATGAGTTAGTACAACCTGAACTAGAATGTTATGACATCAGTCATGACATTCACACATACACTTGGGATTTACCAAAAATGCAAGCCAATACCTAAACACCTACACTTTCCTCATGCAGTAAGCGGGTGAGCTCCAGGACCTTTTTCTCACTGGCATATAGATTGGTTTCCAGAGAATTCCGTTCTTCCTTAAGCTGGATCCAACTCTTCTGCATCTCTTCCCAGGACGTGGGCATGTCAGGATGTTGAATGGTGTAGGACACCTCTCCTTCCAAGTCTGGCTCTTTGATCACGGGGAGAACATGAGGATATGGCATCACCAGCTTCTGGGAACGGGCTCGTACCCATTTGAGATAAGGCTCCAATGGGATGGAGTTCCTGTGCCCCAGGGTCTTGCTGTCTATTTTGCTGGGCATCCTCCAAGCTTTGATAAATTTCTGGCGAAGTCCTTGCGTATCCTTGTCGAAGTCAAAAACTATGTCAGGAATTAACATCTCATGAGGGCCATCTTTCCGAGCATAACCAAACTGTCTCCAAGCCAGGCACGGGTTGTAAGTAATACCTCCTCTGATTCCAAGCAAAGGAACATTAGGGTACTCCCCACAACGATCAATGATAGTGACATCCTCTCTGGACCGAGAACACCAATGTATATATGCATGTGTAAGAGTCATCAACCGTTGTGACCACCTCAAACCTCGCTCGTTCTTCAAAACTGATTGTGGAAGGTGCGAAATAAACCACCTTCCCAGGAGGGGAGTGCAGCACATAAGAACACCCCTTTTTCTCATGGTTCGAGTGTAACATGAGTGAAGGATGTCCCCCAGCAACGTAGTTACAGGATTCCTGGACATGAAGACATTGACAGCACTGATATCTATAAGTTGATCTGGTTTAGGGAACAACACCAACCCATAAACAAGGAGGGCTACAACTTCTTCAAAGGCTTGTAGGTCAAGGGAATTCCAACACTCTTGGGCCTTCTCAAACAGAAACTTTGCCAAGAATCCTTTGATACCATTTCTGGCTTCCCAATGCCCCTTGATGTCAGATGGTTGTAGGCATAATGCTTTAGCCACTTCTTCAAGTTTTGGTTCCCTTTCCGTGCCGTTGTAGGGTAGTTGATTGAGAATGGGAATCTTCAGAAGCTGGGAAAACTCTTCTAGAGTAGGCACCAGCTGATAATCCGAGAAAGTAAAACAGTGATGCAGAGGGTCAAAGAATTGGAAAAGGACCTTTACCATCTCTTCCTCAATATTGGAATTGACCAGGCTGATAAGTCTACCATGCCTTTCACTGAATGACGAGTTCTCGGGAATCCTGGATGTAAGCTCCTTAAGCTGAGGAGGGACCCTTATGAGGTTGATCTGAATTGTCTTTTTGCGGATAGTTTCCATGTCCTACAAAATAAGAACAAAGATGAAGATTCGAACCCCTGAAATGGTTAGTGGATGCATATGATGCTGTATGATGTTATGATGCTATGATTAAACACACCACAAATATTTACAAAGGCAAACATGTAAGGCACACAAGTCACACAAGACAAGCCCTTAGGGTTTAGGCCAGCATGGGGTCTGGGTATTACCCTCTTGAAGTTGGTGGGCTCAAACATGTCCTATCAAAGTAACCGGGTTCTAAGGATCTCAATATCATTGGATTGCTTTCATTGTTCATCGTTTCGATTTAGCCACTGACTGGCGATCAAAATATCCCAAGAAAACAACCCTCAATCGAGTGTAGTATCGAGTATCAACCGACTTTGGAGTACACCAAAGTAGTCATCTCACTACCCTAAAGAGGCCAAGATGGTTCAATTAAGGTTCCTAAGGTCTGTTGATGCTTCATGACACCACATGGAGGCCCCGTACTCTCCTTGATTGACTCAAGGGTTACCGGTACACACCAAAGTGCCACATCAATGTAGCAGACTGCTTCAACCATGTCGGTATACCCCGCACAGTTCCCTCACAGCCTTGTTGCTACTTTCTAAGAAGGTACCCCCAGATCCGGGTTAGGATCTATAGAACTCCCAAGACATTCCCACAATTTAAAGCAAACAAATCAAAGCAATTGAAAACACAGTGATCTTAGTCCTAAGGTGCACCTCACTTTAAAAGGTATTCCCCAGCAGAGTCGCCAGTTCTGTGATCGGTGGATCTGGAACTGAATGTTTTTTAGCTGGTTTCGCGAAATGTCGCGGTAAGCAAGAGTCGCCACCATCTTTTATTTTCTCCAATGTGGAAAGGACAAAAGCACAGAAAAATTCCTTATGAGATTGCTCTTGGTTCGGGAGGTAGATTATAGAAAGGGAAGGTGTTAGCACCCTTTCTATCCATGGTTATCCATGGGCTCTTAGACACTTGCTCATTGTGTTTTCAAAAGTGTTTGTTTGCTTTTCAAGGTGAGTGGGTTTTGAAAAAGTTTCGTTTGAAAAATCTCTAAGTAACTCTTGTATCTGTCCTCAAGAGTGTATGAAAAATTTGTTTGAAAACTTTTAGAAAGTGTAGGTGTGAAAAGTATTTTGTTTGTTTTTGAAAAGAGCAAGTATCTATGAGAATCTACCTACCCTAAGGGATTCGTCTGTGTAAATGTCCTTTAAAGTAGTGCCATCCCACCATTGAAAGGTAGGTAGCACCACCGTTGGAGGTGTTCGGGTCAATTCGAGGTTCGGGACATGGTGATCACCAGAGCAATGGGAAGACACCTTAGAAGCTACCCTCATGCCATATTCCCGGATCATGAGGACTTACTAAGACATCCTCTACTCGACGATCACCTTTCGAGGGGCAAGGCAACAGTGAAGCGTACCCTAGGGGTGGTGTGTGAATTGTGTGTCTTTTTCAGTTTATTGTTTGTCTTGTCATGCATTGGTGATCTACATTTTGATTTTTTTTTTTTTTTTGGCATTCATTCTTTCATGTGATTGTTTAACAGTTAAAGGTGCGGGAATTTAAAGTGCGGAAAAGATAAATGGTCCTACGCTATTACAAAGGCGCGGGTCTACAACGCCAAATTAATCCAGACCAGATTTAAAATAAAGTATAGAAAATAAATGCCTAATTAACTATTACAGGGCTTTGGAACAAGTACATTATATTCACAAAAGAAATAAATAAAACGCGCGAACAAAAAACATAATCGAATGCGAGGGCGTTGAACCCTTTGAAGGAATTTAAAATAATTAAGTTAAAATAATTAAATTAAATAAAAAGGAAGAACTTATTTTTTATGTTTTTGTATTTATGACATTAAAGAAAAAATTAAATTAATTAAAAGTCAAATAATTAATTCTAATTCTAATTGTTTTTAATTTATTAAAGAAAATGCATTAAAGTTAAAACCTAGAATTAAAACTAAATTAATTATAAAATTTATTTACAAAATTAATGGTTGATGATAAAATATTTAATTAATCAAAAAAGGGTAAAAAGTGTTAAAGATCTATTTTTATTATTTTTTGTTTATTGTGAAAAAAGGAATTAAATTACAACCTAAAATTAAATCTAAATTAATTATGGGTTTTATTTACAAAAATTAATACTAAAATAAAATATTTATTTTTTATCTTTTTCTGATTTTTTTGGTATTTTTATATTTTGAAAATATTAAATTAAAGCATTTAAACAAAATTAATCAAAACAAAGAAAAGAGAAGAATAAAAAAAAAGTTAAAAAAAAGCAAACTAGAGGGGTGCAGCCCAAGTAATTATGGCCCATTAGCATAGTTCGTTTGACTTTTCCAGGCAAGGTGCTGGAGCGTTAACCTAGACTACCATGTGCATTGGATCTGGACCTTTGATTTGATCACCCTGACTTTGTGAATGGTTTGATTTTGAGTGTGTATCGTGTGCTTCAGCATGGAACCTGTATGGGAAGATCAATTGAAAAAATATATTGAGAATGCTGAAGACCTGGGGCTCGAACCCAGGTCTTGGACGTTAACACACACATGCTTTGCCAGTTGTGCTAGACGCGCTATCTGTAATTTAAACAACAAACAAATAATATAAAATAAACAATGGTCAGTGGGCTCTAGCGCGCAAATTTTTTGAATCAGCCTATCACCATTCGCCACGGTATCATCTTCTTCATGTGTTATTTTCCTGAAAAAACAAATAAAACATGGCAACGGTTTTTCATGCGTTGCCTAAGATAGTATACCAGAAAATAACGATTAGCCCTAGGGGCTCTATAAATTAGGCGCGATGGTGGCTTCTTCTTCGTCCAGATGCGCTGATCACAACCATGGCACTGTGGTGTTCTGATTTTGCTGTATCATAAAACCCCTAATTCAAAACTCTGCAAAACCTAAAACTTGGCAATGGTGAAATCGTCTATAATGCATAATAATCAAATCAAACGCATGGGTTAGCTTCAGAATAGCATAAAGAATGCAAATCATATATTAAAACTTGTAAAAAACATATGAATTAGTATGCACGATCATGAATTTTATTTGCAACAGTTTGACTTCATTATACCAATTCTGGGCGTTTTGATGAGAGTTCTTGATTGGGATACGTCCTATAATGCTTGAGGAAGCTAATGAGATAGGTTTTGAGGCTTGAATCGATCTCTAAGTGAATTTTCAGAATTCAAAAGTATGGCCAAAATATGAGTTTTTGTTTTCAAGGTTCCTGCGCAGCTTAGCCTTCTATTTGGTTTCTGATCACTTGTATATACCCTAAGCAATGTGTTTGGATGGGAGTTATGGCCAATAATACCTTGCATTGATGTTTTGGATTTTCACATAAACCACCATTATCACACTTTCCATTTTTTGCCTTATTTTGAATTCTTGCCTTATTTGAGCCTTAGCACGAAAATGGTATAGGCTTAATGATGTTTCAAGGCTAGTTAAGGCCAAATATTTCATTTAATCAAACTTTTTTGATTTTTTCTTGATTTTAAAAGATTTAAACTTAATTAAATCCAATAAAATCAATTAAAAATGAAAAAATTAATTAAAAAATATGAAATAAAAGGTGGGACACGTGGGAGGCATGGCCAAGTTAATTCAAGTGGAAAAAGTGGGTCCCTTTTGTCAAAAATGAGATTTCAAGGATAAATGATTTTGGCCATTTCACAAAAATTTCCCAACTTCTCCAATGCATAACTTGCTCAATTTTTAAGCTTTGCTCATGTTCTTGGACATTTTGGAAAGGGTTTTGAGTCCTCTAACCAATGCCTTTGGTCCCATGTCATTTTGATTTACCAATCTCAAGTTATGGCCTTTGACTTAAAGTCCCTTTTTGTTGACTTTTGAAAATGACCCATAATGTTGAAATTGATAAATTTTTGTGAGAGCATTTCTTGGACTTGAAGTATGAAGATGAGTTGTAGGAAATGTCTTTCTCTTCAAAATGAGCTTTGGATGGAATTTTTCTGATAATCCATGTGAAAGTTATGCCCTGGTCAATTTCAGTTGACTTTTTCAGCTGTCCAAATAAGGAAACTTTTGCATCTTGATGATTTTTGAGCCAAGTTTTGAGAATCATGATCAAGCATTGATCAAATGATGTTTGTGGCTTCAAAATGAGATGTTGACCAAAAATTTGAACTTTTGACTGCCAAATGACCATTTTGCCCCTACAGTTGACTGTAGTGCAATTAGGGTTTTTGACTGTGCAATTTTGTGCTGAAAGTCTTGAAACTTGGTATGAGGATGCTTGACCATATTTGTAGGCATGTGAGACTTGATTGGGCCCTTGGAAACTTCATTTTCCTGATCAGAACCAAAACCCTAATTTTGCCTGCTTAGGAGGCCCTTGACTGTGCAACCCTTGGGGACTTTTGAAGCATGACTTGGCAATTTCTTGAAGAATATGGGAGGGCAAATTTTGGGGTACAACAGGATGGCTATGACTTTGATGAATGGATTTACCCGAGTGCCGGTGAAGGACTCGACAACTGGCGTGCAAAGGATTTCATTCCCATCTCCTTCAATGAGGAGTAATTACCATTTACTGTTTTGTCAATTCAACAAATTTTATCTGTAATTTTAATTCCAAACAATGACTTTAAACCATGTGCCTTGCTCGGGGCACCATGGTCCATTTGTTAAGGGTTTGTTCATTTCCATATGCCATATTATCATTTAATGAAAAACATTGGACTCTTCGCATTCAAATTTTGCACTCATTGTATTTCTTTTTCTTTGTTGCATTTTCAAAATAGCCATGTATCTTACGTGCACACACACACACACACATTTGCATATTCACATCCACTCCGGATCTCATTGACAATGACTCTGCTATTGCCAGCTATGACTTTGAACATCCAATCAACCAAGCCGAAGACGAAGGCGAAGAAGATTGTGAAATACCTGGGGAACTAGCCAGACATCTTATGCAAGAGGAAAAATCCATTCAACCTCACAAGGAACCAGTTGAAGTGATCAACCTAGGTACTGAGATAGACAAGAGGGAAGTCAATATCAGCACTAACTTAGAAGACAGTGTCAAAGACAGATTGGTCAAGATGTTGCATGACTATGTTGAAGTGTTTGCTTGGTCATATGAAGATATGTCGGGGCTGGATACTGACATTGTGGTTCATCGTCTACCAACAAAGTAAGATTGTCCTCCAGTCAAGCAAAAACTGTGTCGTATGCGGCTAAACATGTATGAAAATATAAAAGGTGAAGTAATGAAGCAATTCAATGCAGGTTTTCTGGCTGTAACATCATATCCTCAATAGGTGGCGAATGTGGTCCCCGTGCCAAAGAAAGATAGGAAGGTTCGTATGTGTGTAGACTATAGGGATTTGAATAGGGAAAGCCCCAAAGATGATTTCCCACTACCTCATATTGACGTCTTGGTCGAAAACACAACTCAACATAAAGTTTTCTCCTTCATGGATGGTTTCTCCGGCTACAATCAAATCAAGATGGCTCCCGAGGACATGGAGAACACCACCTTTGTTACACAATGGGGAACCTTATGCTACAAGGTTATGTCGTTCGGTTTGAAGAATGCAGGGGAAAATTATCAACGAGCTATGGTAGCCTTATTTCATGATATGATCCATCATGAAATAGAGGTCTATGTAGATGATATTATTGCAAGGTCACAGACTGAATAAGAACACCTCGATCACTTACACAAGCTATTTGAAAGGCTAAAATGATACAAGTTGAGGTTGAATCCCAGCAAACTTACCTTTGGGGTAAGGTCTGGAAAACTCCTAGGATTTATCGTCAGTGGTAAAGGTATTAAGGTCGATCCTGCGAAGGTCAAAGCTATCCAAGAAATTCCAGCTCCCCGTACTGAGAAGGAGGTTATATGTTTTTTATGTCGACTGAATTACATCGCCCGATTCATATCTCATGTAATCCCTACTTGTGAGCCACTCTTCAAGCTGCTGAAGAAAAATCAAGCAGTCAGAAGGAATATGACTAACGAATAGATTTTGACAAGATCAAGGAGTACTTACAAGAACCTCATATCCTGATGCCTCCAGTTCAAGGAAGACCTTTGATTATCTACTTGACTATATTAGAGAATTCAATGGGGTGTGTGCTGGGCCAACATGACGAGTCTGGATGAAAAGAGCATGAAATATACTACCTGAGCAAAAAGTTTACCGACTGCGAAACTAGATATTCACTGCTTAAGAAAACATGTTGCGCTCTAGCATGGGTTGCTCGCTAGCTAAGACAGTATATGTTGACTCATACCACTTTGTTGATTTCAAATATGGATCCTATCAAGTATATCTTCGAAAAGCCAACTCTCTCCAGACGAATAGCTAGATGGAAAATGATCCTGACCGAATATGATATCCAATACACTACATAAAAAGAAATCAAAGGAAGTGTGCTGGGGGATCATCTGGCACATCAAGCTGTTGAAGACTACCAATCCATGAATTTTGAATTCCTGGACGAGGATATCATGCTAGTAACTGACTGCGAAAAGCCTGGACCATATGACGGACCTGAACCAGGATCCTGATGGACTATGGTTTTTGATGGGGCTTCCAACGCTTTGGGTAATGGAATTGGTGTTGTGATTATCTCTCCTGGAGGTTTCCATACACCTTTCACTGCTAGATTATGCTTCGAATGTACAAACAACATGGTTGAGTACGAGGCGTGCATCTTGGGTCTAAAGGCTGCTATCGACCTAAGAATCAAGTTATTGGATGTGAACGAAGATTTTTCTCTAGTAATAAGTCAAGTCAAGGGAGAATGGGATACAAGCACCTAATTTGATCCCGTAGAAAGAGTTCGTGCTAACTTTGACCCCATACTTTGAGGAGGTTACCTTTGAGCACTTCCCTAGGGAAGAAAATCAGTTAGCAGATTCCTTGGCAACAATGTCTTCTATGTTCAAGGTCAATTGGGACAACGAGGCTCCTAGAATTATAATAGAAAGATTTGACGAACTAGTGCACTGTTGCAAACTTGACACTGACAAAGAGAAGCCTTGGTACCATGAGGTTAAGAGATATCTTAAAGCATAAGAGTATTCTGAAGGAGCTTCCATCAATGATAAGAAATATTTGCAAAGATTTTCAGCCAAATTCTTCCAAAGCAATAGAATATTGTACAAGCGCAACCATGCATCAACTCTACTCAGTTGTATGGACAAGAAGGAAGAAGATAAAATCATGGAAGACATGCATGAGGGAATATTTGGAACTCACTCTAGTGGACACACTATGGCTAAGAAAATTCTGAGGGCTGGGTACTATTGGTCGACTATGGAAACTGATTGTCACCATCACTCGAGAACTTGCCATAAGTGTCAGATTTATGCCGACAAGGTTCACGTGCCTCTGATACCTCTAAATGTCATGATTGCTCCTTGGCCGTTTGTAATGTGGGGGATTGACATGATTGAACATCATTTCATCCTCGTTGCCATTGAATATTTTACCAAATGGGTCGAAGCTACCTCATTTGCCTCAGTCACAAAGAATGTTGTAGCCAGGTTTATCAAGCGCATCCTCATCTGTCGTTACGGTATCCCCGAAAGGATCATCACTAACAATGGGACCAATCTCAACAATGTTATGATTACAGAACTCTGTATGCAGTTCAAAACCAAACATCACAATTCTTCTCCGTACATAGCTAAGATGAACAGCACAGTGGAAGCTGCCAATAAAAATATCGATAAGTTTGTGCAAAAGATGGTAGTAACCTACAAAGACTAGCCTGAGATGCTACCGTTTTCTCTTCATGGCTACCGTACTTCAGCTCGAACATCAACTAGGGTAACCCTGTTCTCCTAGGTCTATGGCATGGAAGTTGTCCTTCCAATCGTAATTCAAATTCCTTCCCTAAGGATTATGAAAGAGGAAAATCTAGGCGAGGATGAATGGACTCAGTCTAAGTTGGATCAGTTGAACTTGATTGATAAGAAGAGACTGGTTGCTGTTTGTCATGGTCAAATGTATTAGAAACATATGATCAAGGCATTCAACAAAAAGATTAATCCTGGAGTATACCAAGCTAGTGATTTGGTAATAAAGTGCATCATTCTTCCACAAGGAGATCCCAGGGGTAAATGGACTCCCACATACGAAGGGCCATTTGTTGTCAAGAAAGTTTTCTATGGTGGCGCCATGATGCTAACTACTATGGACGACAAAGACTTCCTGCATCCTGTGAACACAGACATAGTCAAAAAATACTATGCATAAAAATGACCCGCTAGGTTGACATACCTAGGAAAAAATAAGGGCATCCCAGCGAACCAAAGAGGTTCGAGCAAAAGTTAGGGATATATACAAAAGATTGTACACCCGTGAAATTCTGGTATCAGATATGTGATGTCGAATGAGATGTTACGATACAAATATATATTTACAAGTAAAGAGCAGTAATAACAGAAGAAGTAAAAACACAAGAGATTGTTCACCCAGATCAGTGTACAACAACACCTACTCTGGGGGCTACCAAGCCATGGACAAGTCCACTAAATAGTATCAATTCATAGACCCTCAATAAACAACCAGCTTACGATCTAATCACTTAATCACTACCCGTGCTATACTTCTACCTAAGACTCACCTAGGTATGAGGCCTTCCTCAAACCCTTTCAATCACTTACAATGAAGAAACAATAGAAATAATAAGTTTAAAAACTTAAATCATTCAATGCTTAAAAGCGTATGAATGATACACAATTAATAATCTAAATAACAACACAAGTATTAAATCAATATTAGAGTGTTTGAAAATTAAAAGACTTAGACTTTTTAAAACAGAAAGAAAGTTTCTTATTTAAAAGTTATAGAGGTTTGAATAAGGAAGTGAGTCCTTATATATGCGCAACTGTGGGCTTGGGCTTAAAACCAAATATTCAATTCTTTTGAATATTTCCATAAAAACCGGTCAAGATGAAATCCATGCATTTTGAAAAATATTCCTCCGTATTTTTTGCAGCCTGTGAGTCACAAATCTTGAATTATGGAGCACAGGAAACAGAAAAACATAAACTGATGTTGGCTGAGTTCAGTTCAGGAGGCAGATGTCAAGACATCTTCTTTAATATCACTCAAAATAGTTTGCTATAAATGTCAAAATAGTTTGCTATAAATGTCAAAACATTTAGCGAAACATTAACAGCACATTATTTTACCAAAATTGTTGCCAACAAACACTTACAAACTCCCCCTTTGGCAAATTATGGCTAAAACATTATCAGAGCATATTATCAGAGCAAAGAAATATATTATCAAATTAGTAGCATAAGCAAAGCAAGCATAAACTTAGTTAGCAATTAGTTGTTAGCAAAGGAAGATGTCAAAACATTTTTTGAGACATGAGGCACCCCCCTCAAGTATTAAGCTCCCCCTCAATTAGATGTCAGTCAGTGGTCAGTGGTCAGTCAGTCACTTTCTCTCCCCCTTTTTAGTCATAATATACCAAATGAAAGGATGCATTCAAGAGTGTATCTGTAATTTAGGTACAAACCATAGAAATCAAATGTCAAGCACATGCAAGTGCCAAAATGAAACAAAATGATAAAATAAATAAACATCAATTAGTCTAACTATCATTAGGACCAGTTGACTTGGCTGAGCCAGAACTTCCTTCCTCACTAGAGTCTTCACCTTCAGAGTTTACTGTGTCATCAAGGTTGTTGTCCTTTTGTAGGTTCTTGATCATCTTTTCAAAGGTTAGATTCCTTGTTGAGATAACTCTGATCACATCATCCAATTCCTTGCAGGCTTCTCCTAATTCATTTATCATGTCATCCTTGGTGGAGGTCTTTTCAGCAGGTGCAGATGTCAAAATAATATCTGGGACATGTTTTCCTGAAAAAACTTAAAATGAAGGGTCAAAGCAGACTCCCTCTTGCACACTACATAATTTCCACTTAGAATTCCAGGATGATGATTAAGAATAATTCCATAGATGAGGGAAGGAAAACCAATTAGCATCTTAATGGCACAAGTTCCTGCATGTTTAATAGTTTGATCAAATATGTAGGTACCATAATCAAAAAGTTTATGGTTTCCAACAACATAAATAAACTTTCCTAATCCAATAGAGATGGTTGAAGTTTGATTAGTGAGAATCGAGTTTGCAGCTCCAATCCTATGTAAAATATCATATTTCACACTCAACTTGCTGACAAGAAGTTTATTTTTCATGGGCCACTCACTTGCTTGATTAGCAGTGATGGCTCTGCACACTTGATTATCTGTAACTTCTAGCTCACATCAGACATCTTCAGATCTATCTAGAAATCTATTTATGATGGCAGGATAAAATTATACACACTTTCCTTTAACAAAAACCTTTCTATACTCCTTACTTTTATGGTCAGCACAGTCAACAGGAATATTAACAATAAACTCCTTAACAAGAGTTTCATAGCAATTGGCAAACCTGGTAACTGTTTTCATCAATCCAGCATAAGATATCAGCTCCATGATTTCTTTACATTCTAAGCACCAGATCCCAGTTCTCTCTCCAGGGAAATCCTTCTTTGATACACATACTTCCACTTTTCAGCATTCCCAACAGAATGGAAGGAGATGTTGTCAAGTGGGGTATCAGGAACCCTAACAGACAGTTTCTTACTTGCAGACTTTTTGGCAGGAGAGATTTCCTGGACAACTTGCTCGACATCATACTCAGAGTCAGTCTCTTCAACTATAATAGTTTTCTTCTTACTCTTGAATCTTTTTACAGCATCCTCATCATCATAATCTGTGGAGCTAACAAGTCTAGCTTTTCTTTTACTAGAGGGAGGAACCACTTTTCTTCCTGACTTTGGGGGTCCATACATGATTTTCTTCTTGGTTGTCTTGGCAGGGAGTATGACACTTGCATCCTTTACTTTCCTGGATTTTATCCTTCTTGCAATACCAGGCACCACATTAGTAATGAGCTCATTGTCAGACAGCTCTTCTACATTGACTACATTTTCAGCATTTTGACCTTCTACATCCTTGGAGGCAGTAGCATCTTGTTCATCATTTTCCTCAGCATCTTGTTCAATATTTTTTTCTTCCACTTCTTTTAGAGTAGATGTAGCAAGCTTCTCAAGTTTTCTTTCAGCAGCATCTTTCTTGAAGGTGGATGTTCCAACAACAACATTTTTAGGATCATTTCTTTTGTCAGTAGGAGGAGGAATACGAGCGAGAGGGGTAGAAATCCCAAGAACAAAAAAGCCTTCATTTAACACTCTGTCTACTAGCCTTCTAATGCTTCTATCAACATTAACAATTCTTCTTCTGTCTAATTGTCAGTAGCAGTAGAAGAGTTACCTTTATCATATTTGGATTTCTTAGCAGGTTATGATCTAGGTTTCTTGGCCTTCTTATCAAGAAGTGGGATGGTTGTTAGAGGAGTAGCATCAAGTACTCTGTCAAGGGAGAGATTCTCATTGGCAGATTTTGAAGAAGACAATGTATGATGTTGAGACATCTTTGAAGATTTTTGAGCAAAAAGGATAAAGAATGACTAGGGTTCTTTTTTTGTAGAGGAGAATGAAAATTTTGTGAAAGTAGAGGGATTTTATTTTGTAGCGTGTGGAAAACACTTTGAGGCAGTCCTATAATGATTGCTTTCAAAATTTTATTTATTGGAAACACAAATGATATAATATCACTTTAATAATATTCCCACACGCCTTTAATTGCTACAAATCCTCATATAGGCAAATCCCTAATTTTCCTCTTAAGTTCTCAAACTGATTAGCATCCAAAGCCTTAGTGAAAATGTCATCCAGTTGCAATTCAGTGGCTACATGTTTTAAGCAACAATATTTTCTTCAACAAGCTCTCTTATGAAGTGATGACGAATTTCAATATGTTTGGTCCTGTTGTGTTGAATGGGATTCTTTGATATGTTAATGAAACTTAAATTGTCACAGAATAATGTCATGACATCTTGTTTGACATTGTATTCTGTTAACATTTATTTCATCTAAATCAATTGAGAACAACTGCTTCCTGCGGCAATATACTCAGCCTCTGCAGTGGACAAAGACACACAATTTTGCTTCTTACTGAACCAAGATATGAGATTATTTCCCAGAAAGAGGCATGCTCCTGATGTACTTTTTCTATCATCAGCACTTCTTGCCCAATGAGCATCATAATAACCAGTTAAGGCAGAATTAGATCCATGAGAGTATAGCATGCCATAGTCACTTGTCCCATTCACATATTTAATAATCCTCTTCACATGGTTGGCATGGCTAACTTTAGGATCAGCTTGATATATTGCACACACTCCTACAACAAAGGCAAAGTCAGGTATGCTAGCTATGAGATATAGAAGACTGCCTATCATACTTCTGTAGAGGCTTTGATCCACACTTACTCCTTTTACATCTTTAAACAACTTCAGATGTGTGGGAGTAGGAGTTCTTTTGTGGCTGGCCTTTTCCATCCCAAATTTCTTAAATATATTCTTGTCATACTTGCTCTGAGATGAAAAAATGGAATCTTACATTTGTTTAACTTGCAGACCAAGAAAATAGTTTAATTCACCAACAAGACTCATCTCAAATTCTGACTGCATTTGCTTGACAAAATGTTGAACCATCTCATTTGACATCCCACCAAACACAATATCATCAACATAAATATGTACAATCGTGATATTTCCTTCTTCTTCCTTGACAAAAAGATTTTTGTCTATGCCACATTTCCTGTATCCATTCTCAACAAGAAATTATGTCAGTCTCTCATACCAAGCTCTTGGAGCTTGCATTAATCCATACATATCTTTCTTCAGTTTGTAGACATGTTTAGGAAAACTTGGATCAACAAATCCCTTTGGTTGTTCCGCATAAACTTCTTCATTCAGATAGCCATTTAAGAAGGCAATTTTTACATACATTTGAAAGAATTTAAATTTCAGTATGCATGCAACTCCCAAGAGTAGTCTGATTGATTCATGTATGGACACAGGGGCAAAAGTTTCATCAAAGTCAACTCCTTCAAGTTGAGTATACCCTTGTGCAACTAACCTTACCTTGTTTCTAGTGACCACCTCTATTTCATCTGATTTATTCTTGTACACCCATTTTGTGCCAATCAGATTTGTCCCTTTAGGTCTTGGAACAAGATCCCAAACTTCATTTCTATTGAATTGTTCTAGCTCTTCCTGCATAACATTAATCCATAACTCATCATTTAGGGCCTCTTTGACATTCTTAGGCTCAATTTTTGACATAAAGCAAGAGTTTGATATCCCATCTCTTGATCTGGTAGTAACTCCTATATTTAGATCTCCTATTATAAGCTCCTTAGGATGATCTCTCTGGGTTCTAATTGAAGGTCCTTTATTGAGATGACTAGACTCAGGATCTTCTTGAGGTGGATTAAAATCAATACTTCTGTCATTTGATTCTGTTGGAGTATCAGACACAAATGTTGCAACATCTTTTGAGACATCTTCTTCAGCGCTCCATCCTCCTCTATCATCAATAATAACATTTATTGACTCCATCATAACTTTAGTTCTGGAGTTAAAAACTCTGTAAGCTCTGCTATTTATAGAGTAGCCCAGAATATTCCTTCATCACAATTGGGATCCATCTTCCTCCTTTGTTAACGATCAACTAAGATGTAACATTTACTTCCAAAAACATGAAAGTATTTAACATTTGGTTTTCTTCCCTTCCATATTTCATACAAGGTGGCTGAAGTGTCTTTCCTTAGAGTGACTCTGTTATGGATATAGCATGCAATATTCATAGCTTCAACCCAAAAATGGTAGCGTAGCTTCTTAGCATGAATCATGGCTCTAGCAGATTCTTGGAGAGTTCTATTCTTGCGTTCCACAATCCCATTCTGTTGAGGATTAATGGGAGAAGAGAATTCATGGTTGATTCCTTCAGAGGAGCAAAAATCAACAAATTTATTATTCTCAAATTCCTTTCCATGATCACTTCTGATTCTTATGATATGACTTTCCTTTTCCCTTTGAAGTTTTTGACAGAGATCTTTAAACATTTCAAAAGTTTCTGATTTTTCTCTAATAAAGCTTACCCATGTGTATATAGAAAAATCATCTACAACAACATATGCATACTTCTTACCACCAAGACTTTCAACCTGCATAGGTCCCATCAAGTCCATGTGAAGAAGTTCCAAAACTTTTGATGTAGTGAGATGTTGGATCTTCTGATGTGACATCTTAGTTTGCTTTCCAATCTGGAAGTCACCACATATTCTACCTTCTTCTATCTTGAGCTTAGGAATCCCTCTCATTGCTTCTTCAGATATAATTCTTTTCATACCTTACAGATGCAAGTCTCCCAATTTTTGATGTCATAGTTTAAATTCATTTTCTTTGGGTAAATCACATGTTGAGGAGAAGTTCAACTCTTGAGAAACCCATAAATAATAGTTATATTTAGATCTGATTCCTTTCATAATAACTTCATTCTTTTCATTGCGGACAAGACATTCTTCCTTGGTGGAGTTAACTTTGAATCCTTGATCACACAATTGGCTTATACTTATCAGGTTAGCTGTTAATCCTTTAAAAACTAACACATCATCAAGCTTAGGGACTCCCGAACAATCAAGCTTGCCAACACCTTTGATTTCACCTTTTTCTCCATCACCAAAAGTCACATAACTAGTGGAATGAGATTTTACATCCACCAACAGATTCTTGACACCTGTCATGTTTCTAAAATAGCCACTGTCAAAATACCAGTCATACTTTGTTAACACTCTAAGGGAGGTGTGAGCTATGAAACTAGCAACATTAGACTTGGGAATCCACTGTTTCTTCTTTTTGCTATTTTGTGGGATCTTATCAGTATTGGGAGGAGGAGTAGTCTTAGGATATCCATACAATTTGAAACAGAAGGGCCTTATATGACCAAGCCTTCCACAGTGATGACATCACCGGGGCTGAGGGTTCTCCCTGATGTGTTTGAACTTCTTCTTACCCTGATGTTTTCCATGATGTCCTTTCTTGCTATGATGTTTACAAATTTTATTCGACATCTTAGGTTTAGAGTTTTCCTGAGTGGAATGTGATGAAGGTTCTTCTGAGTTAGGCGTCTCTTTCTCATTAAACCCTATACCACTCTTGTCTCTAGTCACTCTCCCCACTTGAAGAATTTCATCTAGTTTGTCATATCCATTATTTAGCATCTTGAGATATTTAACCATTCTACAAGGTTTGAATTCAAGGAAGTCACTTCACTTTCCAGATTAGAAATAGTTTTTAAATGTTATTCCCTTTCTGCCTTCAGTTGGGTTATGATGAATTTCTATTTCTCCCCTTCAAGGTACACTTCTGCACTTCTGAGACATAATTCTTTGTATGAAGTAACTAACTCATCAAAGGTTAGTCCCCATCACTAGACTCTTCATCAAATACATATTTTCATGTTAATGTTTTAACATATTTGGTAGATTCTTCAAGATCACTCTCTGAGTCCTCTTCAGACCAAGTAATAGATAGATTCTTTTTCTGTTTCTTAAGATATGTAGGGCATTCAGCTCTAATGTGACCAAAGCCTTGACATTCATGACATTGTACTCCCTTTCATTGAGTGGTTTTTTCTTCAGCCCTTTTTCTTCCAAAGTCATTTGACTTATGAAAGTCAGATGAGATATTCTTGACATTTGATCTTTGGTTCCTATCCATTCTTTTTATCACTTTGTTAAACTGTCTTCCAAGCATATCTAAGGCATTTGATATTCCTCCATTTGTATCAAGATCACAGTCTTCCTCTTCATCTTCAGTATTGGATATAAAGACTATACTTTTGTTCTTCTTTTCAGATCTTTTATTTATGCTTAATTCAAATGTCATAAGGGATCCCACAAGTTCATCCACTTTCATTTTTTCAATGTCTTGAGCTTCTTCTATAGCAGTCACTTTCATATCAAATCTCTTGGGAAGAGACCTGAGCATCTTTCTCACCAATTTGTCTTCAGGTAATTTCTCTCCTAAAGCACTGGATACATTAGCAATTTCAAGAATGTTAATATGGAAGTCATTAATACTTTCATCATCCTTCATTCTCAAATTCTTAACTTTTATGGTGAGCAATTGAAGTCTTGATATCTTAACTTTGGATGTGCCTTCATGAGTAGATTGAAGAATTCCCCATGCATCCTTAGCTACTTCATATGTGTTCACTAATCTGAAAATGTTATTGTCAATTCCATTGAATATAGCATTCAAGGCTTTAGAATTTCCAAGAGAAATTTCATCTTCTTCTTTATACCAATATTCTTCTGTTTTTAACTCAAAAGTGAGTTCTCCATTTTCTCCCAATTTGATAGGGTGTTTCCATCCTTTTAAAATAACTTTCTAAGTCATGCTGTCCAAATACTTTAAAAAGGCAACCATACGTGGTTTCCAGTAGTCATAATTACTTCCATCTAGAATGGGTGGTCTATTCATAAATCATCCTTCCTTGTCCATAGTACCAGAAAGTATCTTCCCTGAATCTCACCCAGATAAAGAGCAGGATGTCTGCTCTGATATCAATTGAAAGTCTGGTATCAGATATGTGATGTCGAATGAGATGTCACAACACCATTATCTGTTTACAAGTAAAGAGCAGTAATAACAAAAGCAGTAAAAACACAAGAGATTGTTCACCCAGTTCAATATACAACAACACCTACTCTGGGGGCTACCAAGCCAGGGACAAGTCCATTAAATAGTATTAATTCATAGACCCTCAGTAAACAACCAGTTTACAATCTAATCACTTAATCACTACCCGTGCTATACTTCTACCTAAGACTCACCTAGGTATGAGGCCATCCTCAAATCCCTTCAATCACTTACAATGAAGAAACAACCGAAATAATAAGTTTAAAAACTTCAATCATTCAATACTTAAAAGCTTATGAATGATACACAATTAACAATCTAAATAACAACACAAGTATTAAATCAATACTAGAGTGTTTGAAAATGTCAAGACATTTAGAAAAGATATTAACAACACATTGTTTTACCAAAATTGCTGCCAACAAACACTTACAACCCGGCAAGTCGAAAACCCAAAATGGCGACTTGGGCAAAAATGGGTATCCTGGTGGACTGAAAACCCGAAAGGGTGGTCCAGGCGAAATTTAGGGAGTAAAGCGTACAACTATGTCCCGTGGAACCTTTACAGCCACCATTATTACCAAGGTCCAAGTTCAATGGTCCAAGATCAATTCAATCGAATTTTTTCGACGGCAAAGGATGATGTTCGAAGACATAGGGACAATAGCAGAGTTAGAAACCAATGAGATCACATCCACATGGCTATTATTTTTGTTTTCACTTTGTATTTCTTTCATTCTTTCGACGATTTCCTCTTACTAGGATCTCTGTCTCCTTGTGCAAAAACGTCTGTTTATAGGCAAACATCAATACAAATATACTTTGAAGTGATACTTTTTGTTTTCCTGTTTTGAGTGCAAAAGTGTCCAATGACTAAAATTGAATGAACATATGCATATGAACATGATTAAACTGTTAACAAGTGTATGCATAAAAACGGTAATAAGCATTTCCTTAAGGATTTGGGATATCCCCACAGAGTTACTACAACAAAATTTTCCCAACTAAGTTAAATTCGTACACCCAGAGTTCCAATCTCTTAGAAACCCTCTCCCCAGCCGAGTTGGTCTTAAGAAAGAAACCTTGTGGATTTTTCTTCCTAAAGAATTTACTTTCTCTAATAGTTTGTCAAAAAATTCTCTTTAACCAGGTTTATTTCCCCAACAAACTATAGATTCCCCAGCTTGAGTTGGCCTATCATACTATTACAAATCAATGGACAAAACCCCTTAATCCCCGATAGAGTCATTGCAATCCCCAACAGAGTTATCATCCTCCTCAGAAAGTTGCTGCGAAGCCTGGAATCCGACCAGATAACAATTTAACTTCATTTAAGTCACTGCGAAGCCTGGAACCCAACCAGATAACAGTTAATTTCGATTTTTCTGTGAAGCCTAGAATTCGAACAGATAACACTTAAATTCATTAAGTTACTGTGAATCCTGGAAACTGACCAGATAAAAGTTAACTTCAGTAAGTTATTGCAAATCCTAGAATTTGACCAGATAACAATTAACTTCATCCACCCCAGAAAGTTGTTGCAAAGCCTAGAATCCGACCAGATAGCAGCTTAACTTCAATTTTCTGCAAAGCCTGGAATCTGACCAGATAACAGTTAATTTTATCATCCCTAGCAAGTTGTTGCGAAGCATGGATTTCGACCAGATAACAACTAACTTCCATTCTCCCCAGTCAAGAGATAACTCCCAAGTAGAGTAATGGACAAATGAGGTTCCTAAACTTTATTCTCTAAGTAGAAATCAACATTCCCCACAGAGTTTTCTCAAGCAAAGTCAATGTTCCCCAGCGGAGTTTTCCTCAAACAACAAGATAGGAATCTCCAGCAGAAACATTCTAAACAAAGTTTGAAGATGCACACACTATTCAACAGTAGACCGGGATTTAACTTCCCAAGGCTCCTCAACATTTTTCAAGGATTTAATTTCCCCAGACAAAGATACATTTCAATAATATTCCGCATTCTTACATCATATTACATAAATGACAAATGCATACATCACAGTCTCATTTATTTTAAGAACATCATGCATACATCTGCATGAAACTAATCCCTCTTCCTTGCAGGAAAAGTGAATCCGCAAAACAAAAGTATTCTACTGGCTAGATTCACCTCCTCTAGTTAATATTAGGCAACCAACAGGCCTCTTCTGGTTAGATTTACTTCTTCCAGTTAAAGACAGGCGAAGGACATCTATTGTTTCAGTATAAATTGACCAAAGATTTATTCTGATACTTCTCATAGATAAATATTTGAAGACATTTGTTGGCTCAGATTTAAATTGACCAAAGATTTATTCTAATACTTCTTTCAGTAGACTTTTTCTGGCTCAGAATAAATCGACCAAAGATGTATTCTGATACTTCTCCTAGTTGAAGTCAAGAATTAGACTTAGTCTAATTTCTCTTTCAACAGTCATTTCTAGATGGCATCTATAAGCCCATCTCTGACGATTCTCAAACACCTCTGATGGCATCTATAAGCCCATCTCTGATAATATTTTGTCACCCTCCAAATGGAATCTATAAGCCCATTCTCGATACAACAAATCCTAAGTGTTACTTCTTGCACAAGCGAGTGCAAATTTCTGGGCATTCTAATGTTCAATCATCTTCCACCTTCGAGTCACGAAGGGCAGACATGCCAATCTATCTCTTCAGGTTTAAGAAGATTGGACAGGGGCAGCTATTGTACCCCAAAATTTCCCTCCCATTTTTCATTCAAGATTCTATCTTAGGGTTTCTCAAATACTCAAAACGTCTCAAGATTTGATCAGACAGATTCTCCTCCTAAGCATTGAGACAACAATTATGGTTTGGTACTTCTCAAGAGAATTTGAGTTTCCAAGGCTTCAAATGGTCCTCATGGTTCTTCATGTATTCTCAAGGATGCTCGTGTCAGGTTTTATGCTTTGCATCGCAAGTTTGCTCAGTTAATAGTTCAGATGACTGAAAACCAACTACATTGACCCAAAAGTAGACCTTTTCAAGGTCAAGTTTAAACGATTGTAACTTCTTCATTATTCGATATTTTTAGTGGTTCTTTTTGCGTATGACTCTCCTTGGAATAATCTCCAATTTCTCTTTATAAGTCAAGAGCTTATTATGTGCGAAAGATTATCAGAAATTCGAATGCTTTAGAGGAATGTCATTTGCAAACTTCTTTAAATATCATAGCTAAATTACGCTTTGAATGCTATGGAATTTATTGAAACATTATAGGTCACATTTTGATTTGGAAAAATTCTTAACTTCTAATTTCCATTCATATCATGAAGAGATTTTTCAAAGCACCGTTTGATTATGTGAATTGAAGTACAAGTGCGAAAGCGCATGAGATATGAAATGGAGTTGAGGATTGTTCAAATTCTTGTTTGTTTGCAAGATGACTTGAATTTTAGATTTGAATCAAGAATGGATTTGTTGTTGTGGAATTTTCTTTCAAGTATCCAATGCCATAAAATCAAATATCTAACTTTGTTAATTAAATTGCAAGAGCGAGTCAAGAAGATTTATGAATTTGGAATTTTGAGTAAAATGCACCCCAATTTCTAAGAGGATCATTTCAAGAGTTCAAGAACAAAATCCATTGAGATAAATTTCATTTATTTCTAAAAAATTGCAAGAACAAAGTATAATACTTTTTTCTTACTTGCATTACTATTCAAAGATGATTCAGGAATGCAAGATTACAACAAAGTTTCATTGTTTAAATTTACAAGTGAATTGGGATACATTTTACAAGTCTCTAAACCTCAAAGTTCAAATCACAAAATTCACAATGTTACAAAATTCCTAACAAATGTACTAAACTACAAAGGAATTTTTTCATCTTCAAGTCTTCGTCAAGCAATTCAAGTCACTCTCCATCAATTCTCCCTAATGTCCAATTTGCTCGTACATGTAACAAAAAAGGAGAGAAATAGTTAGTAAATAATTCATGTTGGAACAAGAATAGAAATTTTCAAAGGTTTTTATTTCTCATCATTAAGTTTTGTTTGAAAGAATCAGTTCGCAATTTAGGGAATTCAACATTAAATCATATGCCAAAGCCCAACAAAGGCCTCATTTATCTTTGCCAATCAGTTTTATACCATTGGCCCAAAATGTCTTCATTGCAAATAACAAAAATATATTTTTTGGTTCACAAAGAAAACAACCCAATTGTCAAGAAAAACCAGCCTGGATTTCTGTAAAAAAGGACAAGCACAAAAGGCCAAATACTGTCAAAACAGACTGCTGCCCAAAACAGTCTAAAAACTGCTACAAGGTTGCCCACCTAACTGATGCACAAACCTGTTGTACCAAGCCAGTCCAAAGATTGCACACAAATAAGAAAAACTGAAACTGCATTAAAAAAGGCAGCAAGACAGTGCATCACAAGTGTTCAAACCCAATTTCATTTCCCCCTAAAAGTTTCATTCTCATATTAATATAAAAGAACTGATAACATAACAAAAAGAAAAATCGATGATCCATAAAAAAATAGGGAAATACAACAAGTTATCCCATATCCAAAAATCACAACAACATTTCTGTTGAAAATAATAGTTTAAGGCTAGACATCAGAAGAATCCTAGCTTCCATTCATCATTTTCCTAGAGCAAAAAAAAATCCAAACAAAAAAATGAACAGAAAAAGAACTTCCCTGTCAAAACCATTCCTCACTGTAATCGTAAACCTCCAATCGAATTTTCCTCCAATTATCAAACTCATACCCTCTATTTTCCATTCACACAGAACAACAAAATCAAACACGGATCCAAATCACGACAGCCAGAGAGCAAACACGGTAAATCTTCATTTTTCTCTACATTCATCAAAAAAAGCATAAATTATATATTTGTGTTTATATGCATTAATTCTTCTTTGTTGTGACAACTAAACAACTGAACCTTAAAAGAAACCATACGAACCTGAATTATCAGAACAAAGTGTTGTTGTTGTTGTTCATCGCGATGTTCTACAGAGAAAGAAAAATGGGTTTTCGTTTTTACTATTGATTTTCGGTGAGAGGGAGAGCAGAAGGGGTGCGATTTCCGGTTGAGAGAGATGGAGTTGTTACTTGTTGTTTTTCAATGGAAGAATAGAATAGAAGATGAAAGAAGAGAATGGAGGGAAGAGAGCGTGAACAATAAAGTGAGAAGAAGAGGCGTTGCCTCAATGTGTTGTTGTTTTAGGGTTTACAAACCCGAAAGTGCAATTGAGGAGGAGGGTTGGACCTGGGTCAACCCGACCCAGTACATTTTGGGCCCAACTCTTTATATATATATATATATATATATATATATATATATATATATATATATATATATATATATATATATATAAATTTTGTTTGATGATTATTAGCTAGTGGGCCTTAGCGCCTAGTTCTGGACCCATACCCCTGGATTTCAACTTTACACTTCCTTCCTGATACATTTTTATTCCTATTTTCTTTTCTTTGATTTTTATTTTGATTTTATATTTCTCTTTTATGATCTTAATATTTAAAAATGATAAAAAAAAGAGAGTATAGAATTGCATGATAATACTTTAGGAGTATTATTTTTGAGTTTAGGCTTTTATTTCATTTGTTTTGCATTTGCTTTAAATTCATAAAAATATAGTACAAAAAATACTAGATTAGGTTTTATAAATTATTTCTATCCCATTATAAAAATACTAAAAACATTATAGTATTAATTATTTTGCTAATAAATTTTTATTTTCATAGATTGTTCTAGTTTAATTAATTGTTTATTTTTAATTCGATTGGGTTGTATCGATTGTTATTTAGACTTTTAATCGCATTGCCGATTCGATCCATCTCCATTTGTAAATTTGTATCCCCCGTTCCCGAAAGCTCTGTAATAGCGTAGAATTTTACTTTCTGCAATTTACTGTTTTTTATACTGTATAGTAATTAGGCGTGTATGATAAGACATAAAATCAACGGCTAGATAACCCTAACCTCAAGACAAATTTAATTGAAAACAAATCACTTTTCACACGCGCACCTTTAGGGTAACCTCACATGTTGCCTTCGATGACCATACGGTGACCCTACGCATGTCCCTTCACATCAAATACATAGGATTACCTACAAACTAATGATATGGATAATACTATCTCTAAAGGAGAAGGAAAATAACAAGAAAGACTTTAGTGGTTAAGAACTCTTGAATGCTTGCTCACAACCTTTTTCACAAACACATACATTTTTCCACATCACTTTCAAAATAAAAATTTTCAAAAAAACTTTGTATACATTCTTGAGGACTGATACAAGAATTATTACAAAGTTAGCCTTACATTTACATTTCAAAATATTTTCAAACAAATCACACACACACACACACACAGAAAGTTTTTTAAAGTGAGCTAAGCAATTAAGAGCTCGTAGATAACTACAGATGAAAAGGGTTCTAACACCTTCCCTTTTCATAACTTACCCCCCGAACTCAAAATCTATCAAAGGTCTTTGTTGTTCCTTTCACCTTTCCTAATTGTTGGATAAAATAAAAGTTTGTGGCGACTCTTGCTAACCGCAACATTTACGATAAAACCAAAAAATTCAGTCCTCCCACTGTATTACTGAATTGGCGACTCTGCTAGGGAGTTACTTAAAAAGATGAGGGGTTACCTTAGAGTTTTATCACTTTTACTTGCTTTTATTGTATGCTTTGTCCGATTTACTCTAAGGGTTCATGTGTAGGTATTATTGCTTGTGTGAAAGATCCTACACCCAGATCTAGTGATTCCTAAGGTAAGTAGCAATAGATCATAAAGACTGTATGGCGTATACCGATATGGTTAACATGATAGCTACAGTTAGTGTGGCACTTTGGTTTGTACTGATGTTCCTTGAGTCAGTCAAGGATAACATTAGGCTTCCGCGTGGTGTCATTAACACTAACTTGCTTTTAGAACCTTAATTGACCCATTGTGGCCATTAGAAAGTAGTGAGATAGTCTGCTTTGGTGCAGTCCAAAGTTGGTTGATACTCGAGGCTACGCTCATTGAGATTCGACTTTTGGTATGTTTTGGTGGCAAGTGTTAAAGCGTTATAGTGGCAAGTAATATTAGTTTTGAAACATTTATCCGGGAATTTATCGTGTCCATAGAGATTGGTTATTAAATTTCTGTTTGATAAATCTCTCGTTAATGAGTTTGGGGATAAATGGGTTTGTAAAGAAAATGTTATCAACAAAAAATAAATTTAAACAAAAGTAAAAACTAAGGAAGAACTTATCAAGCCTGCATATAATCTACTTATCATACACTTAAATCTATCGACCAGTTACATTCAACATAACAATATTCATCAATGTCAAAACGTATCACTCACAACCTAAGACATTTCTAACCCAAATTGAGAGACTGACTATATCACCAAGGAAATGATCTCTCTACCACCTCAGCAACACAGAAGACAACTTTGTAATCGCACTGACAATCTCTCAGTACATCACAACCACACAGAGGCGTTACGCTATAATACCCAAGTAGATGTCAGCTCTAAATCTATCTCTAGAGTTCATAAACTAACAGATAATCATCCTAGATAAGAATCTAAGCATTATATCTCTATAACAACTCAAATCTCTAGCACAGAGCAAAAATCTAAGATAATAATCGATAAAGATTTATAAAGCAAGTTTAATATAACTCCATGGGCGACAAATATACATGACTTCAAAGTAAATACATATACAAACTCAACACATAAAGAATACATAAAGAAGAAGAGAAATGAACCACAAATCTATCAGTTTGTCAATGCCGATTGAAGAGCAATCCACCCCGGATCATCCGTATGCATGCTTCAATGTTGTTTTCTAAGTTCTAACTATCAAAAAATGAAGGATCATGGAGTTTGGGTCAAAAATACCCAAAACCATCCCCCAAAAATGTGTTTTTACCCCTAAATACGCATTTCTGACTGTCCCACATCGCCCGACGACCAAAAAGCACCGCCCATCGACCAAAACTGCATTTTTTCCATGCTTCAGGTTGCTCCATAATCGCCTGGAAACCAAAAAGTTTCGCCCGGCGACAGATGACAGAAAGTTGAAAAACCAGCACATATTCAGACATAAGTTTTGAATCGTAACTCTGATTCGCGCATGGTCGGAAGCATTGAAAAGCTTATTCAATTATTTATATAACAATACCTAAATATAAATGATTGAATACCTACAAAAATGAGATAAAATCAATTAAACTCAATGATATTTACACAATAATGCAATAAATACACTATAACGTAATTTTTATCGAATATACAATAAAGTTGAGGTTTATTGACAAAAAGCAAATGAATTAAGCCGATGAGTGCTAATTATTCACACTCAAATTCACAACAATTTAGCACTCATCAAACTATACCCAACTTAAAATATTGTTCATCCTCAAACAAAGTCAAATAAACTTAAAGAAGCAAAAGATGATAATCAAAGAATCATGAATCAACAGGTTTTAAAAACAGAAAACAAATGCAATGGTTCAAATAAAAAACAGTACACACAAAGTAAACACTTACCACTAAAATACGACTATAACATAAACACGAAACAAATGTTAAATACAAAAATTATTCCAAACATTTTAAAACAATACTAGTTCACAAATGAATCACACCTAGCAAACACAATCATCGGTAGATGGAAAACAGACAAAAATGGGGTATTTTCACTCATCCAACAATCTTGAAAACAATGGAATAAATTATGCATTCATCCAAAAATTTACATTGAAAATATAAAAGCAAGAATCTCAAGGGCTTTTCAAGGTTGTAATGTGGCTTGGTTAACAAATAAGTGATAAGTCCTAAAGCTAATCGAAACAAAAACATGCATAGACCTAAGGGAGTAATTACTTTCACAAAGTTTCAAACACTATAATTTCAATCAAACTTCTTCTTCATCCCAAATTTCAAACCAACACACATCACTTATTCAACACAACATTATTCCATACTCTTTTTTTTCTTTTTCAAAGCTTTTCTATTTTTTTCCTTTCTTTTTCTATCACTTTTTTTTTCATTTCTTTTCTTACTATTTTATTTTTTATTTTCAACCTCATAGCAATCAACCAATAAATACACAATCATTTTTATTCTCAACCTGAACTCAACCATACATTAAATTGAATACTCCCTACTTTCTAAGGCAAGGTAAAAATTCAAACCAAAACAATGGTTGAGGGTTTAAAAAAACAATGAATCAACATCCATGCAAAAAGGGAAACTAAACTCTCATAGACAAGCATTTAGCAAATACAACATGGATATCGACAAAAAGCTCAAAGGGGTTACTAATGATCACACACTCACAAGGTGAATTGACTTATTTGGCCAAGGTAGTTGTGCTAAAAAAAACTAAAAAAAAAGCCTTGATCATGTTCAAGCTTTCATACAATCAACACAAACAAAAGATTAAGCATAATAAAATCTAGTTAAAATAAGAATTGTGGTCTCCAGCATATGTGAGTAATGGAAAGCTACCTCACAAAAAGGGTAGGAAGTAAAGTGATTCACAAATGAACAAGTATACAAAAGAATGAATGGCATAAAAATTGTAAAAAGTCTAAGTATCATGAATATGCTAAAGTATAGAAAGTGATAAACACATACCTCGAACGTGTACAAAACTTTAACAAAATCATTACCACGCATTCACAAGTCAAAACAATCAAACTTGACAAATCACCTCAATATTTTACAAGTTACCGAACCAAAACTTGAGTGCAAACAATAACAAAAGAATTAGAAAAATAATACTCTTACAAAATTTCAATGTACAAAATTTACAATATATACAACGAACAAAACTCCTCAAGCTAAACATGACAAGCTTTCGGAAAACACAAATTGATATAACAAAACAGATACAAATAACGATATGAAAACCGATTGAAAATGAATTAACAAGTTGAAAAGTCAAGATTTGAAATTCAGAATATTTCCTTGTTTCAACTTGTTAAAGCACAAATCACCACACACATAAACAAATACAAAAAAACATGCTTGTACGAGCTAGTAACCTCCTCTCATCATGACATGGTATTATCACACCGCGCAAACATAAAGAAAGTGTCCTAACAATCACACAACAAACGTTACAAAAATGAGACAATTCACAACAATACGTGAAAACACATATATGCACAAATATCATATACAAGTTAATGTATAATTTTTATACAACATATACATTAATTACAAAACTCAAAAACAAAATAATTATCGCAATGCAAAGACAATAGAACCAATCCCCGGCAACTGTGCCATTTTGTTGAAGTGTTATAGCGGCAAACAACAAAAGTTTTGGAAATATTTATCTGAGAATTTATCGTGTCCATAGAGATTGGTTATTGAATTTTCGTTTGACAAATCTCTCATTAATGAGTTTGGGGATAAATGGGTTTGTAAAAAAAATGTTATCAATAGAAAATAAATGTAAACAAAAGTAAAAACTAAGGAAGAACTTATTAATCCTGCATATAATCTACTTATCATAGACTTAAATCTATCGACCAGTTACATTCAACCTAGCAATACTCATCAATGTCACTACGTATCACTCACAACCTAAGTGATTTCTAACCCAAATTGAGAGACTGACTGTATCACCAAGGAAATGATCTATCTACCTCCTCAGCAACATAAAAGACAACTATGTAATCCCATTGACGATCTCTCAGTATATCACAACCACACAGAGGCATTAAGCTCTGATACCCAAGTAGATGTCAGCTCTAAATCTATCTCTAGAGTTTATAAACTAACAGATGATCATCCTAGATAAGAATCTAAGTAGTATATCTTTATAACAACTCAAATCCCTAGCACCGAGAAAAAATCTAAGATAATAATCGATAAATATTTGTAAAGCAAGTTTAATATAACTCCATGGGCGATAAATATACATAAGTTCAAAGTAAATACATATACAAACTCAACACATAAAGAAGACACAAGGAAGAAGAGAAATGAACCACAAATCTACCAGTTTGTCAGTGTCGAATGAAGAGAAATCCATCCCGGATCATCCGTATGCAAGCTTCAATGTTGTTTTCTAAGCTCTAACTATCAAAAAATGAAGGATGATGGAGTTGGGGTCAAAAATACCCACAACCATCCCCCAAAAATGTGTTTTTACCCCTAAATATGCATTTATGACGGTCTCGCATCGCCCGACGACCAAAAGGCGTCGCCCGACGACCAAAAGGCGTCGCCCGACGACCAAAACTGTATTTTTTCCATGCTTCAGGTCACTCCAGAATCGCCCAGCGACCAAAAAGCTTTGCCCGGCGACAGATGAAAGAAAGTTGAAAAACCAGCACAGATTCAGCCATAAGTTTTGATCCGTAACTCCGATTTGCGCATGGTCGAAAGTTTTGGAAAGCTTATTCAATGATCTATCTAACAATACCTAAATATCAATGCTTGACTACCTACAAAAAAGAGATAAAATCAATTAAACTCAATGATATTTACACAATAATGCAATAACTACACTATAACGTAAACTATACCTAATATACATTAAAGTTGAGGTTTATTGACAAAAAGCAAACGAATTAAGCCGATGAGTGCTAATTATTTACAGTCAAATTCACAACAATTTAACACTCATCAGCAAGTCAGTTGTCGTGCTAAAATAAAGCCTTCGCGAAAGATCTGTGATATGAGATTCTTAGAACCCGATTACTATTTTAAGACAGGTTGAGCCAACTTAACTTCAGTGGGGAAAGGTATTTAACTATGGACGTCACGCAAGCCTTTAAACCTAAGGCTCTTGTATGACTTGTTTGTGTTTGCTACTTATTTAACATGAACATAACACCATAACATCATATCATCATAACATAACATTTTCACTAACCATTTCAAGGACCTAGGGAGTTATCTTTGTTCCTTGTTGCAGGTTATGGCCTCCTCTTGAAGAAATATTATCCGAATCAAATTTGTAAGGGTACCTTCTAAGCTTAAGGAGTTAGTCTCAAAGGTTCCGGAAAACTCTCAATTCACCAAGAGACATGGTTATCTACTCAGTTTGGTTGCCTCAGGTTTTGAAGAAGACATTAGGAATGTTCTGTTCCAGTTCTTTGATCTTAAGCTTCACTATTTTACCTTCCCAGATTATCATTTGGTACCCACAATGGATGAGTTTTCTAAGCTACTTGGAGTACATATTCTTAATTTGACACCCTTCACCAGTTTAGAGAAAGTTCCAAAACCTGAAGTTATTGCAGCAGCCTTACATCTGAAGTGGTTAGACATTGTGTCTAATTGAGAAACAACAAGTGGAGTTAAAGGTATTCTTTCTAAATTTCTAATAGAGAAGGCTCAGTTATTTCTAGATGCTATGAGTTTTCATGCTTTTGAGGAGATCTTGGCTCTGTTGATCTATATTTTGGTACTATTCCCTAATCCAGACCAACTCAAAGATGTGAAAACCATCAAAATATCTCTTGCTCAAAATTTTATAATCCCATATCCTGCTATCCTACCAGTAATTGTGGAGCATGTTGTTGAAGGAGATATTCCTCATACCATTTTTCATCCAGATATGCCTACTGACCTTAAAGAGCTACAAAAGTCTTAGATTCAATTGAAAGAAGAAAGGGACACTTTGAGAATCATTTTTATGCAAGTGAGAAGAAAGTATTGGAGCTGACAAAATGACTTCACGAAGAGCATAGCCTTAATGCATATGTCAACACAAAGAGTAAGCGTCCATGGGAGACTTGAGTCTTAGGTCTTAGGAGTTCATAATTTGTTTCCTTGTAACCCTTTTTGTTTTCATTTTAAGCCTAAGAGGCTGTAATAATTTGAACTTACTAATAAGAGTATTTGTTTCTGTTCCCTTTTGATTAACAAATTTAAATCCCACGAGGTCCTTGAAAACATTGTGTACGCATCCACATACCATGTCATTGCATAACAGGTATTCTCAAGGCAGGTCTTCTCACCTTCTTGCTATGTTATTCCTTAGATGAAGGTTTTTCAGTCTCAGAATGCTCACTCTCAGGAATTAGTTCTAAATCTATCCAAGGGACAAGAAGGATTGAAAGCACTCCTCACGGAGAACATGACCAAGAAGAATCTTGAAGACAACAAGGATGACCAGTTGGAACAACTGCAAGCTGAGATGGCAAAGATGAGAATCCAGACTATTGGTCAGATGGATCTTATCCAAAATTTAGCTTGGGGACAAGAAGAGTTGAGAATCCTCATTAGCAAGCTTCATCAGGTCGAATACAATCGTGTGGGGTGGACTGCTAGAATTAAGGATCCAATCATTAACCAGCCTCTGATGAGACAGGAAACTGACATGGTTGAAATTAGGAGGAGAATAAGAGAGGGAAAGAGACAAGTTAACATTGTTAATCCTTTAGTTAATAGAAAAGATCCTTTCCATATTGTTATTACATCGCAAGCTCAACAACAACAGGGTAATCAGCATAAGCAGGATACACCCAGAAGATAATTCACAAAAATCAGCATGTCGTTGTCTCAAGCATTACAACGCATGTTGAAGATGGAGCTGATTATATTGAAGGATCCTCCTCAGAATCCCAATACTTCTTCTCCCAGTTATGATCCCAATGAAAGGTGTGCTTTCCACTCCAATAGTCCTTGTCATAATGTTGAAAATTTTTAGGCTTTGAAACATAAGATTCAGGACCTGATTGACGAAGGAGTTTTCGAGTTCACACAAGATGGGCAGATTGAGTTTTTCTATCATCCCTCAAATATCAAAATTGTAAGACACACAATCTAAAGTGACAAGTCCAGGTGGAGAAGCTTTAAGATCATTTGAATTTTTATTTGTAATTTATTTGGTTGATTCAAACAATTACTGTCATGTCAGACTTTGTTTTCCCATTGATGCATTGTATATGTTTATCTTGAATCAATCCATTTGTTTCACTATATTTAAATTGTTCTTCTTACTTCCTTTATGTGCTATTTAACTCTCGTTAAAGCTATAAGCCTTTAGAGGGAGGATGATGAAAACGATACCATAATCTCATACAGTATGCTTTTAAGCATACATTGCTGACGATGTACATGCATTGCTTCAATCCCTAAACAGTGGAGTTATAAGGAAGTTAATCCCTAGTAAACCCCTTTAAGACTAAGAAGTATGAGTTTTCTTTTTCGCACAAATTGAAATCCTTAAACATAACCTGGGGCAGGGTAGTTCCATAGTCAAATCAATTGTGCATTCACAAGTTTTACCTTCGTGCACGACGAGTTGTGTCGAAGATACTCTTCTAAATCGAAAATTGATAATGGTTCCCCGTGATCATTGAGTTAGGAAGTTATTATATTTCAAAAGAAAAGCCTGCTAAGTCAAAACCTATGAAGCAGACTTAGAAAAAAATTGGGGCATCCCGCTGACTGTAATCTCAAATGAAGTAGTTCAGGAAAAAGTTAGGGATAATAAAGTCAAAAAGAGGTCGCTTCAATTTCTCAACAAAAGAAAGATGTTACAAGAAAAATGATTGTCTACCCAAATAAACTTCCGGTTTCGGAACCATCACCAAAGTATTAGTTCTATAATTCCAAACTCTATTGGAACCTAAATGCATAATTAACTGAGTATAGGACTGAAGAACAGGTTGGGTACAAATAAACTTTGAGCCTTTATCCTTTGTTTCTTAAACTGTGAACCATGCCATATTACAACCCTTAAAAGTCCTAACTGAAGCATGGGTTAGTTCAAAATCATACTGTTACAAAGAGGTATCATGACTCTTGTAAGGCTTACTATAAATCCTGAGTTGATATCACATTCTTACAAATTTTGTTTTACTAAAAAAATTCATTTTTAAACTTCAAGACAAACATAAGCTTTGCATTTTAATACCACGATTTGCATATGACTAAGTGTTTGATAGCAAAGAAATTCGCATGGCGAATATTCAATGAATGAAAATCCTCCCAATGGACAGAATTACTTCAGATGATGTGTCTAAGAGAAATAGACTTCCAGTAACAGGCCTTTCGTGGACCCGATTGGTTATAAATCAAGGGGCATGACATGTTATTGCCCAACTCATCTATGGTAGTCAAGTCAAGATTCAAAGAATCTCTCAAAAGTGATGAATAGCCAGGGGCAGATCTCCATCTGAATCACTTGAGAAATGTTACATTGATCATGATTTTCAGCAAAAGCCACTATGAAAATTGAATCTTCGATATCACCAAATTGCTTGTCTATAGTATCAGATGGTGTCATTCTGTCGTGACAGTTCTTAGAAAAATACTGAGGAAGGTCAAGACTATCAGAAAGTTGACAATCAATGGTTGATCAATAACTTCAAACATCAGGTACACCAGACTAATCCCGGGTCCTCTAGCCTAACACACACGCCTTTCACCACCCAACCATTTAACTCAACTGTTATTATATTAAAACAAAAACAATATAATGGAATAAAATATCAGATCCTAGGCAGAAAAACGACGCATTATAAAATTTAAATGAGCCAATCAGATCACGTGATATTGCCACGCCTGCTCCCAATGGAGTCAACAAGTCAAAGACGCTGGAGCAGATCTCCGATCGTCTTCTCCGGGCATACGAAAATGGGATCCATAATTTTAAAGGCTTTAAGTCCAGAATCAAAGGTTTATTCCACACAATATCGCCTCTTGAATCCTAATCTGACCTTAGTTTTAACAGATCATGCGTTAATCATTCAGTTCACACCAAGATCCGGATTATGCCCTAAACATGGAAAATCCTTGTTTGAGCACCTATCCTTTCATGTAATACGTTAGAAACAAGTAGAAAGATGACATGAACATGAAAATGTGAATTAAAATCATTTATATTGCATGTATTGAAAGATTCAATTATTTGAATTTTACCAAACGGAGACGATTTAGTTGGCCGATTTCAGGAAGCTTCAAGCATGGATAAAGGATGGTATGGCTTCCTGGGAACTTCAGGGATGGAGTGGTGAGGTTTGTTTGGCACGAGGAAGCTTGCACTATGTGTTTCGAATTTCACAAGTTTTAGAATTTTTTGCAATTTTGGTGTGGTGATTTGAGGTATTGTCTGCCTCTGGAATGCTTGCAAATATGTTGCTTAAATAGAGGAAGTGAAGGTAAGGGGGAAACAAGGAAAGAATCATGGCATTAAGGCTATGTTTTAAAGCCATGATCACATATTTGAAAAAATGCCATAAATGAAGATTCTTGCCAATTTTTTATCCTTGCATGAAAATGGGAAGTTTGTTGCCTATTAACAACTGTATTGGGCTTCAAATAAACCAATCCATGCGTTATCCCAAGTATTTTTACAATTTATTTGATTTATTCTTGAGTTTAAATGAATAAAATCCAAATAAATAAAATAAAAAATCAAGCCTTTGCATGAATGTGTTTAGGGGTCCTTAGACATGTCTTGAACATGTTTAGGCCCAAAAAGTTAGGCCCACTAGCTTGAAAAATGAATTTTCCCAAAGTTGACTTTATGTATTTTCTTGAAAGCTTCCCAACTTGTGCAAGCCATAAATTGCTCAATTTTTATCCAATGATGATGATCTTGGACTTTTTGGAAATCCCAAGATGTCTACTTCAATCCCTCTTTTGACCAATTGTGCATTTGAAGATGTTATCTTTATGTAAAAGGTCTTGGCAAAAAAGTGGCTTTTGTTGACTTTCTAAAAATGACTTGTAATGTATGAACTTGTATCTTTCAAATGGTGCCTTTCTTGAACTTGGGGGATGAAGAGAAGTTGTAGGGAATTGGATTCTATTCAAAATGAGATTTAGTTGGAAAATTGCTGATAAAGTATGAGAAAGTTATGCATGGTCAAAGTTTTGTTGACTTTTCCTATAGAAACCCTAATTTGCCATTTTTTACTTTTGATAGATTAGGAGCATTTATTGAGGAATCATGATCAACCCTTGATAAAATGACGGATATCACTTTAAAATGTTGATGTTGACCAAAAGTATTGAAGTTTGACTGTATATGGGCCACAATTGACTTTTGCCCTAGCAAAGTTAATTTTCCAATACTTGAGCAATTGACTAAGCAAACTTATTGTGCAAGGCATGAAATTTGGCATGGATGATCTTGAAGACATATTAGGACCATGGAAAGCATTTGAGACCTTTGGAGCTCAACCATATTGATGAAAATTGGAACCCTAGTTAGGGGGTTCATTGCCCTAGGAGGAGAATTTGTCTGCTCAATTCTTGGTTAACCTTGAGCAATTGAGAACCTCTAAGAGTATGTCTTATGTGAAAATGGGAGGGAAAATTTTGGGGTACAACACAAGGCATCACACATCATCATATCTTCATGTTATATTCACACCTTCCCAACATCATCAATTTATAACAACGGGTTATCAACACAACATTTATCAATAATTATCATTTAATCACATGATTTTGCAAGATCACATAAAATGTAATGCATCATCATAGACTCGTGCATGTGGTTCCAAAACTTCACTGATGACTCAATCATCGTTATCTCTAAAGATCCCCATCATAGGATCAATTCCCACTTGAAACCAGAGCACTTCACTGTTACACCTAATCCACACTATGGGATTATTGCCTTTACTGGACAATCTTCCTATCATCTTCATTGGACTAAAGTGCTAACTTCACTAGACCGAAGTCCTGAAATAAACCATGAATGCAATGATGTGCAACAATATATTTAATACGACCACGACTAGTCAACATGTATCACAAGTCATGATTAATCACAAACATCATCATATCATCATTGTAATCAACACAACATCATAACATCATCATCATAGACAAAGCATCATCATATAAAAAACATCATTGTGATTCAACATGGGGAACCTAATTCCATTATAACTTAGGCCTTGGAGGTATAATTCTTAATTCTTATTTTCCTCAATATAATTAAATTTTATTGTGCTAGCTATCCAACGCTTCGAATGATGCCTCAATATGAGCTCTAGAACTAAAGTTATGATCATCTTGAGATTTCTAACTTGGACAACCAATTATGCCTTCTGTTTCCTGGTGACACACTTCCGTCGCTTAGTGACGCAACCTCCCCGTCACACTTCATCCAACGATGCTTGGAGAGACGCATTACAGAAACTATCTCCAACTTTCCTCCCATCGATCCCACCTTCACCTGGAGACGCATCTTCACTCGACGACACTACCTTTGTCGCCCGACGACACAGCGCAAACAGGGTTTTCCTATTGTGATTTCCTGCATAAACCAGTCCAATTATCTTGCGATTTTATCATGTTACAGGTCCTAAAACACCATCTAATCATAGGGTTTCATCATATACCAACAACCTTTAATTCTATACTCATTATACATCAATTATAAACCATGATTCATCTCCGATTCATCAATTTCTCATCAAACAACACCAAATAACCATCTACCAAAACCTAAGGTAATATACCAATCATCTAAACCTTAAATCAAATATAATAACAAAGATAAAACTCCCCTTACCTTAAAATTATATTAGCAATTCAACTTCTCTTTGGTTCTTGATATTGTGTAAAATCAAATTAAAGTATTGTTTTATCGTATCCACAGGGATTGGAGTGATATCTAAACCGTTCAACGATTTCTATATTTCTAAGCATAAGTTTCAAGAATTGTTTGGTTTATAAGTGGCAAAAAGTAAAATGCGTAAAATACGAAAGATAAGTTTCAGAGAAATAGACTTGTTTGGATTTGGTGTTCATTCTCTGATTCAATATGGATATCAAAACACAATTATATGCAATTTAAGAATGTTTCTTTATCATCATGTATCACACACAAACAAATATCATGTCTAAACCTTGATGTGATTTCTACCTTATGGTTTAATCGACAATTTCTCAGCCTATGAAAAAATACGTTAGCATTATGGTTTGATACTTTTAGTTAATATTAAACATAAATCTATGTCTAGAATTTAAAGTTTAATAGTTGTTATCTTGGATCAAGATTAGAACTGTATTTGTCAATATCAATTCAATCCATGAAATAAATCAAAGATAACAACAATAATGATTCAAACATAAATTGCATTTAACGCCATGATTAAAGAGAATACATATTGTTTCAACAAACTACGACCAATCCCAACAAGGGAGGTATTTAGCTACTCATGGTAGCTTGAAGCACAATTGGAAGAATTGAGTTGAACCAACATCAATGACGATTTCCCGACTCTTGATGTGAATCCAGCCCTTCTGCCTAAAATATCCTTTTATTCCTATTCTACTACTATTACAAATGATGTACTATGATATTACAAGTAATAGAAACTAAATGCTCTTGTTGAACTCAGTTGTTGTCCTATTTATAACAGTTATGACCGCCTGAGTTCCCTAAGCAAACTATACTTGGCTAAGCGAAGTCTTTACTTCTCCATTAAGATTTCAAATCAACTTGACTTTAATAAACTGCCAAAGTTCACTAAGCGAGGTGAGGTTCGCTTATTCCTTTCTTTATCCTGAAGCCTTTTTAAAATATATTTCTTTGACTTCCCTGTTTCGCTAAGTGAAGTGATACTCGTTTAGTGAAGTTGCTTTCTTCTGCCTAAAGTCTTTTCAAAATATCTTTCTTTGACTGCCATGTTTCGCTAAGCGAAGGCCCAATTCACTAAGTAAACTGCTTCGCTTCTCCTTGCTGCTGGTGAAACTTACTGATTTGCTTATGTCTTGTGTTTGCTACGCAAACTATTCCTCGCTAAGAGAATTGGTCTTTTCACTACATTGTCGCTTAGCGAAGTGTCTGTCTGCTGAATTTTTATCCTTATGTCTTGACTTCACTGGGAGTTTGCTAAATCTCACTTAGCGAAGTGTTGTTGGAAGCGGTGTAGCGGCAAGCAACAAAAGTTTTGGAAATATTTATCCGGGAATTTATCGTGTCCACAAAGATTGGTTATTGAATTGTCGTTCGACAAATCTCTCGTTAATGAGTTTGGGGATAAATGGGTTTGTAAATAAAATGTTATCAACAGAAAATAAATGTAAACAAAAGTAAAAAATAAGGAAGAACTTATCAAGCCTACATATAATCTACTCATCACAGACTTAAATCTATCGACCATTTACATTCAACCTAACAATACTCATCAATGTCACTACATATCACTCATAATCTAATTCATTTCTAACCTAAATTGAGAGAGCGACTGTATCACCTCGGTAGCTATCTCTCAACCACCTCGACAACACAGAAGTCACCTGTGCTCGCCTGTATCGACGATCTCTCAGAACGACACAAATAACCCAGAGGCTTTAAGCTCTGATACCCAAGTAGATTTTCATCTCTAAATCTATCTATAGAGTTCAGAAACTAACAGATAATCATCTTATATAATAATATAAGCAGTATATGTCTATAATAACTAAAATCCCTAGCACAAAGCAAAACTCTAGGACAACAATCCACAAAGATTCGTAAAGCAAGTTTTATATAACACCAAGGGCGACAAATATACATATGTTCATAGTAAATATACATACAAAACCCAACAAAAGAGAAATACATAGAGAGGCGAAGAGATAAACCACAAATCTTCTGGTTTGTCAGAGCCGATCAATGAGAAATCCACCTCCAATCATCCATAAGCAAAGCCCTAGTGTTGTTATGTAAGCTAATCCACTACAAAAATTAGATTGATGGAATTGGGAGAACAAAAATCACCCCTAAAACCATAACTCTCCAAATGAAATGAAAAGGAAAATATAACAAAATTGTGATCCACAACTGTCGCCCGGTGACACAACTCATGTTGCCTGGCGACGACTTCTATACACTTGGCCCAGAATTAGCCACATCTTCAACTGAAACAAATATCTTCCATCACCCGGTGATCATAATTCATCACCTGAAGACTCTTCTCATTTTCTCCTGGTGACCAAGACGCGGCGCAAGGCAGAGACTTCATGGAAATTTGGCCTTCAAATTTCGCCTGGCGGCGGCTTCTATCGCCCGACGATCCATGACAGTCCAGCAACTTCTATTGCTTTCCTGCATAACTTCCTCTGGCTCTAATCTTTTGCCTTATTCCTTTATTGATCTAAAAATGCATCTTTGAGCTTTATTCCTCTTGCTCCAACAATGCTCAAATACCTACAAAATGAATACAGAGCTATCAAACGATACACATTATACAATAAAATGCATTATACACAAACTAAACGTATTTATACATAAAGTTGGGTATTCAACCAAAATTACAAACAAACAGTCAATAAGTGCAACAAAAAGAATATACAAAATAACTATACTTTTGCACTTATCAAGTGTCTGATAGCTGGTTTTTACTTTAGGGACCAAATCTTGCACAAAACAAACCAAACCAAGTAGACTTGCATTAGAACATTAATATTCAATATTTGAGGTTTTTATGTTATAATCTTGACATTTAAGTAAGATAAATACTATGTTTTAATAGGATATTTTAACATGAATTAAGCATTTATCAAACTCTCCCCAACTTGAATCTTTATTTGTCCTCAATCAAAGCGAAATAAAAAGCAAGAGTTTCTATATCATTCTTCACATGATCAATCAAATTTTTCAATGAAGTAATCAAGGCACGTGATTTTTTGAAGTTGCACATCCAAGTGTTGATGCATTATTACTTTCTTTAGCATTTAAACATATGCATGAAATAAGTCTTCCACATAAAATTCATGTCAAGCAATAAAATAGAAAAAAAAACATGTTTATCATGAATCACACCTATCACACTTTGTGTAAAGTGAAAATAATGAGGTATTTGATCTCTCACATGACAAATTTTACTAACATCTTGATTAATTCATGCATTCATCTAAGCAAAGTATGTTGATATGCAAAGACAAAAATCACTAAGGTCTTTTTATGGTTGTAATGTGGCCAATGTACCAAGGAAGTGTCATTTATGTGGATACTGGAAACAAAGTGGTTTTTGATTTTTCTTTCTTAGAATAGCATTCATATGTTTTGATTCTTTGTATCATGTTACTCATCCAAACCTTTCTTGTTTATTTCTTTTTAACACATTCATTTTTGGTCTTTTCTTTTCTCACTTTTCTCTTTCTTTCATTTTTCTTTTTGTACTTTACAACTTTCTATTTTCCTTTCTTTTGAACATGTACTTTTTTCTTTTTCTCCCCAATTTTGAACAAAACCTTCTTTTCTTTGAATGCTCTTTCAGATTTGGCAAAAGATATCAATGGTTTCAAGGTTCATTTTCAAGAAAAATAGAATTTATCATAGATGAACTTTTTATGATTTTTAATGATATAGAACAATGATTTAGCAAGTGTTTTCCTTAATACATTGTTCAGTTCATGGATGATGGATTCATGTCATAGGCTTCAAAAAAGGGGTTGCAAATGATCACTCACTCTCAAGGAATAATGAGACTACATTTGGTATACTATTTATGCTCAAATTTAAAGAGTTGCCTTGATCCCTTTTATATTTTTACAATGATCAACATAAATGCAAGATTAAGCATGAACTAAACGAGTTAAAACAATAATTTATCAGTCTCCTAAGCATATGGTGAACCATGGAAGGCTGCCTCACTTTTCCTGGTTTTGGAACTAAGTGATTCATAATGAAAACATGTTATTACTTAGGATGAATGAGCTAATTTTATGCAGATTACTCATGTCATATTCATGCTAAACCCTAAGAAATCAATAAAAACATACCTTGGTTTGTGCAATTCATTTAAAATTGGATCCATACCATTATACCTTTTTTGATTCATGGGACTTTGGTCTTCCATTCATTGCCTTTTCCATTTCAACTGTAGAGGACAAATGTTCAAGCAAGATATCATGGATTGATCATAAGACACCTACAACTTAAAAACTATTTAAAGATACACAAATACTAAAGTAAATAAAGTAGCATGAATGGAATTTTTGTTGGTTTTGCTATTTTCAGTTTTATGCAGAATTCTTTTTTTGGCTCATTCATGTTATTTTTCTTCCTATTCAAAAGTAATTATGCAAGGAAATGAATGTGTAAAGCATTGGGTTACCTCCCAACAAGCGCTTGTTTAACGTCATTATCTTGAAGCCTGTTTTCGTGAAAAATCAAGGTGGTTTGTATAAATTTTTCAAAGTGTCCTTACCACCATGCTTTGACCTTTCTTTGTAATTCATTATTTTCAGTATCAGGCCTACTTCATCAGGATATTTCACTTTGGAATAGTCTTCCTCTTTGTGCTGTAAGGGTTGAAACAATTTTAAGTTTACCTCCTTATTTTTCCACCTTACTTTCATCATTCCTTCATCGACATCAATCATTATTTGGGCTACTTTTATGAATGGACGGCCTAAGATCAGAGGTATGTTGTCATCTTCATCCATATTCATCACCACAAAATCAGTTGGAAACCGAAAATTTTCAAGCTTCATTGTTACATCATTTACTATGCCAACTGGTTGCGTGATGGATTTATCAACAAGTTTTAATTTCATTGTTGTTGGTTTCAAATCAAGCTTACCAATCTTTTTGAGAATGTATAATGGGAGAAGGTTTGTGTTTGATCCAAGATCAACCAAGGCTTTATTAAACTTGATGTTTTCAATGATGATTGGTAATGTAACGCTTCCAGGATCAGTTTTGAGGTTTTCCTCCTTTTTCTCATTTTCAACTCTCTTTTCTTTGCCACTCTCCCTAACTTTAATTTCAGCCACATCTTCATTCTTTGTTGTAACAAAATTGCATGTTTTTTTGGATTGGCTTTAGTGGTTGCGGTGAAAGTTCCCGTTTGTTGTTGACTCAATTGCTTTACAATTTGCCCAACTTGTGTTTCCAAATTCCTGATTGAAGCATCAGTTTTTTTCTGATTTTCCATGGACAACTGCATAAATTGATTCAGGGTATCCTCTATCTTTGAAAGCTTATCTGGATGAACATAACTTTGGTACTGATTCTGTCTGTTTTGGCCAAAGCTAGCGTTGTTGTTGAATGGATAACCTTGATTACTTTTATACAGTATCTTCCTTTATTGTTGTTGATTCCCCATATAATTGACTTATTCATTGATCGGGGATAAAATCTAGTTGAATGGTCTCCTCTACATAGCTCACATGATGCTACTTGTTGTGTTTTAGGTATTTCGTGCATTTGTTTAAGCTGTTGTGAAAGATTTGAAAGTTGCTTTGCTAATTCTTCCACCGTTTGAGTAAGAAGTTTGTTTTGCGCCAATATCGCGTCATTTGTATTCAACTCAGGAATGCTAAATTTCTTTTGCATTGTACCTCTGTTTTACTGAACCTGGTGATCACTTAGAGCCATACGATTGATAATAGACATTGCTTCCTCTACACTTCTGGATAACAATGAACCACAGGTTATTGCGTCAAGTAAGATATTTGGTTTGGGCTACAATCCATTACGGAAAACATGAATCTGTGTGAGACTATCAGAGCCATGATTCAGACATTTGTGCAACATAGATTTATATCGCTCCCAAGCTTCACAAAGAGTTTCTGTTGCACTTTGTGTGAATGCGGCTATTGTTGTTTTTGCAACCATGAACTGATTGTGCAGAAAGAACCTGTTAAGAAAATTTTCCACCAATACATTCCAATTTGTCATGATTTAAGTAGGTTGGTCAAGGTATCAATCCTTTTCTTTTATGATCAAGGAATGCAGGAACAATCTCATGAAGACAACCTCTTCTTCATCTTCGGGTGCACCTAACATACCGGCCAACTCATAGAATTTTTTGAGATGGGTGTATGGATCCTCGTGATTCAAACTTGCAAAAGGGTTAGTGTAAAGAATATGTAGCAACCATATTTTTATTTCAGCTCGTCTTGTCGTTGGATTGTTGTTGAGACAAGCCAGTCACTTTGGACTGCTTGCGCACAGACCATTGACAACTTCGGCCATTGTTTTGTTTGTTGGATTTGATGAGGAATTTGATGTAGATGCTCCTTTTTTATTTATCTTCTTGGATAGTTGTTTCTGCTTCTTTTTTTGTCTTTTATTATTTCAGATTATTCTTTTGATCTCGGGATCAAATAAGTTTTCCTTTTGAACTTTTGCCTCTGAGCATATCACATATCCAAACACTTTGAACAAACGCTTGCGGAAAAAAAATTATACAATATATAAAAAATTCACAAAACTTAGAAGTGTAGAAACAATTGCGATGTTTTAATACCTTAAACGCCAATCCCCGACAACTGCTCCAATTTTATGTTGTGTAAAATCAAATGAAAGTATTGTTTTATCGTATCCGTAGGGATTGGAGCGATATCAAAACCCTTCAACGATTTCTATATTTCTAAGCATAAGGTTCAAGATTTGTTTGGTTTATAGTGGCGAAAAGTAAAATGCATAAAATACAAAAGATAAGTTTCAGAGAAATAGACTTGTTAGGAATTGGTTTTCATTCACAGATTCAATATGCATATCAGAAATCAGTTATATGAAATTTAAGAATGTTTATTTATTATCATGTATCACACACAAACAAAGCTCATGTCTAAACCTTGATTCGATTTATACCTTATGGTTTAATTGACAATTTCTTAGCCTATTACAATACGATAGCATTATGGTTTGATACTTTTAGTGAATATTAAACCTAAATCTATGTCTAGAGTTTATAGTTTAATAGTTGTTATCTTGGATCAAGATTGGAACCGTTTTTGTAAATATCAATTTAATCCATGAAATAAATGGTAAAGCAAAGATAACAACGATAATGATTCAAACATAAATTGCATATAACGCCATGATTAAATATAATACATACTATTTCGACGAACTACGACCAATCCCAACAAGAGAGGGATTTAGCTACTCATGGTAGCTTAAAGCACAATTGGATGAATTGAGTTGAACCAACATCAATGACAATTTCCTGACTCTTGATGGGAATCCATCCCATCTACCTAAAACCTCCTTTATTCGTATTCTACTACTATTGCATATGATGTACTATGATATTACAAGTAATAGAAACTGAATGCTCTTGTTGAACTGAGTTGTTGTCCTATTTATATAAGTTCTAGCTGTGTAAGTTCGATAAGCAAACTATATTTTGCTAAGAAAATTCTTTAATTATCCATTAAGATTTCAAATCAACTTGTGTTTAATAAACCGCCAAAGTTCGCTAAGCGATGTTAGGTTTGCTTAGCAATATTGCTTTCTTCAACCTGAAGCCTTTTCAAAATATCTTTCTTTGACCGCCCTGTTTCGCTAAGAAAAGTGATACTCGCTTAGCAAAATTGCTTTCTTCAGCCTGAAGTCTTTTCAAAATATCTTTCTTTGATCGCCTTGTTTTGTTAAGCGAGGCCCAATTCGCTAAGCGAATTGCTCCGTTTCTCCCCGCTGCTGGCGAAACTTGTTGATTTGCTTTTGTCTTGTGTTAGCTACGTGAACTATTCCTCGCTAAGAGAATTGGTCTTTTTGCTACATCGTCTCTTAACGAAGTGTATAGATGCTGGACTTTTATCCTTATGACTTCACTGGCAGTTTGCTACAGCTAGCTTAGTGAAGTGTCTGATAGTTGGTTTTTGCTTTAGGGACCAAATCCTGCAGAAAACAAATCAAATCAAGTAGACTTGCATAATAATATTAATATTCAATATTTAAGGTTTTTATGTTATAATATTGACATTTAAGTAAGATAAATGCTATGTTTTAATAGGATATTTTAACATGAATTAAGCATTTATCAATTCTCTACTGAAATCTCTTGCCTCTTTGTGCCCTAGCCTCCTTTCTCCATAACGTCTAATCCAATTCCATGTTCGCACATGATGATCGTATAAAATCCCAAACCTTCTCCTTCTATCAAACTTGCCCTCTTAGACCCCTAATATTGAACTTCTCATCATGCCCTCATTTACCCTTCGCTAATGACCACAATGCCCTTAATTTTCTACATCACATATTATTCTTTTTACCTTAACTAAAATAATTCTAAATAATTACTTTAATTATTCTAGAAATACATAATTGTTCATAATCACCTAATTCCCTCTATACTATTCATAGTAACCCATCGCACATCATATTCATCAAATCATCACATTCAAACATCATGTTTACCTCAACCATCATGGTATATTTCATATTCATCATAATTTCACAATTTACCATAAAGACTCACATATAATCATCAAAACATCAAACACTTCACATTGACTCATGTAATCGCGCTAAATTAATTAATTAAATAATTAATCTAGAATTCAGGGTGTTACAAACTGAATTTCCCCTCGAAAAGGAGATGAATGAAAATGCCTTGAGAGAGGAACTCGACCTGTTCGAAGAAATTCGAGCAAGAGTAGCTCTCTGCGAAGCCACCCTAAAACAAAAGGTAGATCTCCATAAAGATGCCAAAGTCATAAAACGCGAGTTCCAAGTCGGCAGCCTAGTCCTGCAAAGAAATCAGAAAAACTCGTGCGAGGGGAAACTCGCTGCGAATTGGGAAGGCCCATACCGCGTCTTAGCAAAAACGAAGGGCGGGGCCTATTTCCTCGATAACTTAACCGGGGAAAAACTTGCTCAACCATGGAATGTAGAAAAGCTAAAGCAGTACTACAGTTAAATCCCGATAATACTACATTTGGGCCTAACAGCTGGTCGACTTAGTTCGAAAGTAATCATGCATGCCCGACCACATAGCATGTTTAGGTACGAACACAACATCCCAAATCTAAAACAAAAGGTGGGCTCCTGCTCATGGGACGAGCAAAGCCTTAGCCCGAAGGGGACACCACAACCGAGCTCCGTCGTTGTAGTACCATTTTGGCAGAATACCCAGCTCGCGATGGGAAAGTTCACACCACAGGATCAGGACCCCAACCACGGTCTCAGTCCTGTTATCAAATAGAACCAGCTATATTTCCCTCGACGTGTTCCCCAAACCTTTGAGCTCTATATTTTTCAAGCAAGAACCCCAAACTTCAATAAATTACGCACGTCAAACGTACATAATGATAAGTGAATCAAACATTAAAAAAACAAGTATATAAGCATAAGCGGACAACTAGAAGCGTCGACCACGAAGGACGACATTGTCAAAATATTATAGAATAATTGGGCAAAGCCCCTTGTCCAAATATTACAAAAAATACGGGCACGTAGGCCCAAACAACTAAACAGGAAACAAAAACACAAGTCAGTCTTTGTGACTGCCATCATCTTTGGTATTGTCGGGGGATTCAGAGGGAGGAACTAGCTTGTCTTCGACCACCTGGGACATGAGCCCTTCAGTATTAAGCCCAGGGTTGAGCAACTCGGGTTGAGTCAATGTAGTATCAAATCCCATCATCATCGCTTTCACACAATCTAACTCAAGGAGTTGAATCCGAGCAATGAATTCAACGTGGGTCTTCAGGACTTTTGTCTCTTCGGACTCATCCTTGGTAGGCGCTGCAACAAACTTCAAATTAGAAATTTTATCCTCGAGATTCTTCTTCTCCAGCAACGAGGCACCCTTCTCTGCAAACAAATTGATTACCTCCCTATCCTTCTTCTTCAGCTCGTTACCCTGAGCCCGAGGCTTCTCCTTAAAGTTATCGAGGGCAGATTGTAACTTTTTAGTTTTATCCTTGAGGGACCCTTTCTCTGCCTGTAGTTTTTCCAGCAGAGCCATTTTCCTCGCCAAATAGAACCGCCGCCATTTCCAAAACCTTCACCATACCAACAGCAATGTCGTCCATCTACTTCCTCCTGCCCGCCGAATCAAGACCTCGCATGACTGCAGACTCTCTGTCGAGCACATTCAAAGGATACTCGTCAAAAAAGTCCTTATGGGAAAGGCAAGGAGGAAATGTGAAAGCTCGGGCTCCATCATCATGCTTCGTCATATCTAAAATATCACCCTCGGGATGATTCCTCTTTCTTCTCAAAAGCTGTTGCACGGGTTGAGGTTGTTCGACATTCGACGACATGGAGAAGGTGCTGGAGACATCCTTGACCTAACCCGGGGCAAAGCAGCTAGTTTTCATCATCTTTTTTTCTCTTCGACGCGTCATGCGCCAGTTTGAGTATACGCTCACGAGAATCCAACATTTTATCTACTAAAAACAACAAAATTGAGGTTGGTACGTTAATAAAATTCACGCAACCACTCTAAAAAGATTAAAGGCAAAGGGAAAAAAATTCGAGCAGATATCTAAGAGCGCTACACAGTTCTTGTAAGAGTGGAACTCGAGGAGTGCCTTAGTATTAATTGCTCGAGCCTCAAATACGGGCTTGTCGTCGTCCTCAAGAAAATACTTTCCCTCCCTCGTCACCCACTGGACAGGGTAAAAGTCGTCAACAAACTTGTAAAGTTTGCCGTAGAACTCCTCGTCCCTCTCGTCCATGAGACCCTCCGAGGTAAGGTAATAGCTCGGGAGATGATCAAAGTGAGTCACACTCTAGTGGAAGGGGAACTTTGAGACTAGCTCTGTTTGTACGTCTCCTTTTTCATGATATAGTGTGTTACCCTCTTGATCGACCAGGATCGCCTTCTCCAACACCGAGTCAAAGGCTTCATGCGACACTGGCTTTACAAGGAACTATTTGTCCTTGAAATCACTGACAGACTCCAAGAAAATCTTGAAAAGATTTTTCTTTGGTTGCTTTGGAGAAACCCAACTAGGTTTCCCTTCCACACTCTGTCGTTGAAGTCGGAAGCAGTAGAAGAAAAAGTGAGTCGTGGCGCTAACCTTGAGGTATCGACACACTATCTCGAACGCCAATATTAAGGCAACTGTGTTTGGATGCAGTTGAGAGGGTGCCAACGACAGGTGCCCGAAAATTGTGACTTGGAAATCACTGAAGGGCAGCCGAAGCCCCAGCTCTTTAAAAACAAATTCATATATGGGGATGCAGTTCCTCGAGTAAAACGAGCATATCCTTTTTCTTGTGGTTGGTTTAACAGTTTTTCATTGATTGTCGACATCTAGATCGTCCACTGCATCCTCGATATGCATGAATGTGCCCTCAAAAGCTGCAACATAACAAGAAGCTATGCTTCGAGGCTCAAGAGCAACCCAATTTTGTTTGGGATCAGTGACTGAGTCGACCATCTAAACATCCTTGTTAGGTTCGTCCATTTCACCTGAAAAGCAAAGGAAAAACGTAAATTCGACTATCAAATCATATTCACCCTTCCACCGTAAGTCAAGTGAAAGGGCGTATCCCAAGACAGACACTAAGTCCCCGACGCGAGACCATAGCTCGACAATCCAAAGGAAATCAGGACTAACCATCCTAAGCTGAGGACACGACTGTAAAGGTCCACATGAATCTTGCAGGAAAAAATATGAATCTCGTGAGCAAGGACATGAATCTCGCGGGCAAGGACATGAATCTCACGAGGAAACACATGCATATTGCGGGGAGAAACCGTGAATCTATGAATTTCATGGGGAAGAACCTCCCCAGAACATGGAGATCGCGGGGAAAAACTGTGAATCTATGAGTTTCACGAGGAGGAATCTTCCCAGAACATGAAGTTCATCACAAATCTATGAATTTCACGAGGAAAAACCTCCCCAAAACACGAAACTCATTCAAAACATGCATATCATGAAGAACAAAGATGTGATAAATCGCAAGAAGAGAGAAAAAATGCTTACTTGATTAAAGGTTGAATGGAGGTTGCAACAATGCAGCACATTGCAACGGCGGAACACGGCGGCAGTTGTGGTGGGGAGTAAATCGGCAAAGAGAGGCAAGAGAGAAAGTGGAGAGCAAAGATGAAAACTTTGTAAATAAAACTACAAGCTCTTTATTTATAAACTCTACACGAAAGAATAAACATTACATTGGTAGGCGTGTCAATGCCTCGACACGCACCCGCTCACGCGCCTAGGTCATAATGACCCCTACGCCTAGCCCATCATTGCACATTAAATGATGTGACACGTGGCCTAGCAAATAAACACCGACCAAACTCTTCGACTCCCCGGGTGACGGGCATGCCTCTGTAGTACGACTACGGGGACAGCGAGAACGCTCTCCACGAGCACGTCATAAACGTCTAACCATGATACTTAGACAATATTCCCCTCTTTACGAGGAAGATTATTAATCTGGACAATCACATTCCCATTTTGCATATATTGGATTGAAAGCCGATGCCTGCAGGTTGAGCGTCGAAGGCACTAGGATCACCACAGAGATCCTCGACGTCACTACCTCCTCGACACCTGGGTTGACCTAAAATTCATAACTTCTCTACATAGGAGCAACGACTTGGGGGGCTCCTGTTCTAGACCGAGCCTGCGCCGGGTCCACCATCGAGAATGGCCCAGCCTAACTCTGCTACAAAGAAGACCCACTATTGTGGCCCATATTGTTATGACAATTTGGGAACGTCTCTCATACGTGCCCATCGAGGACCTCCTCCTCAACACGTGCACGTCATGAATGTCTCTTACGTGTGTTCGTCGAGGACTTCCTCCCCCCACATGCCTGTCGGGATATCTCATATGTGTGATCGACAAATACGTCTCCTCCATGTATCCGTCAAGGATACGTGGCCAACGTTCCTCCGAAAATCACGGAGTCATCCTGCTCCCAAAAAGAATGGATTTTCACCCTTCGAGAATCACGGAGCAGTTGAAACAGAATAAAGACCATGAATTGCTCTCCTCTACTCACGTAGGATTCTGAAAGTCTCCATTTTGGGTCTGGGCATCTAGCCTAAAATAAGGACCTTAACTCAACGCTGGGGGCTATAAATAACCTCTTTAACTAGAGGGTCGGATACACTATCCTACTCACTCTTTCCTACTTGCAGTTTTGCTCTGAACCTTATTTTAACATCGAAGTGTCTTACAGGTACCCCGTTCTCCTTTATCACAACAGAAGTCTAAGTGTTTCAGGTCACGAAATTTTTTCTAATTCCGATAACATCAATAGAAAAATATGAAACTCCCAAATTTATATGGCTGAGGTGTTTCCTATATACTAACTTTCAAAACCCTTGTCTCATGCGAAGAAAGGAAAATAAATTAACACCCACCTCACATGAGAAAGAGAGAGAGGTTATAAACTTGTTGAGGATACTTTTGGGTGAAATTTGAAATTCAATTGAGATGAAAAAGTTAAATGGAGAAGTTAATAGGTTTCTACAACTAACATTTTTCAATAATCTTGGTTCACGAAGTAATAATTGTGAGGGACATGTAGTTAGGGCAGAACAAAAAAGTACAGCTCATGTAGTACTTTGTCTCCATCAGTCCATTCTCTTAAAGGCCTTTGTCTTGTTGGTACATTCAATAAGCGTTATGACTTTTCTCTTCAAATTTCATCTCTTTTCTTTTTAGAAAATAAATCCAAAAATAATAATCGACCATTCTTTAAACTTCACACTTCTTTTTTCAACTCAACTCCTTCATGAATATTTTAAACCTTACAAATTTGAATGTGATGAGTAATGTCGTGAGAGGGCTCATCATTTTGGAATATGTTTTGATTCTATGTGTTTGCATGTTATAAAGTCTTTTGTAGTTTTGATGATAACAAAAGAGAAAAGCTAAGTTAATCATAAATATTATTAATATATAAGATAAGAGTTATGAAAAATCTAATTTGATTAAGTTTCAATGTTGTGAACAAAAACAAGTTAAGTCAAATTCAAAAATGAACTTCATATAGAAATCGACACTATTACAAATAGTATTTAGCACCTTGATTTGTAAAAGGACCTCGTCCCGATTGGCTGTTCGTTGTAATAAAGAGTATTATAAAAACTTTTTCATTTTTCACCATGGTTAGAATATTGACGGAGATGAAAAGTTTCTTAATCTTAGATTTGAATCCTAACAATAACATTTTGAAATTTACAAATTGATGAAAAGCTATATTTTTCACCATGATTGGAAAAATAACCGAAGTGAAAAGGTATGTTTTCTACTACAATTCGTTCATTATCTGAGGTGATAATTGTTTAGGATAACATTTCATTCAGTTTCTTTATTTTAATAGAGGGGAAATGTATTGTATCTTCTATTACATTTACTTTTAGTCTTGACTATTGACCTAAACGAAATTTATTTTAAATCATAAATTTTTATTTTATTTATTAATATAGGTATATTATAAAAACAAAACATTTGTTCAATAAAAAAGAAATTACATCATTTAGGAAAGAATTAAAATCCAAAAATAAAATGGATAATCGAAAAGAATTTGAAAATAAAACATCACCAACAAAAATATAAAGTTGTGTTTCTCCAATATATTATAATATTTAATTTCCAAGTTCAACTTGAAAAGGAAACATTACATTTTAAGACATCACAAATTTATGTTTTCAATTCGTATTCCCTCAATACAAAATTATGTTTACTTTTCAAATTCTTACGATTAATCATTTCCTTTTTTGGATTACAAATCTTCTTTAGAAGACTCTATCTCTTATTTGCTAAACAAACACTCCCTCCATTCTCTTTTATAAGAAAATTTTGACATTTTAGATTCATTGAAGAAATAATATATTTAGACTATATATAAGTTAGATACATCAATTATTAAATTAATCTAAAAAATTAAAATTTTTTTATAAAAGAGAATGGAGAATTTTTTTTTTGAATAACCAAGTATTAAAAAAAAAATCGCAAATAACCGCATTTCGGAAAAAATTACACAAATAACCGTGTTTCAGATGACTCCCCAAAGGAGGAGCCATCTCACTTGGCGCATCCTCCCATTTTTTAAAGAGAGGCGCCATCTCACTTGGCGCCTATGTGCTTAGGGCACGCCCTAAGCCAAGTGAGATGGCGCCTAGGTGTATTTTTAGGGCAAAAATTGAATTTTTTTTTGTCCGGTGCGTTGCGTATTGGATACAGGATCAACAAAATGGACTTTTTATTAAAAAAAAAATAATTACATCCAACTGTATTACATTAAAAAAACAGATAAAAAAACAGATAAAAAAACAGATAAAAAAACAGGAAAAAAAACCAGATAAATCAGTGATCCCCCAGAACCCGGTAATGACCCCTGGTTCCGCATCCCCATCCTCGCCTTTCCCGTGCTGGGTGTCGTCGCGTTTCCTGCTGCGGCAGGATCGATGGCTCAGCGAAGTCAATGCGGTCCGGATCCATAAAATCAGTCAGATCTCCATATCTAGAAGATTCGCTTTGGTACAGTCGGTTACCCATACCCTCAAAGTTTGGTCGTGTTGGCGGTGGGTGGGGTTCCATGGTGGGTCTGTAGCATTGATCGTCTGAGTACGGTGGGTAGAAAGGAAATGGATCTTGGGGTGTTTGGTATTGAGGATGTTGGGTGGTTTGGTGATATTATGGTTGATGGTAGGCTGGGTCGGTTTGTTCGTAATCTTTCGACATTCCCATATCAGGGCTAAGGCTGGATGTTGAGGGGCCCATATTGGGATATATGGAAGACTGAAATTGTGTGTGGGGTATGCGGGTGTGTTGGTATTGTGATTGGTATTGTGGTTGGGTGTGAGGCATATTGGGGTATTGGTAGTGAGTGGTTATTGTGGTTGGTTGTGTGGTATTTGAGTGTAATTGTGTTATGGTGGGGACTGTAGTTGGGTGTTTGTGGTTCTGTTTCTTCTTGGGGGTTGGTGGGAGGTTGATAAGTTTTGAGTTTGTTGTTGGGGAAACGAGGGTTGTGCCCATTGTGTGCATGGGTCAACTAAGTACCTTGGATGAGACACGTGCATTTCAGGGTTACTAACCGATATGTACCAAGATAAATATTGATCTGTGTGTCGCATATTACCATGATTAAGGAAAACCGGGAATTGAAAGACATAGCGGTGACGCCTCTGCCACATCTTACACCATTCCGGAGCGAAGTCTTTCCAGTTGGTAAGACCCCACCGGGCATCGACCCTTTTAAGATGCCATGGGGACAAACAAGTTGGATCAATTGGTATCTCTTGATGCATTCTGAACTACATCTTCACACGGTCGCTGTGGTGCATCTCCATAATGTTGAACCGAATGATTGCAGTCTTCACGGTCCAAATTGCTGCATCCTCCGGGTTTGGATCATGGCCCAAACCCAAATATGGTCTCCAGACGAACTGCGATAAAATTTAAATCAGGTTAACGAAAACGTAATGTATAAATAATTTAAATGAAGAAAAGTTTAAAGCTATGACGTACATCATCCGGGCCTAAGTGATCCAACAGATTGCGGTATAGTGCGACATTGAATCTTGGATTCTTGCCGTAATCCATACCCCTCAAAAAATACCTAAAGGAAATGAAAAACATTTTATTCTTAGCATATATTTAGTGAAGAGATGAATAGTAATAAATGATATAACTTGATGACTTACTTTGCTACGTACGGGAAAACGAAAGTGTTGTTGACGGGGTTTAAGGACTCCATCCTCCACCAACCCCAGGCTTGTAGTAAAAAAGCGCACCCATAAAATGTACATTTTTCCTTGACTGCATTTTTGCACAAGGAACTGTATAGGTGGGCTAAAACTGCAGAACTCCAACTATATTTTCTTGTTTTTTCAAAATTTCTTAGTAAATGTAAATACATAAAATTTACACTATTTCCCGTACTTTCGGGAAATAAAAAGGTACCAAATAGTATCATAAGATAAGTTCTGGCTTTTACTACCCTGTCTTGCTCGGAGGAATTTTCGTTTAATTCCAAACTTGCATAATGACTTTTAAGCTCAGTGAGTAGTATTCCCTGACCTCTCACACCACCACCTTCAACCATATCCCTGCCCAACAGTTCTTCACACTGAGAGTTGGGTTGTTAAACCGACCCGTTCACGGCCTTACCGTCGACAGGGAGACCTATTAGCATGTACACATCCTCTAGCGTGATGGCACATTCACCTATTGGTAGGTGAAATGTATGGGTCTCTGGGCTCCACCTTTCTAACATTGCAAGAATGAACTTCGAATCAATTGTGCAGTTGGAGATCTTTATGACATGTCCAAAACCTGCGTATTCCAGATATGGTACGATAAATGGGTCAGGAGCCAGGTAGTTATGAGAACAGATTCTAAATCTTTTGGTGTCCTGAGTTCATAACGTAAAAGGTATAAGATTAAGTAAGATGAACAAAGCATTATCTGAAGTATGAAAAATGTATAATCAAAATAGAAACTTACAAATGCGGCAATGTTTTCCCTTGTGCCTCTGTGAGAATCGCCCATTGTTAGAAGAGCCATTGTTTAAAATTCTTGAGATTATGAAAGACTTAGAAAGTGTAAGAGAGTATGAAAGACTTAGAAAGTGTAAGAGATTATGAAAGATTTCGTAGCAGAGAGTGAGACTTGTGTGGGTGTGAGAGATGTATGATATGGTATGTATTTATAGGCAAAAAAAATTCATATAGTGGTTGCTGGTGCTTGCATGCATGCGAAGTGTCACTCTTGCAGGCAAAGTGGCAGCCTAGGGGGTTACATATCTGCATGCATGTACAAAAATGAAATGTGTCACTCATGCAGGCTAGGTGGCAGCCTAAGGATGTAACACGATTGGACAGTAAGGGAGGCGCCATTGGACTTGGCGAAATAGTACAAAAATGAAAGGTGTCGCCATCCCATTGGCGAATAAGAGGTGTCCTTGGTTGCAGGCTAGGCTCAGGATACGTGACAGCCTTTGGGATGCCATGCCTGAATGCATGTAACCCTATTAGAGGTGATGGGAGGAGACTTACAAGATACAGTATAGGTGCAGAGTAGGCGCAGGCTAGGTGGCAGTCTAGGGGGTTACATATCTGCATGCATGTATCACGATTGGACAGTAAGGGATGCGCCATTGGACTTGGCGGAAGAGTACAAAAATGAATGGTGTCGCCATCCCAATTGGCGAATTAGAGGTGTCCTTGGTTGCAGGCTAGGCTCAGGCTACATGACAGCCTTTGGGATGCCATGCCTGAATGCATGTAACCCTATTGGAGGTGATGGGAGGAGACTTACAACATACAGTATAGGTGCAGAGTAGGCGCAGGCTAGGTGGCAGCCTAGGGGGTTACATATCTTCATGAATGTATCACGATTGGACAGTAAGGGAGGCACCATTGGACTTGGCGAAAGAGTAAAAAAATGAATGGTGTCGCCATCCCAATTGGCGAATTAGAGGTGTCATTGGTTGCAGGCTAGGCTCAGGCTACGTGACAGCCTTTGGGATGCCATGCCTGAATGCATGTAACCCTATTGGAGGTGATGAGAGGAGACTTATAACATACAATATAGGTGCAGAGTAGGCGCAGGCTAGATGGAAGCCTAGGGGGTTACATATCTGCATGCATGTATCACGATTGGACAGTAAGGGAGGTGCCATTAGACTTGGCGAAAGAGTACAAAAATGAAAGGTGTTGCCATCCCAATTGGCGAATAAGAGGTGTCCTTAGTTGCAGGATAGGCTCAGGCTACGTGACAGCCTTTGGGATGCCATGCCTGAATGCATATAACCCTATTGGAGATGATGGGAGGAGACTTATAACATACAGTATAGGTGTCGAGTAGGCGCAGGCTAGGTGGCAGCCTAGGGGGTTACATATCTGCATGCATGTATCACGATTGGACAGTAAGGGAGGCGCCATTGGACTTGGCGGAAGAGTACAAAAATGAATGGGGTCGCCATCCCAATTGGCGAATTAGAGGTGTCCTTGGTTGCAGGCTAGGCTCAGGCTACGTGACAACCTTTGCGATGCCATGCCTGAATGCATGTAACCCTATTGGAGGTGATGGGAGGAGACTTACAACATACAATATAGGTGCATAGTAGGCGCAGGCTAGGTGGCAGCCTAGGGGGTTACATATCTGCATGCATGTATCATGATTGGACAGTAAGGGAGGCGCCATTGGACTTGGAGAAAGAGTACAAAAATGAATGGTGTCGCCATCCCAATTGGCGAATCAGAGGTTTCCTTGGTTGCAGGCTAGGCTCAGGCTACGTGACAGCCTTTGGGATGCCATGCATGTAACACTATTGGCAGCCTTGGGGGTTACATCCTTACTTAATTGAAATTTTTAGTCTTACGTTTATCATAACATTGATTCACTTAATCTGTCAAATCTTCCATCCTTCAAACGTTCTTACAATCAAACCTTCAAACAATCAAACATACAAACCTTCGAATAACTCATAAAGTTCAAACATTCCAACCTTCAAACCTTACAACATTCAAACCTTCATACAATCAATAAACTTCAAACATTCCAACCTTCGAATAACTCATAAAATTCAAACATTTCAACCTTCAAACCTTCAAACCTTCAAACAATCCTACGCAATGGCCTCTGCACCATAATTTGTCGTCAAAGCACATTTCAACGGTGAGACATACATTTGTCCCACCGTTGGGTTTTTGTTTAAAGACACAAACAACATCTGATTTCTCTTAAACGGGAAAGCCAATTTCTCGTACTTCAAAAAACGATTGGAGGCCAAACTTGGACGAGGCCCGGTGACCCAGATATTTTATCAGAATCCAGTTTTTTTTAGAAACAACCAAGTAATTTTTTATAAGGTTGAAGTTCAAGATGACGAGGATCTCCAGAATATGTTTTCCAGCCATGTGTATTCTGGGTACGACTCTATTGAGTTGTACGTTATACTGCGAGAGCCTCAGGTGACACAAGTGGTTGATCCTTTGGAGAATGAACAAGCTGAGGTAGATGCAATTCATGAAGAAGAAGAAGATGACGAGTTAGAGTCTGATGAAATGGTGAGTGATGGTTCCGAAGATGATGGCATACCTAGTATTCCTGCAAATGAAATCTACACACCACCTTCGCACATGACAAACTTCAACATGGGCGGAGATGAACCTTCTACTGACTTATTTTTCAATCCGTATATGCAGTCAGATGAAAATTTAAAAGAGAAGGACAAGTTTCGTAACAGAGAGGAATGCATCAGAGCCATAAAAAAATTCCACATGCTCAACTCGATTGATTTTAAGGTGGACTGTGTCAACCCAGAAAGGTACAAGATCAAGTGTGTCCACCCTGACTATATGTTCAAGCTGACCGCATCATACAGATTAAGAGGTGACTGTTGGCTCATAGGTTCCATGATTACCCACACTTTTGTAAGTTCCACTCAATCACAGGACCACCGAAAACTTAACTACGATCTCATCTGTCAAGAAATCCTACCCCTGGTCAGCAACGACCCATCTTTGAAGGTGAAAACAATCATCTCCCACATCACCACGGTTTTTAACTACACTCCGTCTTACCGTAAGGCGTGGTTAGCAAATACTAAGGCGATTGAAAGGGTGTACGAAAACTGGGAGGAGTCATACCAAGAACTTCCCCGCTACCTGAATGCACTCAAGACGTATTCTCCGAGTAGTGTTTACATTCTGGAAACAGTGCCAGCATACACCCAAGATGGTAGTCTACTAAACGGCAACAGAATATTCAGTCGAGTGTTTTGGGCATTTCAACCATGCATCACAGGTTTTGCATCATGCAAACCAATTATACAAATTGATGGGACTTGGTTGTATGGGAAGTACAAAGGCACGCTACTGATGGCAGTTGCACAAGATGGCAACAACAACATTTTCCCCATTGCTTTTGCCCTTGTCGAGGGGGAGACCGGTGGTGCTTGGAGCTTTTTTCTGAAAAATTTGCGGACACACGTGGCTCCTCAACCAGATCTCTGTTTGATCTCGGACATACATGCCTCCATTGAAAGTGCTTACAATAATCCTGCAAACGGTTGGCATGACCCTCCTTCTACGCATGTCTATTGCGTTAGGCATATCGTCCAGAATTTCATGAGGGAGATTAAGGAAAAAAATTTAAGGAAAGCGGTTATGAATGCGGGATATGCATTGACACAACCCACATTCAAATATTACCGCAACGAGATCCGTTTGTCAAATCCGGAAGCCGGTAGGTGGATCGACAATATTCCAGTGGAAAAATGGACTAGGTCATCCAATAATGGCCAAAGATTGGGGCACATGACAATGAATCTTATTGAATCAATGAATGGGGTATTCAAAGGCATATGAAACCTCCCGATCACTGCTTTGGTAAAATCTACGTATTTTAGGATGGCTGCGTTATTTTCCAAAAGAGGTGAAATGTGGAATGCGGTATTGCAATTTGGATAACTATGGAGTGAAAGTTGCATTAAATACATTAAGGCAGAAAGTGCCAAAGCCAACACTCATATGGTTATACGGTTTGACCGACACAGCCACAACTTCATTGTGAAAGAGACAATCGACCACAACGAAGGCCTGCCAAGACAAGAATATAGGGTCATGCTACCTTCTCGTTGGTGCGATTGTGGCAGGTTTCAAGCATTTCGTATGCCTTGCTCTCATGTCATTGCCGCTTGTTCTCATACCCATCAAGACGCGCTGCAACTTCTGTCAAACATTTACAAATCTCAAATGTTGCTCAATGTTTATAACAACAACTTTCCTTTGGTAGCAAAACCAGATTATTGGCCTGCATACGACGGTGAAATAGTGTGGCACAATGGCCAAATGCGAAGGAACAAGAAGGGTCGTCCCAAAAGTAAGCGCATCACAACAGAAATGGACGATCTTGACAAGTTGGAAAGAAAGTGTGGTTTATGCCGTCAGGTCGGACACAATCGCAAAAATTGTTCGAATCGGGCGTCTGCCTCGACCACATAAAAATTGTAATACATAAAATCTTTCCTTAATTATGTTGTAAACATTAGGGTTTTCCGTTAACAGATTTTTCTACAATAAATATTGCGCGTACAAGAAAAATTAATGATATTCCGTCTACAAAATTACAACTGTTAACACAATTTAATCTGACCCATGCATCATCAATATTACGTCGCTGTCTGTTTTGACTTCCTCCAACCATACATTAGGTCTTCCTGTCGCATGTGAGGTTGTTGTTTGTTTTTGCTGGATCCTTCGAATTTTTCCCCCTCCGCAATGTCTCCATCTAGCCATCGCATCAACTCCCGCTTCAGACGCTCCATGGAGTGAATGTGCCAGAATTTCATTTTCATCGCAGGTTTCGTGGCGGAGAAGATAACGTAACCATCTGCGCTAAAAATCATGGGCGACGTCATGACGCAAATAACAGAGTAAAAAATAAAAATACAGTGCGAAAAAGTGTGTGAAATTTTGGAGAAACGGATGAATTATTTATAAAACAACATTTTGCCCTAGTTTTGCCCTAGGAGCCAAGTGAGATGGCGCCTCCTCTCACTTTTAAGGAGCATGCGCCATCTCACTTGGCTAAAAGTGAAGGGAGGCGCCAAGTGAGATGGCGACTAGGGAAAAAGTAGGGGTGGAGGCGCCAAGTGAGATGGCTCCTCCTTTGGGGAGTCATCTGAAATATGGTTATTTGCGTAATTTTTTCCGAAACGCGGTTATTTGCGAAATATTATTTTAATACTTGGTTATTGTAAAAAAAAATCGAGAATGGAGGGAGTAGTTGTGATTTTATAATATAACTAAATTAATAAATAAAAAAAAGTAAATGCTTACACATCAAAATCAATTTAATTTTGTTAAAAATAAAATGTTAAGAATACGGCAAACAATTCCCCAATAAACAACTCTTAATTACTTTGTAATGCAAGGTCATTCATTTATACCACTATCTTATAAAGACTTTAGTCTTTTTCTGGCATCAAAAATAAAAATTTGCAAGGACTTTAATCTTCTCAACAAAAACAACAAAATAAATCAACAAAAACAATAACATAAGCCAATAAAAATAACATTAAACATCTTACTTATCTCAACAAAAACAACAGCATAATTAAAAAACAACAATAACAACACGAAACATTTTACTTATCTCAGTAAAAAAAAACAGCATAACTCAACAAAAATAACAGCAATAACATTAAACATTTTACTTATCTCAACAAAAACCACAACATAAGTCAATAAAAACATACTACTATAAATAATATATTTTATGACAACGCTTTCACCTCTCTGATCAAAAAACCGAGGTATATTTCCTAGTCGCAACACGTTTTATTTATTTTTTTTAAAAATAACATCTATACCATTTGTTTTAGTAGATAACCGAGGGGAAAAATTAATTCAAGATACATGCTTTGAATTCCAATAACTGTAATTTATGTTTTTATTTCTTTAAATGTGGTGTCTTTCTTTTTATTTTATTTATGTTTAATTAATAACAGGTGGATTAAATACTCAGATTTAACTATAAAAACATTTGTTTACTAAGTTGTACCCTAAACCTAACTCATATACACCGCTCGAAACACGTAAACAACATTCTTTAGGATTTATTGCAAGACAGAAAAATTTTCAATTTTTTTTAATTAGTTAAAAAATCTTTTAAGACTCTATGTTGTTGTTCTTCTAACACCAACCTTAAACAAAATATTTTTTTGTTCTTGCAATTTATATCATATAATGGTGTTATTTTTGTTATTGTCATTTCCACCTCTTGCAAGGCCATTGTTATATTTTAGAATAACTTTCTAATATTGTCAGTCAAAGAAAATATTCTATAATTTATTACTTTTCTCGGATGGCAACATTGAAAATTTATTCCTAATCATACTGATAATATATTTCAAGCAATGTTGTTGATTTACCAACAAGATCTTGAAAAATTTGTTTTGAATATAGTCTTTTATTTGAATATCGCAACACACAAAGAAATTAGTGAGTGGTAAGAAATTAAAAAAAAAAAATACATGTTATTTTCAATTTTTTATCATTTATCAATTTTTTTTTTTACAATAGAATCTATTACTTCGGTGGATTTAGAAATTGAGGAGAAAAGTCTCTATTTTATTTACTTTTTTAATTAAATAAATAAATAACTTTTTATCTCGGTTATATATAAGAGCCGAGAGAAAAAGTAACTCATGTTTATCTATAACAAATTCACGTGAAATCCTCTAATTCAATAAGAACACGAACACCAACACTTTATATCTTAAACGCTTATTTTTATTTTATCTAATATCTAATATTTAATTTTAATTTTGGTTCAAAAATTGAACCCAAGAGGTTACAAACCTGGAACATCTCACAACATTAATCTTTCCACCTTCAAATATTTTAGTGTAGTATTAGCAATGTTAACTATTAAATATTTACTTATTATAGTCTTCAATTATATAGTAATGTTAATAGATGAAATATTTAATAAATTAAAATAAATAATTCTACTATTTAATGTTTGAGACATAATTAAATATATTATATAATAATATTTTTATTATTAAATGAATTATTTATTTAATAAATAGTTAAAATATTTAATAAACTAATTGTTTAATAAATTAGTAAATATAAAATATCTCAACTATTAATATTTTAAATATTTTGAAATAGGTTTTGTTTTGTTTGAGTTTTGTTATTAACTTTTGTATTAAGTTTAGTTTTGTGATTGGAAATATTTAAAATATTATGTTGAGTTTTTTTGACAAGAAATTTTTAAAATATCTAAATATATTTTTTAATTTTGATTGCATATTTTTAAAATATTTATATATTCAATAGTTAAAATATTTAAAAAACTATATAGTTAAAATAAATTAAACTATTTAAATAATTGAAATATTTAATTATGTAATTATTTAATAAACTAAATAGTTAAAATAAACTATTTAGTTCAAATATTTTGATTATTATTTAATAAACTATATAATTGAAATTTAAAAGTTAACATATTAAATAGTTAAATATTTAATAAACTAATTTCTTAATAAACAAAATAAATGAAATGTAATAAACAAGTTATGTGAATAACAACATCTATAAAAATGTATTGAACAAATAGAAATATATATTAAATCAATATTTACTAGAATTTGTTTTTGGAATAATTATGTATTAAAATAAAATTTCGCAAATAATCATGTTTCGGAAAAAATTACGCAAATAATCATGTTTCAGATGACTCCCCAAAGGAGGAGTCATCTCACTTGGCGCCTCCACTATGCAATAAGCCCTAGGCGCCATCTCACTTGGCGCCTCCTCTCTCTTTTAGCCAAGTGAGATGGCGCATGCACTATAAAAGTGAGAGGAGGCGCCATCTCACTTGGCTCCTAGGGCAAAATGATGTTTTTTATAAATAATCTGTCTGTTTCTCCGTCATTTCTCACACTTTCTCGCACTGTTTTCTTATTTTTTACTCTGTTATTTGCGTCATGACATCGCCCATGATTTTTATCAGAGATGGTTACGTTATCTTCTCCGCCACAAAACCTTCGATGAAAATGAAATTCTGGCACATTCACTCGATGGAGCGTCTGAAGCGGGAGTTGATGCGATGGCTAGATGGAGACATTGTGGAGGGGAAAAAATTTGAAGGATCCAATGAAGACGAAGAACAACCTCACTATAACAGGAAGACCTAATGTTTGGTTGGAGGAAGTCAAAACAGACAGCGACGTAATATTGATGATGCATGGGTCAGATGATATTGTTTTAACAATTGTAATTTCGTAGACGAATTATTGTGTTTTTTTCTTATTCGCGCAATATTTATTGTAACAAATACTGTTAACGAAAAACCCTAATTTTTACAACATAATAAAGGAAAGATTTTATGTAATACAATTTTTATGTGGTTGAGGCAATAGCCCGATTCGGACAATTTTTGCGATTGTGTCCGACCTGACGACATAAACCACACTTTCTTTCCATCTTGTCAAGGGACTCCATTTCGGTTATGATGCGCTTACTTTTGGGACGACCCTTTTTGTTCCTTTGCATTTGGTCATTGTGCCATACTATTTCACCGTCGTATGTAGGCTAATAATTTGGTTTTGCTACCAAAGGGAAGCTGTTGTTGTAAACGTTGAGCAACATTTCAGACTTGTAAATGTGCGACAGAAGTTGTAGCACGTCTTGATGAGTATAGGCACACGCGGCAATGACAAGAGAGCAAGGCATTAGAAAGGCTTGAAACTTGCCACAATCGCACCAACGAGAAGATAGTATAACCTTATATTCTTGTCTTGGCAGACCCTCGTTGTAGTCGATTATCTCTTTCACAATGGAGTTATGGCTGTGTTAGTCAAACCGTATAACCATATGGTTGTTGGATTTGGCACTTTCTGTCTTAATGTACTTTATGCAGCTTTCACTCCATAGTTGTCCAGATTGCAACACCGTATTCCACGTTTCACCTCTTTTGGAAAACAACGAAGCCATCCTAAAATATGTTGATTTTACCAAAGCAATGACCGAGAGTTTTCGTATGCCTTTGAATACCCAATTCATCGATTCAATTAGATTTGTTGTCATGTGTCCCCATCTTTGGCCATTGTCGTATGACCCAGTCCACTTTTCTACCGGAATATTGTCGATCCACCTACCGGCTTCCGAATTTGACAAACGGATCTCGTTGCGGTAATATTTGAATATAGGTTGTGTCAATGCATATCCCACATTCATAACCGCTTTCCTTAGTGTTTTGTCTTTGATCTCCCTCGTTAAATTTTGGACGATATGTCTAACGCAATAGACATGCGTGGAAGGAGCCGTTTACAGGATTATTGTATGCACTTTCAATGGATGCATATCTATCCGAGATCAAACAGAGATCTGGTTGAGGAGCCACGTGTGTGCAGATTTTTCAAAAAAAAGCTCCAAGCACCACCAGTCTCCCCCTCGACTAGGGCAAAGGCAATTGGGAAAATGTTGTTGTTGCCATCTTGTGCAACTGCCATCAGTAGCGTGCCTTTGTATTTCCCATACAACCAAGTTCCATCAATTTGTATAATTGGTTTGCATGATGCAAACCCTGTGATGCAAGGTTGAAATTCCCAAAACACTCGACTGAATATTCCATTTCCGTTGAGTTGACTACCATCCGGGGCGTATGCTGGCACTGTTTCCAGAATGTAAACACTTCCCGGAGAATAAGTCTAGAGTGCATTCAGGTAGCGAGGAAGTTCTTGGTATGACTCCTCCCAGTTTCCGTATACCTTTTCAATTGCCTTGGTCTTTACTAACCACACCTTATGGTAAGACGGAGTATAGTTAAAAACCATAGTGATGTGGGAGATGATGGTTTTCACCTTCAAAGATGGATCGTTGCTGACGAGTGGTAGGATTTCTTGACAAATGAGATCATAATTAAGTTTTCGATGATCTTATGATTGAGTAGAACTGACACAAGTGTGGGTAGACATGGAACCTATGACCCAACATTCACCTCTTAATATGTATGATGCAGTGAGCTTGAACATACAATCAGGGTGGACACACTTGATCTTGTACCTTTCTGGATTTACACGGTCCACCTTAAAATCGACCGAGTTGAGCATGTGGAATTTTTTGATGGCTCTGATACATTCTTCTCTGTTACGAAACTTGTCTTTCTCTTTTAAGTTTTCATCCAACTTCATATACGGATTGAAAAATAAATCAGAAGACGGTTCATCTCTACCCATGTTGAAGTTTGTCATGTGCGGAGGTGGTGTGTAGATCTCGTTTGCAGGAATAACAGGTATCCCATCGTCTTCGGAATCATCATTGACCATTTCGTCAAACTCTAACTCGTCATCTTCTTCTTCTTCATCAACTACATCTACCTCTGCTTGTTCGATCTCCAAAGGATCATCCACTTGTGTCACCTGAGGCTCTTGCAGCATAATGTACAACTCAATAGAGTCGTACCCAGAATACTCATGACTGGAAAACATATTCTGAAGATCCTCGTCATCTTGAACCTCAACCTTATAAAATATTATTTGGTTGTTACCAAAAAAAATTGGATTCTGATAAAATATTTGTGTCACCGGGCCTTGTCCAAGTTTGGCCTCCAATCATTTTTTTAAGTACAAGAAATTGGATTTCCTATTTAAACAAAATCAGATGTTGTCTGTGTCTCTAAACAAAAACCCAGAGGTGGTACAAATGTATGTCTCACCGTTGAAATGTGCACTGATGACATATTGGGGTGCAGAGACCATTACGTGTGATTGTTTGAAGGTTTGAAGGTTTGAAATTTATGAGTTATTTGCAGGAATTTTTGAATGTTCTAGTGTTTGAGAGATTAAGTGAATCAGTGTTGTGATAAATGTAAGACTAAATAGGTCATACTGAATTTGAATTAACTAAGGTTGTAACCTCTAAGGCTCCTACCATCATGTCCAATAGTGTTACCTAGGCTGTCACCTAGCCTGCACCTACTCTGCAACTCATGCCACTTCTTATTTGACAATGGAGATGGCGACACCTTTCATTTTTGTACTCTTTCGCCAAGTCCAACGGCGCCTCCCTTCATGTCCAATCGTGTTACATGCATGCAAAGATGCCTTCTCCAAGGCTGCCACCTAGCCTGCGCCTACTCTGCACCTACATTGTAACCTCCAAGGCTCCTCCCATCACGTCCAATAGTGTTACATGCATGCAGAGATGCCTTCTCCAAGGCTGCCACCTAGCCTGCGCCTACTCTGCACCTACACTGTAACCTCTAAGGCTCCTCCCATCACGTCCAATAGTGTTACATGCATTCAGGGATGCCTTCTCCAAGGCTGTCACCTAGCATGCGCCTACTCTGCAACCCATGCCACCTCTTATTCGCCAATGGGGATGGCGACACCTTTCATTTTTGTACTCTTTCGCCAAGTCCAATGGCGCCTCCCTTCATGTCCAATCGTGTTACATGCATGCAGAGATGCCTTCTCCAAGGTTGCCACCTAGCCTGCGCCTACACTGCAAGAGTGACACTTGTCATGCATGCATGCACCAGCTACCACCTCACTTACTCTGTGAAAACTTTTTGCCTATAAATATAGAGCACAACATACTTCTCTCGCACCCACAATCGTCTCACTCTCAGCTACAAACTCTTTCATAATCCCTTACAATTTCAAACTCTTTCACAATCTCAGACATTTTCAACAATGACTCTTCTCACAATGGGTGATTCTCACAGAAGCACAAGGGACAATATTACAGCATTTGTAAGTTTCTTTTATAGTTATACATTTTTCATACTTCTGGTAATGCTTTGTTCATCTTACTTACTCTTACACCTTTTACATTTTTAACTCAGGATACCAAAATATTCAGGATCCGGTCTCACAACTACCTTGCTCCCAACCCATTAGTCGTACCATATCTGGAATACGCAGGTTTCAGACACGTTATAAAGATCTACAACTGCACAATTGATTCAAAGTTCATACTTGCAATGTTGGAAAGGTGGAGACCAGAGACCTGTACATTTCACCTACCAATAGGTGAATGTACCGTCACGCTAGAGGACGTGTACATGTTACTGGGTCTCCCTGTCGACGGTAAGGCCGTTAATGGGTCGGTTCAACAACCGAATTCTCTGTGTGAAGAATTATTGGGCAGGGATATGGTTGAAGGTGGTGGTGCGAGAGGTCAGGGTATACTACTAACTGAGCTTAAAAATCATTATGCGACTTCGGAATTAAACGAAAATTCCTCCGACCTAGCCAAGGTAATAAAAGCTAGAACTTATATAATGATACTATTTGGAACCTTTTTATTTCCCGAAAGTATGGGAAGTGGTGTAAATTTTATGTATTTAAATTTACTTATAGACTTCGAAAAAACTAGAAAGTATAGTTGGGGTTCTGCTGTTTTAGCCCACCTATATAGTTCCTTATGTAAAAATGCAAACAAGGAAAAATGTACATTTATGGCTGCGCTTTTTTACTTCAAGCCTGAGGTTCGTGGAGGATGGAGTCCCTAAACCCCATTAACAAAAACGCATTCATTTTCCCGTACGCAACAAAGTAAGTCATCAAGTTATATCATTTATTACTATTCATCTTTGCACCAAATATATGACAAAAATAAAATATTTTTCATTTCCTTTAGGTATTGCGTGAGGGGTATGGATTACGGCAAGAATCCAAGATTCAATGTCGCACTATATCGTAATCTGGATCACCTTGGCCCGGATGATGTACGTCATACCTTTCAAACTTTTCTACTTCTAAAATAATTTATATTATGTTTTCATTAACCTGATTTAATTTTATGTACAGTTTGTCTGGAGACCATATTTGGGTTTGGGCCATGAACCAAACCCCGAGGATGCAGCAATTTGGAGTGCCAAGACTGCAATCATACGGTTCAATGTTATAGAGAAGCACCACAGCGACCGTGTGAAGATGCATTTTGGAATGCATCAAGAGATACCCAGCGATCCGACTTGTTTGTCCCCGTGGCATCTCAAAAGGGTCGACACCCAATGGGGTCTTACCAATTGGAAAGACTTTGCTCCAGATTGGTGTAAGATATGGAAGAGGCGTCACCGATATGTCTTATAATTCTTAGTTTTCCTCAATCATGGTAATATGCGACACACGGATCAGTATTTCTCTTGGTACTGTTGTACCCCAAAATTTGCCCTCGTACTTTTCCACAAGAAATCACAGCTTCGGGCTTTTCCTGATTTTTTCAGACTGGTTCAAGAATCGGTCAAACAGACTTTTCTCGTCAGTCAGACAAAATTTAGGGTTTTCATTGATTTTTAAGCAGTTCAAGCGGATTGCTCAGGGTTTGGTTGAGTTGGCTCAGGTTTTGATCAGGCGGACGCTTCTCTGACAATTAAAACAAAACTAGGGTTTTTTGTGCGCGCATTCTCAGAAAGAATTAATTTTACAGTTCTTTTCAGTTTACTCTGAGATTTGGACTGAAGCATTGGGATTGAGTTTGCAGTGTTTGATTAAATCAGTGAAAAGAGGACATGTGGACGTTTGTTGTTTGACTGTGCATTGTTTTGTTTAAATTCGGAACGCCAGACGTTTATTAATTATTTCTTTTTCTGAGTCAGAATAATTGTATTTATTTCCAATTGTTTTAATTTAAGAAACTCAAATAATTAAAATAAACAATTGAATTGAAAGAAGAATTAACTGATAAAAAAGGGGGATGTTTATTTATTTTGAATTGTTTGTTACAGATATTATTTAAATACTGTAATTTTATTTACAGTTATTTACATTAATACTATTACAAATAATTAAAATGGAAACAAAGCTATGTCCTAAAAGCCTTCAAATCTTCATCTTCTACTGCTACTCCTCTCCATTGATTTTTATCTGCAAAACAAAGAAAAGAAGAAAAGTCAACGCAGATAAAATAAATAAAAGAGCATACACAGTTAAAACGCATCATTAAAAGTAACTGGCCGGAATCAGTTGTCCCCCTCTCTGCAAATCACAAGATTTCTCTTGGTTCACAAAGAGGGATGAAATTAATGCTTGCAATGAAACATGAAATGCACAAGTATATTTTGCACAATTTCAAAATGGTCAAACAAACTGCATAGTTCATGATTCAAAATTGTCAAGCAAAACTGCATGAAATGCCAAACAAACTATGAAGTCCAAAGGCAAACAAACTGATTTGCCTAACCAAATCAAAAGGGCAAACTGAATAAAACTGTCCAAGCTGCCAAAAGATATCAAGATATCAAGAAGTACAAAATGCTGTCAACAAATGTGCAGAAAAGCAGGAGAGATATGCAGAGCTAAGCAACTAATGCAAGCAACATCAAATCATCATTTCCCAAAAGCCAGTTACTTTTTCAGCATAAGACAAACTTAAGCAATAAAATGCTTTTTTTAATCTGTCAAAAAGAGAGGGAGAGAGAAGAGAAAAAGAAGATAGGCTTACAGGGCTCAGGCTGAGAAAGATATAAGAAAAGATATACCAACATATAGAGAAGGAGGTAGAAAGATACATAACCAAAAAGAGATAACATCAAACTGATAGAGCAGAAGCAGGAGCCAGCCTCCAAAACCAAATATCACAAGCTTAAACCTGCATTCAAAGCCTGAAGCCTTTAACCTAGTTCAGGTAAACTTGAAACATCGATTATCCTGCCCAAACCTGCGTTTCCAAATAAACCTCAAACATCCTGCATAAACCTCACACAGGCCTGCAATATAGAAACCTCAAAACCATAGCCTAAATCAGAAAAAAAGCCTTAACCTTATCCAAGAAGCAAGAAACATCAACCAAAACATAAAAACCTGCCTGAATTGTCAAGCCAAAGGCCTGAAACCATACAAGCCCGTGCACCAGATAAACAAACAGAAACTGAAAACAATCAAAGGCCTAAAGCTTCAACCCTATTTTCAAGCTCCAAAACTGCTCAAGCCAAACACCCAAACATTCAAAACATCAAACCTACCTTAAGCTCAACCTTCAAAGCCCTTTCCAAAACCAGCTTTCAAACCAACACAAACCCTCAGAGCATCCTCATCATTGGGCTATCAATATCATCAATACTCAGTACACAAGCATTTAAGGCAACACATATTCAAAGCAAACCAACTGAACCCTCAGAAGGTTTTCATCACGGGGTTAATATCATAAACATACAGAGCCAGCAGACATATCATCATCAAATAATCTCAGGGCAAACAATAAGCAAGGCAATTCAGAATATCATCATAATCACTCAGAACATCATCAGAGGCAAAGTGGACAGAAGAGGAAAAGAAATTAAAGCAAGGTTTTCAGATGTTCATCATGAAACTCTGAAGAATCAAAACAAAGGTACCAGGTGTTCCAGCAAGAGCAAGTCAGCATCGCGTTCTCCGCCCAAGCCATCCTAGACGCCTCCTCCAGCTCTCTCCTCCTCTCCAAACCACGATTCCCCCAAAGGTAGTATTTCTATTCTTTCTTTTCATACCTCCCACAAACATTGATAACATAAATAATCAGAACGTGTCAAAATCCAAAGCATGCAAAGTGTAAAAACATACAGAACTAAGTAATCCAACCTTGCAAACGTCGCCGCCTGCGTGACCATGGGGAAAGGAGAGAGGGAATGGCGCCTGGCAACGGGGACAGAGGAGGTGTTCAGAAGCCTGGCATGAGAACGAACAAAGAAGACGAAGAAAGAAGTGATGAACGGCGCCTCTGTTACAAACCCTAATCCATTCCCAAATGAACAAAACAATTAAAACCCTTGCAATTTTTTTGTGTCAAACGCCAATGGGCCTTGCCCTTTTCACGCTTAAGCCCATCAGATTTTTGCACTTGACCCCCCCCCCCCTCCTGGCGCCTCACCTCCCTTTTACTTGTTCTACTTATTTTATTTTAGGCCACAAAACCCTCTAAGGCCCATTCCTTTTTTTTAAACTAAAAATTACTCTTTTTATCACCCTATACTTTTTTTTACTTAATGTGCTGATTTTAATTTTGCCTTAACAATACTTTTTTTATATATAACATAATTAAGTTTTGTATAGAAACTAAAATTCAAATAATAATTTTCTTTAAATTTAAGACAACTTTTCCTTTATTTTAATTAAAATTGTGTATATAATACATTAACTAAAATACAAATAATATTTTTCTTTAAACTTAAAATATTTCATTTTTTAGTTAAACTTTTGTACATAAATACATCAATACATAATTTTCTTTAAGTTAAATACTTTTCTTTTCTTAAAATATTTTGTTTTGTACACATTAACAAAGATACAAAACATGATAACAATACATAAATAAAATACTTGATAATACATTAAGATTCACATTTTTCGCACTTGTAAATAAATCTCAATCACTTACACAAATACATTGATATATACACATTTGCTTTATTCTTATACATTGCTATACATTATATTTTACATTTGAGATCGCAATTCAATTTGGTTGTAAATTATTTGGATATTACTCTCCTATTTAAGTCTCATCCCCATTTGTAAACATTTGTACCCCCACTCCCGGATACTTATTTGTAATAGCGTAGACTTTAAATTCCCGCAATTTATCGCTTTCAAATATACCATGGTTAGACCCAGGGTTTGTATGTAAATAAAAATCAAACGCTAGATAACCTAATACAAAGACAAATACATGAAATCAATACACAATCACACTTGCACCCCTAGGATAATCCCGCTTGTTGCCTTCCAAAATGGGCCATGCTTGCACGTTAAGTTTCTTTGGCAAAACGAATCAAAATGATCATAGTCCCTCGATGACGCTTTTGAAAGTTGCCTATCAAAATGATCATAGTCCCTTCAAGCAAAATTGCCAAAGACACTTGGCACCATTGCATTCATGGTCCATATGATGACCCGCGCCTGTCCCGTTAAACATCCTAACGCAAGATTGTCCACCAAATACAATGGTGGAACAAAATTGTTAAAAGGGTTAAAACATGAGAAAAGCCTTTGAGTACAATAGGGGTAGACAACTCTTAGTTACTTGATCAAGCTTGCAAAAAACACTTGCCTACTTTTCAAAACCCACTCCACAAACACTTTCAAAAACAAACTTCCAAAAACATTTGAAACATCTTTTCGAAAAGATACACACCTTTGTAAAACACTCAAACACGAGTCATTACAACGGTTGCCTAGACAAGGCGTCTTCTTCAAAACATTTTCAAAACACACACACACACACACACACACACACACACACCATTTCAAGCAATTGAAAATCAAAGGCAAGTGATCTAAAAACCAAATAACTAAGAGCCCATGTATAACCATGGATGAAAAGGGTGCTAATACCTTCCCTTTTCATAATCTACCCCCCGAACCCACGAAACATCTCAAAAGGTTTTTCCTGTGCTTTTTAACCTTTCCTTTAGGATAAAATAAAAAGTCGGTGGCGACTCTTGCTAAACTGAACAAGTGCGAATACAAACGCAAAACCTCAAGTCAGTTCTCCCACCGTATCACAGAACTGGCGACTCTGTTGGGGATCGTATTCAAAAGTGGGGTTACCTTAGGGTTTAGATCACCTTTACATTCTTGCTTTGATTGCCTTGATTGCTTTACTTTTTTGGTCCTTGTTTGGGTTTGTTGTAAATCCTACACCCGGATTTGGGGCACCTTTTTTAGGTAAATAGCAATAAAACTGTGAGGGAACTGTGCGGGGTATACCGACACGGTTGAAGCAGTAAGCTATGTTAATGTGACATATTTGTGAGTACCGGTAACCCTTGAGTTCAGTCAAGGAGAGTATGGGGCCGCTGAGTGATGTCGTGAAGCACTAACGAACTCTTAGAACCTTAACTGACCATCCTAGCCTTTTTAGGGGTAGTGAGATGACCGACTTTTGTGCAGTCCGAAGTTGGTAGATACTCAATACTACACTCATTGAGGGTTGTTTTCTTGGAATATTTTGGTCGCCAGTTAAGTGGCTAAACCAAAACAATGAACATAGAAAACAATCCAGTGATATTGAGCTCCTTAGAACCCGGTTTCTATTTTAGGACAGGATGAGCCAACGAAACTTCAAGAGGGTACTTACCTACAACCCCATGCAAGCATAAACCTAAGGACTTGTTTGCTTTGTGTGAATATGATTGCCTGTATATACACTTACTTACTTGCATACATGTACATGACATCATAACATCATACCATAGCATTTTCAATAACCATTTCAAGGATCTCGCGGTTTCTTTTTGATGCAGGGTTACGTTGAACTAGACGTCTACCAAGGGGCAAGAAGTTTTCTCCTCTAAACAAATGCCATCAAAGATCAAGTGCAACAACTTGAATCAGGGGCTATGACCCACTCGACATGGTGAGCTTGATTCTCGTGGAAAGACATCCACCGGTGCAAAGTTCTCCAATCAAAGATCAAGTGCAACAACTTGAATCAGGGGCTATGACCCACTCGACATGGTGAGCTTGATTCTCGTGGAAAGACATCCACCGGTGCAAAGTTATCCAATCAAATATCAAGTGCAACAACTTGAATCAGGGGCTATGACCCACTTTATATGGTGAGCTTGATTCTCGCGAAAAGACATCCACCGGTGCAAAGTTCTCCAATCAAAGATCAAAGTTCAACCTCTAACATTCTCTTGTGTCTACCCCAAGAGATTCTTGAAAGCATGCATCCACATATCATGCATTGCATCATAACAGTTTTTCCTTTTTCAGGTTTCCTTACTCTCATACTGTTTATTTCAGTAAGAGATGGCCCTAGAAAGGACTGTCAAGGATATCCAGGACCAGACTGCTCAGCTGCAGGAAATGTTCCTGAACTTATCTCTGGGGCAAGAAGAAATGAAAGCTCTCCTCACAACAGGCCTGGTCCAGGGGAATTCAAACAATTCCAGGAGTGATCAGTTGGAGGCACTGCAGTTTGAGTTGGCTACAATGAGGATCCAAATGACGGGGCAACTGGTGGGCCAGATGGCTCTCATCCAGGATTTGTCTCAAAGACAAGAGGAACTCAGAGTTCTCGTCAACCAACTGCTTCGGAACAACCAACTGGGGAAAACATCTAAGGTTGAAGAGTAAGTCACCATTCAACCCCCTCCAGACAAGAAGACAATGGGAAGGCTCCTCTGCTTGCTTCAGGGTCACAAGCCCAACAACAACCTCGCCAGCGTCAACGGGGTAATTGGCATAGTCAAAATACGTCGGGAAGAAAGTTCACTGAGACTGACATACCGTCATCTCTGATTCTGGAGCGCTTGTTGGAAGTCAATCTGACTGCTTTGAGGGATCCTATTCGGAAGCCCAATACCTCCACTCCTAACTATCATCCTGATGCATTTTGTGTATACCACTCCTACAGCCCGGGACATGACACCGATGGCTATTGGGCCTTGAAGAACAAGATTCAAGATCTGATTGACATTGGAGTGCTAAGGTTCACGCCAAACGGAGAGATGAAAATCTTCCGTTGAGGAGTTCTGCACCTGAAGTGACAAAGCTCAAGCTGAGAGACTTTTGCTTCATTTGAATTTTCAAAGTTGAAATTTCTTTTGTTATTCAAACAATTATCTGTTGATGTTAAACTCTGTTTCATTAATGCATTGCATATGTTTGTCTTGAATTCATCCATTCGTTTTCACTACTCTTGTGCTTTCTTTATGATATTTAACTCTTGATAAGAAGCTGCAAGCCTTTAGAGGGAGGATGACGAAACAATACCATAATCTCATGCAGTATGCTTTTGAACAGACCTTGCTGATGATGTACAGGAATTTCTTTTAATTCCCAAACACTGGAGTTATAAGGAAGATAATCCCTAGTCAACCCCTTCGAGCCAAAGAAGTAGGAGTTTTCTGTTCTAAACAATCGAAACCTTTGATATAAACCTGGGGCAGGGTAGTATCTCAGTTGATTCAAAAGAAAATGCGTATTGAAGTCGCAAACTCTCAGTTCGTAACACAACGAACGATGTCAAAGAAAAGCATTCCTTTGGAATCAAAACACAGTGATGGTTCTCTATCACCTAGGCAGTCAATCTCTCAAAAGAGAAAAGCCCACTAAGCCAAAACCTATAAAGGAGGCTTAAGAAAGCTGGGGCATCCCGCTGACTGTATTCTCGAAAACAGGAACAGTCAGGCAAAAGTTAGGGATAACAAATCAAAATCAAAATAGAGAGGTCATTACAAATCCTCAACAACATGAAAAATATTGCAAAAAAAAAGGAGATGATGATTGTCTCCCAAAATTCAACTGGTGAACCATCACCCAAAAGTCGTTCCAAATTCGAATAGAGTGCGACGCACAATTAACTGAGCTTAGGGTTGAAGAACATCACGAAGAGCGGGTGGGTACAAATATACTTTGAGCCTTTATCCTTTGTTTCTTAAACCGTGAACCAAGCCACGTTACAACCCTTCAAAAGTCCTAATTGAAGCATGGGTTAGTTCGAAAGCATACTGTTACAAAAGGTATCCTGACTCCTGTAAGGCTTTGCTCTAAAATCTTGTGTTGATTTGTCTTATAAAAAGTTTTCCGCTAAAAAACGCATTCTTCAAAACTTCAAGACAAATATAAACTTTGCATTGTTTGAATATCACTGTTTGCATTTGACTATTTGTTTGACAGCGAAGAAATTCATACAACGAATGTTCGGAGGAACAAAAACTCTCTCAGTGAGTAAAATCACTTCAAAAAGGATGACACTTCCATCACAAAAATCTCCTATCAACAAGGGGCATGACATGTCACTATCCAGCATACCTGGGGCAGTCCGGTCAAGGTTTCAACAGATCTTTCAAAGTTCAGTTAACCTGGGGCAGTCCAGTCGAGATTTCGACAAATCTCTCAATTTGCAGAGTAACCTGGGGCAAGTCTCCTTCACCATCACTTGGGGCATTCGAATGTCAAAAGTGTTCAACAATTCCTTTGTCACCTGTTGGAAGATGCAGTTTTACACGGACTCATCATCAGGAAACCCTACACCGGTTCCTTCTCAACTCCAAGATGTAGTTTTACACGGACTCATCATGAAGCAACCCTACATCGGTTCCTTCTCAACCTCAGATGTAGTTTTACACTGACTCATCATGAAGCAACCCTACACCGGTTCCTTCTCAACTCCAAGATGTAGTTTTACACGGACTCATCATGAAGCAACCCTACACAGGTTCCTTCTCAAATCCAAGATGCAGTTTTACACGGACTCATCATGAAGCAACCCTACACCGGTTCCTTCTCAACTCCAAGGTGTAGTTTTACACGGACTCATCATGAGGCAACCCTACACAGGTTCCTTCTCAAATCCAAGATGCAGTTTTACACGGACTCATCATGAAGCAACCCTACACCAGTTCCTTCTCAACCTCAGATGTAGTTTTACACGGACTCATCATGAGGCAACCCTACACAGGTTCCTTCTCAAATCCAAGATGCAGTTTTACACGGACTCATCATGAAGCAACCCTACACCGGTTCCTTCTTAACCTCAGATGTAGTTTTACATGGACTCATCATGAAGCAACCCTACACCGGTTCCTTCTCCACCTCAGATGCAGTTTTACACGGACTCATCATGAAGCAACCCTACACAGGTTCCTTCTCCACCTCAGATGCAGTTTTACACGGACTCATCATGAAGCAACCCTACACATGTTCCTTCTCAACCTCAGATGCAGTTTTACACGGACTCATCATGAAGCAACCCTACACAGGTTCCTTCTCCACCTCAGATGCAATTTTACAGGGAATCATCATGAAGCAACCCTATACAGGTTCCTTCCCAACCTCAGATGCAGTTTTACACGGACTCATCATGAAGCAACCCTACACAGGTTCCTTCTCCACCTCAGATGCAGTTTTACACGGACTCATCATGAAGCAACCCTACACAGGTTCTTTCTCAAACCAGATGCAGTTTTACACGGACTCGTCATCAAGAAACCCTACACCGGTTCCTTCTCAAACTCAAAAGATTCTTGCAATCCCCAGCCAGAGAGCCTCACAGAATCTAATTCCCCTCAGAGTCAAGTTTCAAGATCCCCAGCGGAGCTAAAACTTCCAACTATCAATCCCCAGGCAGAGTGAAGACTCTCATTCTCAGTTCCTCACAGAATATTCGAATATTCCTCAGTGAAGATCTTCTCAAGACAAGAATCCCCAGTAGATTGGCATACAACCCAAGCTCCTGATTCCCCAACAGTGGTCCTAGGACTTCTCATTTTTCAACGATCAAAAGATTCTTGCCCTCCCCTGCAGCAATCAAGGATCACTTTCCCGACAGCAGTCAAGATTCTTTTATCTTCAGCCATCCAGGATTCATCTATCCTCAGCAAGATAGCTCATCAGCTTACATACGCATTCATCACATTCATATCATAAACATTGATATAACATACATTGCATCATGCATCATGACATTGCATACAACTAACTCTTCACCTTTTCAGGTAAGAGCAGTCGACAGACAAAGATCATCATCTTCCGAGATTCTTCCCAGAGATAGTTCCGATGTGACCCAGACACGGCGACATTCTGATACTTATTCCAGATTCATCCAGATGCAGTTTTACACGGACTCATCATCAGGAAATCCTACACCGGTTCCTTCTCCACTTCAAGACTTTTGAAAACAGTTTACGGACGCTTCCCAACAACAGATGCTACTCTATTGCTTATTCAACTCCAACTCCTGAAAACAGTTTACGGATTCTCCAAACATGGATGCCTTTCTATTACTCGTCCACTCACCAATGACATACAGTTCAACATTTCCAGATGGCATCTTTAAGCCCATCCTCCTACCAGCAACTTCCAAATGGCATCTTTAAGCCCATTTCCAGATGGCATCTTTAAGCCCATCCCCCGATAAGATTCGGTCACATCTTCAGGTGGCATCTTTAAGCCCATCACCAAATGGAATCTTTAAGCCCATTCCCTCTACCATCACATTGCCGAGTGCAAATTTTTGGGCACTCTAGTGTCCAATCTCCTTTTACCCTCGAGTCGCGAAAGGCAAACTTGCCAATCTAACTCTTCAGGTTCAAGAAGATTGAACAGGGGCAACTGTTGTACCCCAAAATTTGCCTTCGTACTTTTCCACAAGAAATCACAGCTTCGGGCTTTTCCTAATTTTTTCAGACTGGTTCAAGAATCGGTCAAACAGACTTTTCTCGTCAGTCAGACAAAATTTAGGGTTTTCATTGATTTTTAAGCAGTTCAAGCGGATTGCTCAGGGTTTGGTTGAGTTGGCTCAGGTTTTGATCAGGCGGACGCTTCTCTGACAATTAAAACAAAACTAGGGTTTTTTGTGCGCGCATTCTCAGAAAGAATTAATTTTACAGTTCTTTTCCGTTTACTCTGAGATTTGGACTGAAGCATTGGGATTGAGTTTGCAGTGTTTGATTAAATCAGTGAAAAGAGGACATGTGGACGTTTTTTGTTTGACTGTGCATTGTTATGTTTAAATTCGGAACGCCGGACGTTTATTAATTATTTCTTTTTCTGAGTCAGAATAATTGGATTTATTTCCAATTGTTTTAATTTAAGAAACTCAAATAATTAAAATAAACAATTGAATTGAAAGAAGAATTAACTGATAAAAAAGGGGGATGTTTATTTATTTTGAATTGTTTGTTACAGATATTATTTAAATATTGTAAATTTATTTACAGTTATTTACATTAATACTATTACAAATAATTAAAATGGAAACAAAGCTATGTCCTAAAAGTCTTCAAATATTCATCTTCTACTGCTACTCCTCTCCATTGATTTTTATCTGCAAAACAAAGAAAAGAAGAAAAGTAAACGCAGATAAAATAAATAAAAGAGCATACACAGTTAAAATGCATCATTAAAAGTAACTGGCCGGAATCAGTTGTCCCCCTCTCTGCAAATCACAAGATTTCTCTTGGTTCACAAAGAGGGATGAAATTAATGCTTGCAATGAAACATGAAATACACAAGTATATTTTGCACAATTTCAAAATGGTCAAACAAACTGCATAGTTCATGATTCAAAATTGTCAAGCAAAACTGCATGAAATGCCAAACAAACTATGAAGTCCAAAGGCAAACAAACTGATTTGCCTAACCAAATCAAAAGGGAAAACTGAATAAAACTGTCCAAGCTGCCAAAAGATATCAAGATATCAAGAAGTACAAAATGCTGTCAACAAATGTGCAAAAAAGCAGGAGAGATATGCAGAGCTAAGCAACTAATGCAAGCAACATCAAATCATCATTTCCCAAAAGCCAGTTACTTTTTCAGCATAAGACAAACTTAAGCAATAAAATGCTTTTTTTTAATCTGTCAAAAAGAGAGGGAGAGAGAATAGAAAAAGAAGATAGGCTTACAGGGCTCAGGCTGAGAAAGATATAAGAAAAGATATACCAGCATATAGAGAAGGAGGCAGAAAGATACATAACCAAAAAGAGATAACATCAAACTGATAGAGCAGAAGCAGGAGCCAACCTCCAAAACCAAATATCACAAGCTTAAACCTGCATTCAAAGCCTGAAGCCTTTAACCTGCTTCAGGCAAACTTGAAACATCAAGTATCCTGCCCAAACCTGCGTTTCCAAATAAACCTCAAACATCCTGCATAAACCTCACACAGGCCTGCAATATAGAAACCTCAAAACCATAGCCTAAATAAGAAAAAAGCCTTAACCTTATCCAAGAAGCAAGAAACATCAACCAAAACATAAAAACCTGCCTGAACTGTCAAGCCAAAGGCCTGAAACCATACAAGCCCGTGCACCAGATAAACAAACAGAAACTGAAAACAATCAAAGGCCTAAAGCTTCAAGCCTATTTTCAAGCTCCAAAACCGCTCAAGCCAAACACCCAAACATTCAAAACATCAAACCTACCTTAAGCTCAACCTTCAAAGCCCTTTCCAAAACCAGCTTTCAAACCAACACAAGCCCTCAGAGCATCCTCATCATTGCGCTATCAATATCATCAATACTCAGTACACAAGCATTTAAGGCAACACAGATTCAAAGCAAACCAACTGAACCCTCAGAAGGTTTTCATCACGGGGTTAATATCATAAACATACAGAGCCAGCAGACATATCATCATCAAATAATCTCAGGGCAAACAATAAGCAAGGCAATTCAGAATATCATCATAATCACTCAGAACATCATCAGAGGCAAAGTGGACAGAAGAGGAAAAGAAATTAAAGCAAGGTTTTCAGATGTTCATCATGAAACTCTAAAGAATCAAAACAAAGGTACCAGGTGTTCCAGCAAGAGCAAGTCAGCATCGCGTTCTCCGCCCAAGCCATCCTAGACGCCTCCTCCAGCTCTCTCCTCCTCTCCAAACCACGATTCCCCCAAAGGTAGTATTTCTATTCTTTCTTTTCATACCTCCCACAAACATTGATAACATAAATAATCAGAACGTGTCAAAATCCAAAGCATGCAAAGTGTAAAAACATACAGAACTAAGTAATCCAACCTTGCAAACGTCGCCGCCTGCATGACCATGGGGAAAGGAGAGAGGGAACGGCGCCTGGCAACGGGGACAGAGGAGGTGTTCAGAAGCCTGGCATGAGAGCGAACGAAGAAGACGAAGAAAGAAGTGATGAATGCCGCCTCTGTTACAAACCCTAATCCATTCCCAAATGAACAAAACAATTACAACCCTTGCAATTTTTTTGTGTCAAACGCCAATGGGCCTTGCCCTTTTCACGCTTAAGCCCATCAGATTTTTGCACTTAACCCCCCCCTCCTGGCGCCTCACCTCCCTTTTACTTGTTCTACTTATTTTATTTTGGGCCACAAAACCCTCTAAGGCCCATTCCTTTTTTTTAACTAAAAATTACTCTTTTTATCACCCTATACTTTTTTTTACTTAATGTGCTGATTTTAATTTTGCCTTAACAATACTTTTTTTTATATATCACATAATTAAGTTTTGTATAGAAACTAAAATTCAAATAATAATTTTCTTTAAATTTAAGACAACTTTTCCTTTCTTTTAATTAAAATTTTGTATATAATACATTAACTAAAATACAAATAATATTTTTCTTTAAACTTAAAACATTTCATTTTTTTAGTTAAACTTTTGTACATAAATACATCAATACATAATTTTCTTCAAGTTAAATACTTTTCTTTTCTTAAAATATTTTGTTTTGTACATATTAACAAAGATACAAAACATGATAACAATACATAAATAAAATACTTGATAATACATTAAGATTCATATTTTTCGCACTTGTAAATAAATCTCAATCACTTACACAATTACATTGATATATACACATTTGCTTTATTCTTATACATTGCTATACATTGTATTTTACATTTGAGATCGCAATTCAATTTGGTTGTAAATTATTTGGACATTACTCTCCTATTTAAGCTCATCCCCATTTGTAAACATTTGTACCCCCACTCCCGGATACTTATTTGTAATAGCGTAGACTTTAAATTCCCGCAATTTATCGCTTTCAAATATACCATAGTTAGACCTAGGGTTTGTATGTAAATAAAAATCAAACGCTAGATAACCTAATACAAAGACAAATACATGAAATCAATACACAATCACACTTGCACCCCTAGGATAATCCCACTTGTTGCCTTCCAAAATGGGTCATGCTTGCACGTTAAGTTTCTTTGGAAAAACGAATCAAAATGATCATAGTCCCTCGATGACGCTTTTGAAAGTTGCCTATCAAAATGATCATAGTCCCTTCAAGCAAAATTGCCAAAGACACTTGGCACCATTGCATTCATGGTCCATACGATGACCCGCGCCTGTCCCGTTAAACATCCTAACGCAAGATTGTCCATCAAATACAATGGTGGAACAAAATTGTTAAAAGGGTTAAAACATGAGAAAAGCCTTTGAGTACAATAGGGGTAGAGAACTCTTAGTTACTTGATCAAGCTTGCAAAAAACACTTGCCTACTTTTCAAAACCCACTCCACAAACACTTTCAAAAACAAACTTCCAAAAACATTTGAAACATCTTTTCGAAAAGATACACACCTTTGTAAAACACTCAAACACGAGTCATTACAACGGTTGCCTAGACAAGGCGTCTTCTTCAAAACATTTTCAAAACACACACACACACACACACACACACACACACACACACACACACACACACACACACACACACCATTTCAAGCAATTGAAAATCAAAGGCAAGTGATCTAAAAACCAAATAACTAAGAGCCCATGGATAACCATGGATAAAAAGGGTGCTAATACCTTCCCTTTTCATAATCTACCCCCCGAACCCACGAAACATCTCAAAAGGTTTTTCCTGTGCTTTTTAACCTTTCCTTTAGGATAAAATAAAAAGTCGGTGGCGACTCTTGCTAAACCGAACAAGTGCGAATACAAACACAAAACCTCAAGTCAGTTCTCCCACCGTATCACAGGTACAGATCGGTCAGTAATCCTGAAATGCACGTGTCTCATCCAAGGTATTTGGTTGACCCACGAACACAATGGGCACAACCCTCATTTCCCCAACAACAAACCCAACACACATTAACCTCCCACCGACCCCCAGACGAAATAGAACCACAAACACCCAACTATAGTCGCCACCACAATACAATTACACCCACATGCCCCACAACCAACCACAATCACCACCTTAGTACCAATACCCCCATATACCTCACACTCAACCGCAATTTCAATCACAATACCAACACACCCGCATACCCCACACACAATTTCAGTCTTCTGCATATCCCAATATGGGCCCCTCAACATCCAACCTTAGCCCTGATCTGGGAATGTCGGAAGATTATGAACCAACCGACCCAACTTACCATCAACCACAATATCACCAAACCACCCAACATCCTCAATACCAAACACCCCAAGATCCATTTCCTTTCTACCCCCGTACTCAAACGACCAATGCTATATACCAACCATGGAACCCCACCCAACGCCAACACGACCAAACTTTGAGGGTATGGGTAACTGACTGTACCAAAACGGATCTTCTAGATATGGAGATCTGACTGATTTCATGGATCCGGAACGCATTGACTTCGTTGGGCCATCGACCCTGCCACAACAGGAAACACGACGAAACCCAGCACGGGAAAGGCGAGGACGGGGACGCGGAACCGGGGGTCATTACCGGGTTCTGGGGGACCACTGATTAATTTGTATTTTTTTTATGTAATACTTATGTGTGTAATCATATTTTTTAAATAAAAAGTCAATTTTGTTGATCCTATATCGAATACGTAACGCACCGCATTGAAAAAAAACACGAAAATTGCCCTAGCAAATACACTAAGGCGCCATCTCACTTGGTTTAGGGCTTGCCCTAAGCACCTAGGCGCCAAGTGAGATGGCGCCTCCCCTTAAAATGTAGGTGTAGGCGCCATGTGAGATGGCTCCTCCTTTGGAGAGTCATCTGAAACATGGTTATTTGCGTAATTTTTTCCGAAACATGGTTATTTGCGATTTTTTTTTAATACATGGTTATTCCAAAAAAAAATTAATTAATAGTTTATTAAATAGTTTAGATATTTGAAAGATTAATGCTTCAATATTTAATAAATAGTTAAAATATTTAAAAGATTAATAAATACTAATATTTAATATTAATAAAATTAAAGTTAAAATATAATATGAAATAATTATTAAATAATATGAAATAATATGAAATAATATGAAATAATATGAAATAATATAAAACAAAAATTAATTTATTATATAATATTCAAATGTTTAATTTATCAAATATTTCAATTATTAATATTTCAAATATTTAGTTTATTAAATAATTAGTTTATTATATATTTCAACCATTTAATAATGACCCTTAGTTTGTGAAATAATAAATAGTTGAATTATTAATTTGAAATAATTATTTAATATTTCAGTTATTTCAACTATTTAATAGTTCAAATATTTCAACTATTTAATATTACTATTCTATATTATTTCAACTATTATTTTTAAATAAAGTTGAATTATTAATAATAAATAATTATTTTATATTATTTCAACCATTTCATATTTATTTGAAACTAGTATTAAATAAATAGTTGAAGTATTAAATAAATAAATATGAGTATTTATTAATTTCAAATATTTCAACTATTTATTAAATACTCAACCATTTATGTAATATACATATTATTGAAATGTAATGAGTGAATAGAAAGCATGGTGTAGTGGATAGACAGTACTATATGTGAAAGCAAGTGGCATGGGTCCCTTGTTGAGAACAAAATTTTAGGCTTTTGCATTTTAACATTTAAGATGCAAACAAAAAGAAAAGAAAAAATTTCTTACGTGGAATTTCTGTAAATAAAAAAAATTAAAAAGAGAAAACAATTATAACATCAGCACTGTTAGTCAGATATGTATTTTTGTAACAGAATTTTGACATTTGTTGAGAACAAAATTTTAGACTTTTGCATTTTAACATTTAAGACGCAAATAAAAAGAAACAAAAAAAATTCTTACATGGAATTTCTGTAAATAAAAAAATTAAAAAGAAAAAATGACAGTCACGTTAGCACTGTTAGTCACATAGACCTTTTTGTAACAGAATTTTGATGTCAGAGACCAACACCAACAAAAAATGAACATATATCATTCTCCTCGGTGGCAAAGTAATGACTTACCATGACACCATTTATTACGTTGTCCATAAAACTGAGATAATAACCCTTTCCCAACTGAGATAAAATAGGTTATTCGTAATAGTGACAAAAAAAAATACTATGCCTTTCACTTATCTCAAAAAAATACTATACCTTTCACTTATCTCAATAAAATAACTCAATAAAAACAACAACAATAGCACTAAACATTTTACTTATCTCAATAAAACAACAAAAAACTCAACAACAATAACACTAAACCTTTTACTTATCTCAACAAAAACAAGAACATAAATCAACAAACACTACGCCAAAAACTGCTTTTTGCAGCGCCTCTACTAAAGCGCTTATTGAAAAAGCGCTGCCATAGCCTTCACAAAAAACAAAATTAAAAAAAAGGGAAACCTACGAAGGCGCTTTTTTAAAAGCGCTGGCATAGGTGGGGGATACGAAAGCGCTTTTTAAAAAGCGCTGGCATAGGTGGGGGATACGAAAGCGCTTTTTAAAAAGCGCTGTGGAAGATTGGCCTTTGAAAGCGCTTTCAAAAGCGCTGGCATAGCTGGACCTATGAAAGCGCTTTTACCCTAAAAAGCGTTGGTAAAAGCCCCCCTATGAAAGCGCTTTCAAAAGCGCTGTTATAGCTTATATTATTTTTAATTTAATAAATTAAAACATCAAAATAACATTATTCATTCTTTTCTCTTCTTCAAACGCAACTCTTCTTCCTCCGTCTTCGTCCGTCCTCCGGCCGTCGTCGCAAGTCTTCGTCTTCATCATCATTTGGAAGAAGGGCAGTGATCAAGTGTATAAGTCATCATCATTTTCTTCATCTCTCAAACACCCAACTCAAAATATTCTCTTCAAGGTAAGTTCTTAGTTTGAACTTGGGGTTAGAAGCTTAGGGTTGTATGTTCATGTGTGGTCTTGTGCTAATGCCTGAAATTCATGACAATGGTATGATTATTGAGTATGCATGTACCGATTTTATGTTTTTTTGTTCCCCAAGCATGTTAGTATAGGTTAGGGATGAATGGGTGGTGGATTGGGGTGATAAATGTGATGTTAGAACACTAACTTTCTGTGTTATGAATCCTGAAAGTTCTAGTATACTCACTTAGTGAGAAAATATTATGCCCAATAAGATCTCACTTAGAGATAGTTGTTTTTCGCTAAATGAAGGACCTATTTTGGGAAAAGTTTTAGTTCTATAAGGTCTATCCGGAATAACAACGCAGTTGAGATGCTGAGAGACGGGGCATTTTGTATCTTCACACTGTAAACAATGTCATAGTTAGCAAATATAAGCTGTCAGTAGAGTTCTTAACTAAAATCACATGACATCAAGGAAAACAATGGAAATGATCAATGAAATCATATACAAATGTAAAGAAGCATATACTTTGATGTATCATGAGGATAGAAGAAATATATTGAATATTACACCTTGATCAGTAGATCTGTTTCCATTGAACTCCCACAGAGACAGCGAACCTTCATATCTGCTAGAAAGGAATCATCAACTTCACCTTTAATTCTCGCATTAGTTCTGTCTGAAGTACCATGCCCCTTTGATGCTAGATCAGTGGCTCCAGATGCCTGTAGTTTTCTGGGGGAAGAGTAAACACAAAATATCATGGATGTTTATTAAAGTTGGTCTTGTCTTCTCACGGTTTGTGCTAGCACTGTGAATGTGATGGGGTTTCCTTTTCCTCCATGGATTTGGTCTTGTCTTCTCACAGTTTGTGCTAGCACTGTGAATGTCTCTCTAGGATTGCAAGTTCATGGATGTTTATTAAAGTTGGGGGCATGTGACCATGTGCTTATAAGTAGCTCTTTGATCAGATTTTATGGGAGATTCAAGTGTTCGGAAGATGCAAACGTTATTTTTAATAAAGCGTCGCGGCATAACACGTTGACTTGGACTGCTAAAATTGTTAGTGGTTGTAAAGAAAGGCATTTCTCTGAGGCTCTTGGTGATTTTAAGGAGATGGGAAGGGTAGGGGTAAAGAAGGACAATTTTACATTTTCCAGTGTTCTCAAGGCATGTGGAAGGATGCAGAATCATGGAAGCTGCGGTGAACAGGTTCATGCTGATACCATCAAACTAGGATTCGACTCGGATAGCTATGTGCAGTGTAGTCTGATAGCCATGTATGGAAGAAGTGGGTTACTACAAGATGCAAGACTGGTGTTTGAAACGACCCGAAATGAAAGAAATGTCGATAGTTGGAATGCCATGCTTATGGGTTACATACAGAATGGTTTGTACATTGAAGCTGTTAAGTTTGTGTATCAGATGAAAGCTGCTAGAGTGCATCCACATGAATCACTGCTTGATAAACTAAGAATTGCTTGTGGCAGTTCTACCTTTTAAAGCACAAACTAACCAAGTAGGTTGTACATAGACATGTTAAAGATGCTGATTGGAAACTTTTAGAATATACTGAAATTTACACATGCTTTTGTAGTTTCAAACTTATGATAGTCTCCAGTTACATGTCAAGAAATAGAGTAGGTTTCCTAAGAAATAGAAATGAAAGGCCGGTTTTCAGAGGGCGGCCTACACAAAAAACACGAAATCAAATCCCCAGCTGTCATTGTTTTTCCACTGCATGTTAGTAGTAGATTGATGATACTGCTTCTTTTACTAGTTTTATAGAGAATAAACTTTTTTAGAGGGTAGCATGGTTAGATTGAGATTTATTTTTGAGGGTTCTCTTTTTACTTTCATCTTTGAACTATCCCAGAAAAACCATATAGCAAATCTGGAAGCTTTTGTAGATTCATTGATCATCTTATACTCCATGTCTGTGTTTGTAGATCAAAACAGTTAAAAAAAAAACAATATTAGGTTCATTATCAAGGTATTGCAAAATGTTTAGATTTTCATCATACACAAATGTTGGACACGGCACCGATCTGACACGTAGACACTATTGATAATTTTTGGAAATAGAAGTAATAGTATGTAAATTCAAGTGTCAATGACATATCAGACACCCAAACATGCTTCAATCTAAAGTGTCAGTTCTAGATTGCATGCAGTGTACATAGGTCTTGATTGAACTACCAAGGTCAAGAGCAATTAACCAAAATGTTATCTGTAACCAAAATGCTTGTATTGTATGCTAAGCTGTAGATAGGATTCTGATTTCTGCCCAATGTGACTGATCATATATAACAAAATTAGTTTTCTTTCATTGTCTTTTTGTTCGTTGATGATAAAATTTGACATCTATTTGCTTATATGATTCTGCAGCTGTAAATGCTGAATACATTGAGGAACCAGCAACAAATGTGAAATTTCAGACATCTTCGAGTTTCCCGGGTTGCACAGACTCGTTAACGTTATTCGGAACAAGTTATTTCTTTTAGTCTCACATAATGCTCATGACATGTGAAAAAAACACTACCTTGACAACATTAAACTTGGTCTATTACAAAGATTTTTGTGTTTTAGTAGTAGAATGTAGTTGGTTCTGATATCAACACTTATTTCAGGATTCAGAGAAAAAGTTTTTGCGATTATTGGCGTCAAGGTTTATGCAGCAGGACTGTATCTAAACCAGTCTATTGTAACTGATTTGAAAGGATGGAAAGGGAAATCGAAAGATGTGATTCAAGGGACTTCTTCCTTGTTCAACACCATTTTCCAATGTAACAATTTAGTATTCATTTTCTGTATTATTGTGAATTCGATTTCTAATTTATAGAATAGTCGATAAGCGAATTCTATTTTCTAATTGCAGCTCCCCTTGAGAAATCATTGCAAATCTTCCTCTCTCTGATAACTCAGGGCCCTTCATGCATTTGGTAGATATTCTACCTCAAATATGTTGGAGCCTCCTTCTAAGATATGCATTTATTTAGGAAAGATGGATTTTAAACTGTTCTTGTTTGCTTTCATCCCCATCTTCACAGTGTACTTCTATTGTAGGGAATAAATATATGAAATAAAGAACGTAACTGATCATAGAATCAAAGGAGTATAACATTACTCTTCTCATTTGGGTGACTTAGTGGATCCCGCAGGTACACATTACTCTCTTATAATTTTTTAATGTTAGTATTTAATAAGCATTCAACCCTTCAATCCGGCACCTAGTTTCCAATTATTACTCTCTTATAATTGGCTGAGTTCACTACGATTAGCGTCCAACTTAATGGTTTTCTCATCGGTGTGTCTTCTATTCTTTGTTAAGATTTCCTTCATGAACTTGACATTGATCTAATACTTTAGAAAACAGAATATTGCTCTCAAGTATTTTAAAAATATCTAATAACTTTACATATTACATGTCATTATCTTTCTTGGTTCGAGCATCTGGGTAACATAAATTATGCATAAGAGGGTTCTTCATAGTAATTTAACTTTGTGGCGCAGATAAAATAAAATACCATCTCTATGTATGGTGACCAATTTATTATCACTTATTAAAACTAAGGACACCACATAAATCGCAATTGGAGTTCATTGCACCAAAGCTAGTAAAATTGATATATTGGTCAACATTTTGTTCTTTCTTCATTAGAATAGTACTGAGATTCCTAGTCAGATACGCCAAGACATATGCTCAACCATATCATACCAATCTATTCTCTGCTGAAAATTGAACATCAAATAACCTCTGTCTAGCCTTCATTGCCTGCATTAGTAAAAAGAAGTGATTAGAGAAAGTTTTATCAGAATTTGCTACTCTATGTTACTGTCCTTTAAATTGAGAAACAGGCACAGTAAATTTGAAATTTGGAATTTCAAGACAAAGTTTTAAATAGCATACCAGTTGCTCCCATTTTATACAACTTGTTATGATGGAAAGAAGGACACATTGAACGAAAGCACCGACTTCACTAGTTAGTAATTAGTTATGAGTTGTTTAGCACATGCTTAAGGTGAGGCAAGAATAACTATGAATTTGATTACCTGATATGTTGAATTTCTTTACAGGTAATTAATTATTATTTTGCTATAGTTGCGTGACTAATTAGTTGCTATAGTCAAACCATGGATAAAAAATGGATGACTGCCAATCGATTGTCGAAAGAGTATGAGGATGGGGTATCAGAATTCGTTAAGTTTGCCGTTGCGCACGCCAGAGAACCCAATGGAATGATATGTCCTTGCTTGAGATGCTGTTATGGGAGACGGGTTGACGCGGTTCAGTTGGAATCGCATTTAATGATGCATGGAATTGATAGAAGTTATGCATGTTGGAATTTGCATGGTGAGAAAAGTAGCGGGAATGTTGAATCGAGTTATAATACGACGTATGCTTCAAATGAGGATTTCGCAGACGCATACGATTATGATCGAGTCGAAGAGATTGCAGAAGCGCTTGAAGAAGATCTTGAGGATTGTCCCAAAATGTTCGAGAGGTTGGTAAGCGATGCAGAGAAACCGTTGTATGATGGTTGTACAAAATTCACAAGATTGTCTGCGGTGTTAAAGTTGTACAACTTAAAGGCGGACAACGGATGGTCGGATAAAAGTTTCACACAGTTATTAGCCCTCGTGAAAGAAATGCTACCAGAGGATAATGTTCTTCCCAATCGAACGTATGAGGCCAAAAAGATGTTGTCCTCTATTGGCATGAGCTATGAAAAGATACATGCATGTCCAAAAGATTGCGTTTTATTTCGAAACGAGTACGCAGTGTTAAATGAATGTCCTAAATGCGGTGCCCCTCGATATAAGGAAAAGTTGTCTCCGGAAAAGGTGTTACGGTATTTTCCTATAATTCCGAGATTTAGGCGCATGTATCGTAGTGAGACCGATTCAAGACACTTGACTTGGCATGCAGATGAAAGAATTATTGATGGGAAGTTGCGACATCCGGCAGACTCACCACAGTGGACGAAAGTTGATATTGATTATCCTGAATTTGGAAAAGAAGCAAGAAATCTTCGCTTGTCGTTGTCTACTGATGGAATGAACCCGCATGGTATTCAAAGTATCTCGCATAGCACCTGGCCTGTGATTCTTATGATATATAACCTACCTCCGTGGCTATGTATGAAGCGTAAGTACATGATGCTATCTATGTTAATTTCTGGGCCCAAACAACCAGGGAATGACATAGACGTGTACTTGGCACCCTTAGTCGAAGATTTGAAGTTTTTGTGGGAGACCGGTGTGGAGGTTTACGATGGGTATAGGAAATAAAGTTTCAACTTGAGGGCGATGTTGTTTGGAACAATTAATGATTTTCCGGCGTACGGAAATCTATCAGGGTACAACATTAAGGGTCAAAAAGCGTGTCCTGTTTGTGAAGATGAAACCGATACGATGCGATTGAACTTTTGTCAGAAGAATGTTTTTCTCGGTCATCGTAGATTCTTAAATTCTAATCATCACTATCGTGGGTGGAGAAAGGCATTCAATGGAGAGGCAGAACACGGTAGAGCTCCACATATGTTGACAGGTGATCAGATTTTTGAAAAGGTGAAAGATGTGAGTACTGAGTTTGGCAAGCCTTTTGCACATAGACTTGTCACGAGTGGGTGGAAGAAGAGGTCGATTTTTTTTGAACTTCCATATTGGAAGTCGTTGTACGTAAGACATTTCCTCGATGTTATGCATATTGAAAAAAATGTATTTGATAGTGTTATTGGTACGTTACTCAATATACAAGGAAAGTCTAAGGATGGCATTAACATAAGGAAGGACATGTTAAACATGGGAATTAGAACTGAATTGGCACCCGTGACGAAAGGAAGACGCACATATCTACCACTTGCTGTTTACACTCTATCTAGAAAGGAGAAGAAAATATTGTGTAAGTTCCTCAGTGAAGTTAAAGTTCCAGAAGGCTACTCATCAGATATTAGAAGACTTGTGTCAATGAAAGACCTAAAGTTAAAGAGTTTAAAGACTCATGATTGCCATGTTATAATGGAACATTTTCTACCAATAGGTATACGTTCTATTCTGCCAGAAAAAGTAAGGAGCGCAATAACTAAGTTGTGTTTTTTCTTCAAGTCAATTTGCAGCAAGGTGATCGATCCTGCGATCTTACCAACATTGCAAAAAGAGGTGGTTGTTACTTTATGTGAGCTTGAAATGTATTTTCCTCCCTCGTTTTTTGACATAATGGTTCATCTAGTCGTTCATCTTGTCAAAGAGACACAGTTGTGCGGACCAGCTTATATGAGATGGATGTACCCTGCTGAACGTTATATGAAAATTTTAAAAGGGTACGTGAAAAACCGAAGTCGACCGGAGGGTTGTATTGCGGAACGATACATTGTTGAAGAAGCGGTTGAGTTTTGCACTGAATATCTGTCAAATGTTCAATCAATTGGACTCCCCAAATCTCATATTGTCGAGAAAAAAGAAGGAAAAAGACTAATTGGAAATAAAGTTGTGACAGTGTCAATGGTCGAACGGGATCAGGTGCATTTGTATGTTCTGCACAATGAGATTGAGGTTGAGCCGTATGCTGATATGCACAAGGGTGTTCTTCGAGGTTTAAATCTGAATAGAAATGAGAATTGGATAGTACGAGAGCACAATCGAAGTTTCATACCGTGGTTTAAGGAACAAATTTATTCAAAGTATCGTTCGGATCCTGCTTCAGTAACAGAAAGGTTGAGATGTTTAGCATATGGTCCAAGTATGATTGTGTTTTCTTATAGCGCATACGCAATTAATGGATACACATTTTATACCAAAAAACAGGATGATAAAAGTACTATGCAGAATAGTGGTGTTACCTTGGTAGCTGAAGCGATGCACATATCAAGTGCGAATGACTTAAACCCGAAATTTGCAAATCTGTCATATTTTGGGGTTATCGAGCGCATTTTGTTGTTTGATTACGGGAAGTTTCAGATTCCTGTATTTGATTGCAAGTGGGTTGAAAATAATAATGGCGTACGAATGGATAAGTCAGGATTTTTGCAAGTGGATCTCAATAGGGTGGGGTACAAAGATGAACCTTTTATTCTAGCCTCTCAGGCTAAACAAGTGTTCTATGTCAATGATCCGACAAGTACGAAATGGTCTATAGTGCTTTTGTCTAACAAAGTAATTGATGAAAACATTGGAGATCAAGGTGATATTGGCGTTGGCATTGAATCTTGTACAAGAAACGATCAAAATGAGAATGAACCTTGTACTAGAGATGATCATAATGAGGGTATTTGGATCAATCCAACCATCCGAGTTGTTAACAGAAGCGTAAAATATATTGCTACCAAGAAAAGAAAGAGACGTTAGTGAAAAAGGTATTATTATAATTATAGCCTAATATTGTAAGTAATATGTGAATAATGTTTTGAATTTTTGGCATATCTTTTGAACCGTTTTGAATTTTTGCGAATGTGACTAGTGTTTATTTAGTAGAACAATGTTTCCGGAGCTGATGGTGAGGTTTATTTCTTGCAAGTTTGGTTTTTTAGCATTTTATTCAATTTTGAGTTCCTTTAGTGTTATTCATATCTTTTTCGACTATCCATTTTCATGTAGTGTACTAATGTGCTTGTTTGACTTTTGTTACAGGTCTAATGGCTAGCAATGAAGAAAACCCGCAAGGAAACCAACAAGAAAACCCACCAGGAAACCAACAAGATCATGAAAACTCACAAGAAACAAATCATGCAGCGGATGATACTTCAGCAAATGATGTTGCACGAGGCATCACCATAATGCGCGAAATCATTCGTGCTAGAGATAAGGGAGTGATATATAATGTAGATTGGAATCATTCAAATCAAGTAGTTGGGGTTAATGCTTCAAAATTCACAAGCTACGTTGGTACACTTGTTCGTATGCATGTGCCAATCTCCATATCTAGATGGAATGCGAAACAATGTGAAGCATTGAAGCAAGGAAAATAAATGTTTTGGGAAGATGTTAAGGTATGTATGTTATATGGTTTATATGGTTATATGTTTATAAGTTTATAAGTTTATATGGTGTATATGGTTTTTAAACTACTTATATGTTTATATGGTTTATATGGTTTTTAAATTACTTATATGTTTATATGGTTTATACGCAGCGGTCTTTTAACGTTCCAGATGAGCGTAAAGGCTTCGTACTTGGGTTGGCCGGGAAAAGATTTAGAGGGTGGAAAAATCTGTTGACGAACACCTATCTTAAGGATGACAAAGGAAAGTGGCTGGAAGAGTTCCCGGCCGGAAGGCCAGAAAAGTATAATCTTTTCATTAAACAAGAAGATTGGACTGAGTTTATTAGACAAAGAGATGACGAATTCCGGCAAAAGAGTGCCAAAAATAGTGAGAGAGCATCAAAGCCCGCGTATCCATACAAAAAAGGGCGTTTGGGATATGCACGCTTAGAGGAAAAAATTGTAAGTAATAAATAGAAATGATATGTTCTTATTAATTGTCTAAATGTGTTGTATTTGACGATCTAACCGTTTGTTTCTATGCATAGTTAGAGGAGACGAAAAGTGATGAAACCTCACTTCCAGCACATTTGCTGTGGAAGGAAGCTCGTGTGGGCAAGAATCAAGCTGTTGATCCAAGTGTTCTAAGAATTTATGATGAATGCGTAAGTATAACATTGTGTCTTTAATTAAATCAAATTTTTATGACTATTTAATTGATTTTTTTATCTCCATTATTTTCAGGAGACATTGTCACAAACGGAGTCCACCGGTGACGACCAGGATACGAGGAGCGTACTTAGTAAAGCACTGAATGTTCCTGAGTATTCCGGTCGGGTGAGGGGTAAAGGTCATGGTGTGACTCCAACCTCTTTCTACCAGCATCATCGGAAAAGAAATCCTACCAATGCAGAAGTGATGAATGTACTTATGGAATTACAAGCAAAAGTCAATGCATTGGAAAGAGATAAAGAGGTATTAATGAGGGAAAAGGGCAATGCGGCAATGGCGAAAGAAACTAGTGACAACGCTAGTATCAACCGTCAGAATAAATTTCCTGAGGTAATTATAAATATATTGATAAATCTCTATTGTTCAAGTTTCTCATTTTTATTCCACCTCTTTCTATTATTGAATTAAAAGTAATATGTATGCATATTGGTTTAGGGCATTTCATCTTGCCAACTATACGTAATGGCATCAGATTATCACCTTGTTGGCAAGGGAAAAGTGTACAACACTTTGGGAGATTTAATTCATAATACGATCCCGGCTGGACACCTGAGAGTATCAGTAGATTATCCTATTGATCCCGATGCGTTGGTACCGGTACCTGACGTGGCCTTGGATATAAGATCGGTGCGAGACGCAGTAGGGTCGTTTGTTGCATGGCCCTTGGACCTCATTTTCATTGATGATGAGGTATGTTTAAAACCGTTAATATGAATCATTTAGATTTCAAATGTCAATTCTGAACCGTTAAGTTAATTATTTTTTAATATTAGCCTCCTACAAAACCCGCTAATAAGGGTAAGGAGATTTTGCAGCAAGGCGGCGAGTCTATGGCATCAATTCCAGAGGTACACTTAAATTGTTTATTATATGATATGAATTTAAAACTGAACGATTTTATAATTTACCTAAGTTATATGATTGTTAGGTATCTGCGAAAGTGTCACAACAAGTGACCCAGCCTGTTCGTAGCAGACCACCCCCGAAAAAGTCAATGCATAAGGGGGGAAGAGGCGGGGGAAGAGGCGTTTTTGTACCTCGATATCGGAATACACTTGGAGTACTTTTGGAAACCTCAGATTTGAAGTCAGGTGGTATTCGTCGAATCCTTATGGATGCAGATATCTTTGGTCTTGACTGCGAAGAAACGATAGGAATGGACGAAATGACTGAGATTATGACGCATGGTGAATTAGGCATCGGCAATGTTCACGCATACATCCGGTATTCCGATAAATATATCATTTAATTAGTTGAACAATTTATTTACACATTTCAATGAAAATAGTCTAATGTTTATATGTTTTTATTTAAGGTTGTTGTACGATAAAAAAATGCGCGAGACTGTATTGGCAAGACGCTTCCATTTCTTGTCTGCCCATATTGTCAGCGGAGCGACAATTGTCAGGGAACCGGGTTCAGTTAGGGAGTACTTAGTGAATCGATACACGGCCTACGTCGGCAACCCAGATAGCTTGTTTATTTTGCCGTATAACACTGTTCTAGTGGGGTGAGTTTTTCATTTATTCTAATATATCTTTGTTTATTTTGCGTAGAAATTTTTCTTCTAAACTGTTGCTTAAATTTTTAGAAAACACTGGTTGTTGTTGGCTATCGATCCTATTAAAGAAGTTGTGTACTTTCTGAATTCGGTAGACGGGGAATGGACTAACTATCCCGCTATGAAGGAAACTGTTGATCAGTAAGTGAGATCGTTCTAACTATTCGTGTATATTTATATATTTAATTATTTCTGTGAGATTGATCTAAATATATGTTTTTATTTTCTTAGATCAATACAAATATTTCGTAGTCAAAGGGACGCACAGGTACCCCGGAGTAAATCATCAAATATTACTTGGATCAAAGTGCAGGTACAAAATTAGTTGCTTATAATAATAGTTATGTTACTTGATAAAATTACACGACAACTATAAAATATATTCTGTTTTTCTATGCAGTGTCCGTTACAGAATAACGATGTAGATTGCGGATACTTTTGCTTGAGGTTTATGAAAGAAATCCTTCATAAAAATCAAGTAGAGATTCCAAGCACGGTATGGATTTATAACTTAGAATAATTTTGTATGATTTCTACATTTAATAACATCATGCATATACTGAAGTAATAATTTCTTATGTAGTACTTTGATGACCTCTATACTATGTCGTACACGAAAGTTCAAGTGGAAGAAGTCAAAGAGGAAATATGTCAATTTTATGTTGAAAACAGATTATTCTGATGGGTATGAATAAAATATTATTGTACGTGTTAGTTTGATTGTGTTGGAGCCTTTAATATTGTTTGTTTAATTTACTGTGTTGTTCATATTTATACTTTGCAGGATGACGACCGTGTCGGTGGAGCATTATTTTCGATGTAATTATATATGATTTAGTTACATATGTATATATATATGGTTACAAATTAACACGATACTTTGTATGTGATTTAGTTATGGTTACAAATGTATATATGGTTACAAATTTAGTTATATATGATTTAGTTACATATATATAGATAAGGATTGAATATTATATGGTATACCGGTTTCTGTTAATATAATACCGATTTCTTAAAATATATGTATAAATAAGGATTGAATTACAGGTTAAATTATTGGACCAAAAAAAAATTACAGGCCGCACAGGGAACCTCAAATTATAGGTTTCACTTTAAAAAATTTGTATGAGCTACGAAAGCGCTTTTGGCTAAAAAGCGCTTTCGTAGGCAGGATAAATAAAAAAAAAAATTAAATAGAAACCCCCTATCAAAGCGCTTTTTATGGAAAAAGCGCTGTGAAAGACCCCCCTATCAAAGCGCTTTTTCCATAAAAAGCGCTGTAAAAGCCATGATAAATAAAAAAACAAAAATTAAATAGAACACCTATCAAAGCGCTTTTTATGGAAAAAGCGCTGGGAAAGACCCCCCTATCAAAGCGCTTTTTCCATAAAAAGCGCTGTAAAAGGCCTGATAAATAAAAAAAAAAAAATTTAAATAGCACACCTATCAAAGCGCTTTTCAAAAAGCGCTGGGAAAGACCCCCCTTATCAAAGCGCTTTTTAAGGAAAAAGCGCTGGGATAGGTCCACCTACGACAGCGCTTTTGGCCAGAAAAAAGCGCTTTCGTAGCCTACGCCAGCGCTGGCTACGGCAGCGCTTTTAAGCGCTTTTAAAGGGCAAAAAAAAGCGCTGTGAAAGCCCATTTTCGTAGTAGTGAAAAACAAGAACAATAACAGAAACATTTTACTTATCTAAAAAAACAACAACATAATTCAACAAAAACAACAACATCAACACAAACATTTTACTTATCTAAACAAAAACAACAACATAATTTAACAAAAACAACAACAACATAATTTTTTAACTTATATCAACAACAAAAAAATATAACTCAACAAAAACAACTACATAATTTAACATATAGGGTTTACGGCCCGAACAACACGTTAAAAAACAAACTCTAAAAGACGGTTTGAACAACAACAACAACAACAATAACAATATAATAACATGAATAGTGAAAATGTTTCATATACCAAAATGTGATGAAGAAGTAAAAAAATGAGTTATGTGTTTCCTTCTTACAAGTTTCGTGTTTCCACTTCTTGATTCATAGGAGTAGAAGAAGATAAGATGGATGTTAGTAAAGAAATGGTACTTCGTAAGTTTATAGAGATTTGGATAAGGTGTGAGAGGATAAGGTTTCGATTTTGGAGAGTGTTGTTCTGCTCATAAGGTAAAGAAAGTTTTGATTATTATATAATTTGTTTTAATAAAAAAAGAGTGAAAACTTTTCACCTTTGTCAAATTTCCCAATTGTGGGAAAATGTCCCTCAGGGACACACTCTAAGGGATAATGACTTATCGGCAAGTGTATCAATAATATCGAAGTAATAAAAAGATCGAATCTAGTCTTTGCATCATCATCCCCTTTTGTATTAGTTAAATTTTCTATTTGCTAGGCTAAACTTTCGATTTGAACTTCTAGTCTTTTCATTGTTGCCTCATGTTTCTCATTCATCTTGTTTTGTAGCATGTTTAACTGCAATAAACTATTATGTTACCTACATAAAAGTATTCAAAGTGTCTTCCAGTGACATAATCTTATTTTCTTCTTGCCCTTGCTGTTGTTTTTGATAAGCAGTGTCATTGGTCGAATGTACTTCCTTTGACTTCCTAATCTTAGGATAATTTCCTGCAAAATGTTATTCACCACAGTTAGTGCATAATAGAAATGATACCTGATTTGTCGATCCCTAGTAAATTGGTGTTACATCCAATTTCTGATTGAGAAGGTTCATTTTTTCATTAATGTTTCATAGTCTTCTAAGGTCAGCCACGTTTGCGGCTGACTTACATGTTCCACTGCCTTGACTTCTTTCTTACTGGCTACATTATACTCATTTAAGCTTATTTTATCTATTAGTCCTCTTACCTGAGATCCTGTTAATGTTCTAATTGATCCCCCTGCTGCTACATCTAAAGCATCCTTGCTTGATTTTGTAGTCCTTTCACAAAGTGTTACATATGCTCCATGATTACTACAAATAACATTTTTCATAATGAAATTTTCATCTCGAACATGCTAAAAACCGAGAGTATAGTTCCTGAGAGCGCCATGTTTTATTTTTTTAAGAAAATAAACAAACTTTTCCTCGGTGTTATAAAAAACTGAGGTAACACAGCTATCGTGAGCGCCATTTTTTATCTATAAAAAAAATAATAAATCTATTCTCTTGGTTTTATAGAAAACCGAGGGAATATAGTTATAAGGTATCTCGCTTCGAATCCTTGTTGCGACATTTAAAGTTTTTTTCAACAATTTCTCACTTGGCGTCTTTTCTAGATTCCATGTTTTTATTTGTTATTTAGGATTTCTTAAAATCTTTCTTATCAATAAACAAGAATAGACAATAATATAAAAGGAAATATTTTATTGATAATACAAAAAATAGGACAACAAAAATAAGTATTCCACAAATTCAAACTTCTCAATCCACTCAACTTCAACATTATCCCTAACTATCCCTAACTTAGAGAAAAGTTCAGGAAAAAAACTCTTCCATATGGTATGAGGGAAGTATGTCTTCCCAAGAGATGCTTATCATATCCTTTAAGAAGTTACAAATGGTAAGAGGAATATTAACTCTAACTCTGTAGGTAAAGAAGTACAAGAGATGTTTGTCATCCTAAGTAAGTGTTTCCAATCGTTTCTCTCTTGGACGAAGATTTTCCACTAGAAGTTGAAACCAAAATTTTGCAATTGGGAGTAGAGAAGCAGGGTTGATGGGCTTATCTTGGTTGGCATAAATTCGGTGAAGACGGGTTGAGTAGAAATTTTTGAATCTATAATGTTTAACACAACTACATGTCTCTTCATAATTTATTGTCTCAACAATAAGTGATGGAGTAATGAAGAAATAAGAGCCATTAACATAGGACTGGATGACTTCATCATGACCAGCTGCCACACCGGAGCCATTTAACTAGAACTGTTTAACAAGATTAATGCAGATGGGGCCATGAAGAATGTGAAAGTAACCATTTAACTTTTGTTCGGAAATAACTTTCCTTAGATCAAAATCATCAAAATCATTTAAATCAAAAAACTTTTCATTGATAACAAACAAAAGATTTGCAGCCATTTTTGAATTAAAAAAAGACTTTGAAACAACGTTTGAAGACACAAAGAGTTTGAAATGAGACATTGAAAATAGGAAAAGACTTTGAAACAAGGTTTAAAGACACAAAGAGTTGGAAATGAGACGTTTAAATAGCTCAAAAGCGTCCTTGAAAATCCAAAAAATACGTTACAATTTGAATATAAATGATCACTGTTATTCTGGTTATATGATTTCAATGCATGTGCACCACATTTTACAAATAAAACAACATCTTACCTCAGATTTTATCATAATTGAGGGGGAAAACAATACAAGAACCTTTTTTTTATTATATTTTTTATTTGTAAACTAAATGATCTATCCCTTCGATTTTCATAATAACTGAGGGATAATATAATCATATTTTACTATAAAATCACACCTTAAACTAATTTTACCCTAATCCTAACTCGTACGCATCATTCTTTGGGATAAATGCATATCATTTCCTTTAAGATGAAACTTAAAAAGATTTAAAAATAACTCTATGATTGATTGCAAGTGCAGAAAAATATTTTCCAATGGTTAGAACATATATCTCCTTTAGAAGTTGGATGTATTCAATCCATATAACATTTTCCAATGTTTGGAGTAGATAACTCGTTACATCATAGATATGTTGTTCTCCAAGAATTTGGATTTGTTGTAATATTGTGTTTTAATATTTTGTATAAATAATGTAATGCAAAAAAAAAAAGCTTTTTCACCTCGGCTTTTCGAAAAACTGAGGGAATAATTTAGTGTTAAAATTGAGGATATTTATCACCATCCTTAATCAAATCCTTGTCGTACTTTTTTTGACTATCAACGCTCATGACACTACCACTAATTATTTACGTGAAAAATAAATAACTTTCATTATAAAAGAATTATAAATATAACAAATTTGTTGTACCCCAAAATTTGCCCTCCCATATTCTTCAAGGTTTGTCAAGAATCATCTTCAAATGGTTCAAGATTGCTCAAAGGGTTGCACAGTCAGACCACTTCCTAAGCCAGCTGAAATTAGGGTTTTGGTTCTTTCAAGGAAGTTGAGGTTTTCAATGGCTCAATCAAGTCTCATATGCCCATATAAATCCTCAAGCACCTACATGCCAAGTTTCAAGACTCACAGTCCTAAGTTGCACAATCAAAAGCCTCATTTGATCTACAGTCAACTGCAAGGGCAAAATGGTCATTTTGCAGTCAAAAGTCAGAATTTTTGGTCAACATCTTATTTTGAGTTCACAATCATCATTTGATCAAGTCTTGATCATGATTCCACAAGCATGACTCAAAAATCATCAAGATGCAAAAAGTTACTATTTTTGGATAGTAGAAAAGTCAACTGTATCTTGACCAAGGCATAACTTTTTCATGGTTCATCAGAAAAATCCCATCCAATGCTCATTTTTAAGGGGATGAAATTTCCTACAATCCATATTCATATTCCAAGTCCAAGAAATGCTCTCACAAAAAGTTATCAATTTTGACATTATAGGTCAAATTCAAAAGTCAACAAAAATGCACTTTAAGTCAAAGACCATAACTTGAGATTGGTAAATCCAAATGAAATGTAACCAAAGGAATTGGTTAGAGGACTTCAACACCTTTCCAAAATGTCCAAGAACATGTTCATATGATCAAAATTGAGCAAGATATGTATTGGAGAAGTTGGGAAATTTTTATGAATTTGCAAAAGCCAACTTTGCTCAAAACACCTTGTTTTTGATAATGGGCCTCAAATTTCTTCTTGAAACTTTATCCATGGCCTATGCACGACCCATCAAGCTTATTTGAATTTATTTTCTTATTTTAATTAATTAATTGGATTTTTAATTGATTTTAATTCATTTAATTAATTTAAATTGTAGGAAATACAAAGATTTGATTTTTCAATCTTTTGGTGAAGCAAGAATGACCTAAAAAGGCGGGCAATTTCGTGTGCAAATCAAAGAGACAAAAATCTCCAAATTTAGCAAGTTTTTCCAATCATGAAGATTCAAAAATATTTGATTTTCATTCAAATATTCAAACCATCATTCCATGGATTTCTTTGCAAGATTTTGACCTAATTCTATTCTATTATATATACCTAAGCTAACCCTAATCATGCACACGTAAAAGCTGCTGCAAGAAAGCCATAACCATATTGAAAAAATTCAAAGAAAACTTGAAACTGATTTCCATATTCTAGCACAATTCAAAGGCTTTTATTGATTTTAATCTATTGCAGGGGTTCCCAGAGACGTATTACAATCAAAACCAAGCATAAAGGCTCAAGAAATCGTCATATACAGTCACACGGTTTGATGCTTTTTTCATAATCGCAACTCATGATTCATAAGCATTTGACATGATTTTTTGTTTGTTTTGTGTTGCTAGAACCCACAGGAAGCTATTGGCATAGTTTAATTGGATTAAAACGCACAGAATCACAAGTTGCCATGTTTGAATTTTAGGGTTCATGAACTTTGGATTTGGGGCTTTACAGTACAGGAAAAATTAAGCCTGATAAGACCCATGGTTGAATTCGTTGAGACCAGACGAACACATAGCCACCCTCGCGAAATATTAATATTCAACACAGGCCTAATCGCTATTTTTCCTCATGGTGTTTTGTGGGGGTTAAAAACCCCCACTATCTATTTGTTTTTTACAGGCATCAGCGAAGAAGATGACGAGCTAGCGATACATCATTGGCTAATTCAAAAAACGCGCGCTTGTTTTTGTGGTTACAGCATGTTTATTAAGTTTTATATATTATATTTGCTTATTGCTATAATAACAAACGCGTGCATATGGTGTAGTGGAAGATGTGCTGGCTGGAAATCATTGGGACCTGGGTTCGAATCCCAGGTCCCCCAAAACGCTTATATTGTTTTTTCTAACATAATCACATGCAGGCTTCCCAACGTGTTCCATCATGTACCTCTCGCTTCAGCGTGCCAAGTGGCTGGTAAAGCAGATCCAGTGGCCAAAAGATGATGAGTACCATACTCCCAGTCAACGCATACCTGGACAATTACCAAAGTCAAACGTGGCTGAATAGTTTGTTGGGCCTGGAAATTGCTTCTTCACCTCCTAATGGGCCAGCACCCCCCTGGGTTCTTTTTCTTTTTTTCTCTTTATATTTTCTATTTTATTTATTTAATTATTTACTATTATTATTATTATTATTATTTAATTAACTCATAAATTAATTACTTTCATAATAAAATCAGAAAATTAAAATATTTTTATTATTATTAATTTCACTTTAATTTATTATTTTTGTAAATAAATGTAATTAATTAATTTAGTCTTTTTTAATTAGATTAACTTTGATTATTTTCATAACAAATAAAATAAATTAGAATTAGGGTTTTCTTGACAATTTTAATTTCTTTTCTTTTATTTCATTAAAACATTAAAAACTAAAAAATACTTTGTTTTATTTTCTTTTAATTAATTAATTAGGTTTAATTTAATGCAAAAAGGACCAAAAACTCATTCTTTCTCAAAAAGGGTCAAAACCCTAAGGACTTCTCCGATGCAATTTTATTTCGCGCATATTATTTTTGATCATATTTATGTATTTGCTCCGAGGATGTAATAGCGTAATTATGACCCTTTTTATCGCTTTCTTTTATTTTCTCGCATTTACTTTTCCAAGGGTTTGTTTTTGGCGATGTAAATACCCGACGCCTTGTAATAGCGTAGATTTACTTTCCGCAATTTACTTTCCGCACAATTATTAACTGCTATGCATGACAAGACTTGCCTGGAAATTAAAATCAACTCGTAGCTCACCATAACATGTTCAAAAATAATTTACATGAAAACCTGACACACTCGCACATGCCACTTCTAGGGTACGCCTCACTTGGTTGCCTCGACGTGGTCATTGAGTATAGGGTGTTTTAGAGGTCGCCCTCCTGTCTAAAGATCCAAGTTGCCTCGGATAAAAAGGATCTAGGACATTAGGGTTACCGCTAAAGCGTCCTACTATTGCTTTGGTGACCACATGTCCCTATAATCGAATTGACCCGAATAACTCCAACGATGGTGCTACCTACTTCTCAATAGTGGGATAGCACTGTCTAAAGGACATTTACACAACTTAATTTCCTTTGAGTAGTTATAGGTTCTTAGATACTTGCTCTTTCAAAACAAAACAAAAATACTTTTCGCACTTACACTTTTTTTGAATAAAGTTTTCAAACAATACTTCATACACTCTTGAGGACTGATATAAGAGTCAAAACGAAGTTTTCAAACAAACTTTTTCAAAACCCACAAACACAAGAAAAGCAAACATTTTTGAAAACATAGTGAGCAAGTACCTAAGAGCCCGTGGGTAACCACAGATAGAAAGGGTGCTAACACCTTCCCTTTCTATAATCTACCTCCCGAACCGAGAAACATCTCGAAAAGGAATTTTGCTGTGCTTTTGTCCTTTCCTTGTTGGAGAAAATAAAAGACGGTGGCGACTCTTGCTTACCGCGATATTTTGCGAACCAGCATTTCAAAACAGTCAGTTTTATTTCCACCGATCACAGAACTGGCGACTCTGCTAGGCAGATATTATAAGTGAGGTGTACCTTAGGATTAGATCATTCTATGTTTTCAATTGTATGCTTTGTTTGCTTTAATATTGTGGGCTTGTATCGGAGTTTCATAGATCCTAACCCGGATCTGGGGAATACCCTTTAGGTAACAATAAACTGTGAGGGACCTGTCCGGCGTAGACCGACACGGGTGAAGCAGTAGCTACGTTGGTGTGACACCTTGGTCTGTACCGATATCCCTTGTGTTGGAACGAGGAGAATATGGGTCTTCTGAGGAGTCATTAAGCACCAACTGACCTTAGAACCTTAAATTGACCCAACTTGGCCATAGAACAGTAGCAGTATGCTACACTCATTGAGGCTAAACTCTCGCGATGGTTCCGGCCACAAGAAAAGATTGCGAAGCTGGAGTTATGACCGATTGAGGGTAGTCAGTGATATTGAGATCCTCTAGAACCCGGTTACTATTTTCTAGGACAAGTCTTAACCAACTGAAACTGAAAGAGGGTAGTACCTAAACTTCATGCTGGCCTGAAATCTAAGGGCTCTTTTGTGTGACTTGTGTGCCTTCAGACTTGAACTACTTGCACATTCTTGTTATCTGACACATGAGTTCCTTGCAGGTTTTGTTTACAGTCCTTAATCTGGACTTATTACAGGACTTACTTACACCTCACACCTTTGCATCCACGTACATAACATCATACACATCATAACATCATACCATAACATTTCCTTAACCATTTCAAGGATCTCAAGGGTTTGTGATGCAGGTCATGATGAACCAAATGTCTAGCAAGGGGCAAAGGGGATTTATTTTCCTCTAGCCAAGGTTGTTCGGAGATCAAGGCATGACATTTTGAGTCAGGGGCTATGACCCACTTGATATGGTGAGCCTAACTCTTAAAGAAGGACTTTCAGCCACATGAAGTTCCTTCAATCAAAGCTATCGGATTCAAATTCTAACAAGTTTCTTTGTTTACCCCGCGAGATCCTTGAAAACATTGCATACATATATCATACATATCATTGCATTACAGGTACCCCTTTTTCAAGTCTCTCATGTTCTCGCTGTTTATTTCAGCAATGGCTTTCCAATCAGACAACCAGGTTCTTCATGCTCAAGAGACTCAGTTCAGGGAAATCCTCCTAAACCTATCCAAAGGGCAGGAAGAGTTGAGAACACTCCTCATGGGGAATTTGGTCAAGAAAAGTCCTGAAGACGATAAGGACGAACGGCTGAAACATCTGCAAGCTGAGGTAGATGCAATGAGAACCCAGATGCTGAGGCCGATGACTCTCATTCAGGACTTAGCTCAAAGACAAGAAGAGCTCAGGGTCCTCGTCAACAAGCTGCTTCAAAATAACCGAGTGAGGCAGACAACTACGGTTGAAGACCAAGCTATCATTCAACCACCTTTGGGGCAAGAAGACAAGGGAAAAGCTCCTCAGCTTGCTTCAGGGTCACAAGCCCAGCATCAACCTCACCAGCATCAACAGGGTAATCGGCGTAAGCGAAATACGCCTGGAAGACATTTCTCAGAGACTGATATACCATCATCGCTAATACTGAAACGCTTGTTGGAGGTCAAGCTGATTGCTTTAAAGGATCCTCCCCGGAATCCCAACACCTCTGCTCCTACCTATGATCCCTATGAAAGATGTGCATACCACTCTGACGGTCCGGGACATGACACCGACAACTGTTGGAGTCTGAAGAACAAGATCCAAGACCTGATTGACGGAAGGGTGCTAGAGTTCATGCCGGATGGCGAGATGAAAATCTTCCGCTGAGAATTCTCCATCTGAGATGACTAGTTCAAACTAAGAGACTTTTGTTCATTTGAATGTTCAAGTTGTATTTTTCTTTGCTTATTCAAACAATTATTGTCATGGCAAACCTTTTTATTTCATTAATGCATCGCATATGTCTGTTTTGAATCCATCCATTCGTATTCACTATATCCAAATTGCTTTCATTTCTTGTGATGTTCAACTCCCGATTGAAAAATTCTAAGCCTTTTAAGTGAGGATGACGAAAACGATACCATGATCTTTAAAGTATGCTTTTGAACAGACCCAGCTGATGAGGTACAGGCATTGTTTCAAATCCTAAACAGTGGAGTTATAAGGAAGACAATCCCTCGTCAACCCCTTCGAGCCAAAGAAGTTGGAGTTTTTCTTTTCAAAAATTAAAACCCTTAATTATAACCTGGGGCAGGGTAGTTTTCTCAGTTAATCCAGGTGCACAATGAATGGCATCAAAAGAAGTCCTTCAGAGACAAAAAGACAGTGTTGGTTCTGTATAATCATAAGGACAGGCAGTCATTATCTCTTAGAAATAAGAACCCAATAAGTCAAAACCTATGAAGGAGGCTTACAAAAAACTAGGGCATCCCGCTGACTGTAATCACAAAAGAAACAGTTCAGGCAAAAAACAAGGATAACGAAATCAAAAAGAAAGAGGTCCTGCAAACCCTCAACAACAAAAAAAGGAAATGACTGCCTATTCAAAATAAACTGTCAATATCCGAACCATCACTGGTATATCAGAGCAAAGACTCAAACAAGATCTAATGCATGATTAACTGAGGTTAGGATCGAAGAACATCACGAATAGCGGGTGGGAACAAATAAATTTTGAGCCTTTATCCTTTGTTTCTTAAACCGTGAACCAGGCCACGTTATAACCCTTAAAAGTCCTAGCTGAAGCATGGGTTAGTTCGAAAGCATACTATTACAAAAGGTATCCTGACTCTTGTAGGGCTCACTATAAAATCCCGAGTTGACATCACATTTTACAAAAGTTCATTTGTTTTATTAAAAACTGCATTTTCAAAAACTTCAAGACAGACATAAGCTTTGCATTCTTAAAATAACATTGTTTGCATATGACTATTTGTTCAACAGCAGAGAAATTCGCACGACGAATATCTAGTGAGCAAAAACCTTCTCAATAAAAAGGTCACCTCAAGTGGAAGAACACTTCCAATCAAGGGGCACGACATGATCATTGTCCATCATCTGGGGCAGTCAAGTCAAAATTCAGAGAATCTCTCAAAGATGCCAAATAGCCAAGGGAAAATCTCCATCTGAGTCACTTGGGGCATTAGACATGGATTCCAGCCACGAATCTCGCATGATCAAACGAAGATCTTCTAGTGGTATGGCAACACAATGCTACTGACAGTGACAACTCCCTACATCCTGAGAGCATGGACATAGTCAAAAAAAATACTACGCATAATCAAAGACCCGCTAGGTTGACACACCTAGGAAAAAATAAGGGCTTCCCGGCGAACCAAAAGGGTTCGGGCAAAAATAAGGGATGAAAATAAAAAAATATGTACACCCGACAAGTCGAAAACCTGAAAAGGCGGCTTGGGCAAAAAACGGTATCTCGGTGGACTGAAAACCCGAAAGGGAGGTCCAGGAAAAATTAGGGATCAAAGCGTACGACTATGTCCCGTCATCTTGTCACTTGCCTACGAGAAGAAGATTTGTCTATCGGCAGTTATCAAGCACCTCATAGGCCTTCTTCTCCCACAGAAACTGAGGCAATAAGAATTGTCCGAACTGTACAAGATGCTCTCTCTTCCAGGTACAAGGTAGATTCAGTTGAAGAGTATGACCAAGATACCTTCACTCCCCGCAGAGCAAGACAGTAATGGTAACTCTCGCCACTAAGACCTGCCACTATGAACAAATCAGCCATACTCTCCCCAAGCAGAGTTGGCCTCCACCAGCCCCAAAAAGGCACAGTATCCCTAGCAAGTCAGCAACACTCTCCCCAAGCAGAGTTAGGCTACTGTCAGCCCTAAGGAAGTTGGGTATCCCCAGAAGATCTCAATATTCCCTAGTAGAGTATACAGATATTCCTCAGCAAGCATCCCCGACAGTCTTCATATTCGTCAACGAAATATAAGATTATTCCCCGGCGGAATACAAGATACCCCCAGTGAAGCCATTTCCCCAGTGCAGTCCTCAAAAGTTTCCCCAGGAGAATTGAACCATCTCCCTAGTAGATGCTGGAAGCTTATCACCTGCAAAGTACAAATTCGCCCCCAGCCAAATTCAGAAGGTTATCCCCACCAGAGTCTAACTGGGTTATCCTCAGCAAATTGCAACGAAAAGATCATCCCCCAGTGAAGTTCTTTCTATCCCCCAGCGGAGTTCATCAAAATCCCTCAACAGAGCTTATCAACGGTATCCCCAGCGGATTTATTGTTAAAATCTCAATGAAGCATCTCTTCCCCACAGAGTAATTCCCCGCAGAGTAATCTCTTCAACCAGTTTATTCCCCAACGGAGTCATCCTCTCCTACAGGTCTATTCTTGCCATCATCTTTGTTCATCATCCCCATCCGAAACGAAGAACTCTACTCCTCAACATCAGCCCAGGATTCAACGAACTTCCCGGCACCTGTCAAGGATTTATTTTTCCCAGAAAAAGATACATTCATAAACATCACATTGTCATACATCATGATACATGCATATACGCATCATATCACACGATCTCATTTATTTTTGAGAACATTATGACATCATGCATTTCATACATCATGACATTGCATACAACTAATGTTTTGCCTTTTCAGGAAAAAGTCAAATCAAAGGATGATTGCCACCAACCTTTTTTTAAGTTCCAGATTTGATACCTGTATCTAGCCAGGGCATATCTGTGAGTGATTGATTGTAGATCTATACCTGTATCTAGCCAGGAAAGTATCTGCATGAAGAGATTGAAGATCAACACCTGTAACAGGCCAGTAAATTATCTTTCATTCTCAGGTCAGAGATCTACACCTGTCTCCAGCCAGGAAAGCTATCTCGACCAACCTTTTGAAGTTCCAGATTCGATACCTGTATCTAGCCAGGGCATATCTGTGAGCGATTGATTGTAGATCTATACCTGTATCTAGCCAGGAAAGTATCTGCATGAAGAGTTTGAAGATCAACACCTGTATCTAGCCAGGAAATTATCTTTTATTCTCAGGTCAGAGGTCTACACCTGTATCCAGCCAGGAAAGCTATCTCGACCAACCTTTTGAAGTTCCAGATTCGATACCTGTATCTAGCTAGGGCATATCTGTGAGCGATTGATTATAGATCTATACCTGTATCTAGCCAGGAAAGTATCTGCATGAAGAGTTTGAAGATCAACACCTGTATCTAGACAGGAAATTATCTTTCATTCTCAGGTCAGAGGTCTACACCTGTATCCAGCCAGGAAAGCTATCTCGACCAACCTTTTGAAGTTCCAGATTCGATACCTGTATCTAGCCAGGGCATATCTGTGAGCGATTGATTGTAGATCTATACCTGTATCTAGCCAGGAAAGTATCTGCATGAAGAGTTTGAAGATCAACACCTGTATCTAGCCAGGAAATTATCTTTCATTCTCAGGTCAGAGGTCTACACCTGTATCCAGCCAGGAAAGCTATCTCGACCAACCTTTTGAAGTTCCAGATTCGATACATGTATCTAGCCAGGGCATATCTGTGAGCGATTGATTGTAGATCTATACCTGTATCTAGCCAGGAAAGTATCTGTATGAAGAGTTTGAAGATCAACACCTGTATCTAGCCAGGAAATTATCTTTCGTTCTCAGGTCAGAGATCTACACCTGTATCCATCCAGGAAAGCTATCTCGACCGACCTTTTTTAAGTTCCAGTTCAACACCTGTATCTAGCAAGGAAATATCTGTGAGCGATTGATTGTAGATCTATACCTGTAACTAGCCAGGAAAGTTATCTACATGAAGAGATTGAAGATCAATACCTGTAGCAAGCCAGGAAACCATCTTTCTTTCTCAAGTATGCGAGTTCTCGCTAAGGAATCTCTTACGCGATCGACACCCCTGGATGGCATCTTTAAGCCCATCTCCGCAACTATCCATTACATTTCCAGATGGCATCTATAAGCCCATCCCCGACAAGATTCTGTCACATCTCCAGATGGCATCTATAAGCCCATCTTTTTACTAACAATCTCCAGATGGAATCTATAAGACCATCCTCCTATCCATCATCTCTCCAAATGGCATCTGTAAGCCCATTCCTGACATCACATTGCTGATACTACACCATGCGAGTGCAAATTTCTAGGCACTCTAGTGTTCAATCATCTTCCACCTTCGGATCACGAAAGGCACGCCAGCCAATCTACATCCTCAGGTTTAAGAAGATTGAACAGGGGCAACTGTTGTACCCCAAAATTTTCCCTCCCATATTCTTCAAGGTTTGTCAAGAATCATCTTCAAATGGTTCAAGATTGCTCAAAGGGTTGCACAGTCAGACCACCTCCTAAGCCAGCTGAAATTAGGGTTTTGGTTCCTTCAAGGAAGTTGAGGTTTTCAATGGCTCAATCAAGTCTCATATGCCCATATAAATCCTCAAGCACATACATGCCAAGTTTCAAGACTCACAGTCCCAAGTTGCACAGTCAAAAGCCTCATTTGATCTACAGTCAACTGCAAGGGCAAAATGGTCATTTTGCAGTCAAAAGTCAGAATTTTTGGTCAACATCTTATTTTGAGTTCACAATCATCATTTGATCAAGTCTTGATCATGATTCCACAAGCATGGCTCAAAAATCATCAAGATGCAAAAAGTTACTATTTTTGGACAATAGAAAAGTCAACTGTATCTTGACCAAGGCATAACTTTTTCATGGTTCATCAAAAAAATCCCATCCAATGCTCATTTTGAAGGATATGACATTTCCTACAATCCATCTTCATATTCCAAGTCCAAGAAATTCTCTCACAAAAAGTTATCAATTTTGACATTATAGGTCAAATTCAAAAGTCAACAAAACTGCACTTTAAGTAAAAGACCATAACTTGAGATTGGTAAATCCAAATGACATGGGACCAAAGTCATTGGTTAGAGGACTTCAAGACCTTTCCAAAATGTCCAAGAACATGTTCATATGATCAAAATTGAGCAAGATATGCATTGGAGAAGTTGGGAAATTTTTATGAATTTGCAAAAGCCAACTTTGCTCAAAACACCTTGTTTTTGCTAATGGGCCTCAAATTTCTTCTTGAAACTTTATCCATGGCCTATGCACGACCCATCAAGCTTATTTGAATTTATTTTCTTATTTTAATTAATTAATTGGATTTTTAATTGATTTTAATTCATTTAATTAATTTAAATTGTAGGAAATACAAAGATTTGATTTTTCAATCTTTTGGTGAAGCAAGAATGACCTAAAAAGGCTGGCAATTTCGTGTGCAAATCAAAGAGACAAAAATCTCCAAATTTTGAAAGTTTTTCCAATCATGAAGATTCAAAAATATTTGATTTTCAATCAAATATTCAAACCATCATTCCATGGATTTCTTTGCAAGATTTTGACCTAATTCTATTCTATTATATATACATAAGCTAACCCTAATCATGCACACGTAAAAGCTGCTGCAAGAAAGCCATAACCATATTGAAAAAATTCAAAGAAAACTTGAAACTGATTTCCATATTCTAGCATAATTCAAAGGCTTTTATTGATTCTAATCTATTGCCGGGGTTCCCAGAGACGTATTGCAATCAAAACCAAGCATAAAGGCTCAAGAAATCGTCATTTACAGTCACACGGTTTGATGCTTTTTTCATAATCGCAACTCATGATTCATAAGTATTTGACATGAATTTTTGTTTGTTTTGTGTTGCTAGAACCCAAAGGAAGCTATTGGCATAGTTTAATTGGATTAAAACGCACAGAATCACAAGTTTCCATGTTTGAATTTTAGGGTTCATGAACTTTGGATTTGGGGCTTTACAGTACGGGAAAAATTAAGCCTCATAAGACCCATGGTTGAATTCGTTGAGACCAGACGAACACATAGCCAGCCTCGCGAAATATTTATATTCAACACAGGCCTAATCACTATTTTTCCTCATGGTGTTTTGTGGGGGTTAAAAACCCACGCTATCTATTTGTTTTTTACAGGCATCAGCGAGGAAGATGACGAGCTGGCGATACATCATTGGCTAATTCAAAAAATGCGCGCTTGTTTTTGTGGTTACAACACGTTTATTAAGTTTTATATATTATATTTGCTTATTGCTATAATAACAAACGCGTGCATATGGTGTAGTGGAAGATGTGCTGGCTGGAAATCATTGGGACCTGGGTTCGAATCCCAGGTCCCCCAAAACGCTTATATTGTTTTTTCTAACATAATCACATGCAGGCTTCCCAACGTGTTCCATCATGTACCTCTCGCTTCAGCGTGCCAAGTGGCTGGCCAAGCAGATCCAATGGCCAAAAGATGATGAGTACCATACTCCCAGTCAACGCATACCTGGACAATTACCAAAGTCAAACGTGGCTGAATAGTTTGTTGGGCCTGGAAATTGCTTCTTCACCTCCTAATGGACCAGCACCCCCCTGGGTTCTTTTTCTTATTTTCTCTTTATATTTTCTATTTTATTTATTTAATTATTTACTATTATTATTATTATTTTATTAACTCATAAATTAATTATTTTCATAATAAAATCAGAAAATTAAAATATTTTTATTATTATTAATTTCACCTTTAATTTATTATTTTTGTAAATAAATGTAATTAATTAATTTAGTCTTTTTTAATTAGATTAACTTTGATTATTTTCATAACAAATAAAATAAATTAGAATTAGGGTTTTCTTGACAATTTTAATTTCTTTTCTTTTATTTCATTAAAACATTAAAAACTAAAAATTACTTTGTTTTCTTTTCTTTTAATTAATTAATTAGTTAATTAGGTTTAATTTAATGCAAAAAGGACCAAAAACTCATTCTTTCTCAAAAAGGGTAAAAACCCTAAGGATTTCTCCAATGCAATTTTATTTCGCGCATATTATTTTTGATCATATTTATGTATTTGCTCCGAGGATGTAATAGCGTAATTAGGACCCTTTTTATCGTTTTCTTTTATTTTCTCGCATTTACTTTTCCAAGGGTTTGTTTTTGGCGATGTAAATACCCGACGCCTTGTAATAGCGTAGATTTACTTTCTGCAATTTACTTTCCGCACAATTATTAACTGCTATGCATGACAAGACTTGCCTGGAAATTAAAATTAACTCGTAGCTCACCATAACACGTTCAAAGATAATTTACATGAAAACCTGACACACTCGCACATGCCACTCCTAGGGTACGCCTCACTTGGTTGCCTCGACGTGGTCATTGAGTATACGGTGTTTTAGAGGTCGCCCTCCTGTCTAAAGATCCAAGTTGCCTCGAAACGGTTGCCTCGGATAAAAAGGATCTAGGACATTAGGGTTACCGCTAAGGCGTCCTACTATTGCTTTAGTGACCACATGTCCCTATAATCGAATTGACCCGAATAACTCCAACGACGGTGCTACCTACTTCTCAATAATGGGATAGCACTGTCTAAAGGACATTTACACAGCTTAATTTCCTTTGAGTAGGTAGAGGTTCTTAGATACTTGCTCTTTCAAAACAAAACAAAAATACTTTTCGCACTTACACTTTTTTTGAATAAAGTTTTCAAACAATACTTCATACACTCTTGAGGACTGATACAAGAGTCAAAACAAAGTTTTCAAACAAAGTTTTTCAAAACCCACAAACACAAGAAAAGCAAACATTTTTGAAAACATAGTGAGCAAGTACCTAAGAGCCCGTGGATAACCACGAATAGAAAGGGTGCTAACACCTTCCCTTTTTATAATCTACCTCCCGAACCGAGAAACGTCTTGAAAAGGAATTTTGCTGTGCTTTTGTCCTTTCCTTGTTGGAGAAAATAAAAGACGGTGGCGACTCTTGCTTACCGCGAAATTTCGCGAACCAGCATTTCAAAACAGTCAGTTCTATTTCCACCGATCACAAAATTGATAATAAAACATCATGAAGCGCTTGAAACCATCCTCCACTTTTAGGTTTTCAAGAGTGTTTTCCATGAAGAGTTCTTTATGATGGATTGCAAGAGCAGAAAGTCATTTGGGTTTAAGGTTTATGTTCTTAAATATTTATTTGAGAAGGAAATCATTTATTTGTATAATGCTTTATTTGTTTATATCACAAATAAATGCAAGGAAAAGTAATAGATGATATATTGGCACCCAACATTTGATCTTGTCTAGAATTTCAGGGAATTAAAGATCCAACATATGATCTTCATGGATAGATTAATTTTTATTTTATTATTATGTGTAAACAATGTAATATAATGGGTAAACATTTTAGTTTATAAAAAAATTATTTTATTAATTTTATGTGTAAACAATGTAACGAGTTTTAATTTATAAAAAAACTAATTTACCCATCAGTTTTATTGATAAACCGAGATATATGGGGCGCTGGTATGCTAAGTAATAAAAATGCAGATGATGAGGTTCGAACTCATGCCAAAATAAATTTACCCCTCTGTGTTTTAAAAACCGAGGTCCTAAGTCATTACTTTTCATGACGCTCTTCGTTACCTTGCTTTTTTAGTCGAGGTAAACGCATTTCACGTCTGAGGTTAAAAGCAATTTTTGTAGTAGTGCATATTGCTCATATTGTGGTTGGGACATCATCTCAATAATTATTTGAACCTCTCCCATGCGTCATGCAATTCTTTAGTCTCTTGTTGTTCAAAATTTAATATTTTTGCCATTCTCTTATTGAAATGCATAGTTGTGAAAAACCTGTCAAGAAATTTATCTTCTGATTCTTTCCACATTTCATTGGTTCCGTGCGGAAGACATAATATCCATTACTTTCCTCTCCCAACTAACAAAAAGTTGAACAAAATCAATTTGACTTGATCTTATGTGATTCCTTCCGGTTGGCACATTGAAGATGTCTCGTAGATACGAGCCAAGTGTTCCCAAGGATCACGAAATGCACTTCCATCGAACTGATTATCTCTATGACCTGAAAGGACATAATTTTTTATGTTAAATTTCACAGGACATCTGGGTATAAAACCCATAGTTACTTGTCATGCATCGGTTTGTTTACAATAATCCCCATTGTTGGGGTTGTTGGTATGACTGCCATGATGTTTAATTCTTCAACCTCACTATCTGAACTGCACATACACAAACAAAACACCTTAGTAGTAGGGTGTAACAAGAATTAAAATAAAAACAAGAAAGCAAAAACAGAAGTTAAAACTAAACAAAAACATTGCACAAGTGTTTCCTTGTTAAAATTATCAACGGTTCCCAGTATCGGCACCAAAAAATTGATGACTTCTTGGCAAGTGTACTGATAATATCGAAGTAATAAAAAAATCGAATCCACAAGGAATTCTATTTAATAAGACAATATTTATGCAATGTCTAGGAAATACTAAATTGGGGGGATTTTTGAGTTTTAATGCGAAAATAAAATAAAGTGTAATGTCAATAATACAAAAGCGACAAGGTTTTGTATTGAATCACCTATTTCTCTACTATTGATGTTCGATGTATTGGATAAATGATATCATTGCTATAATTCCATGTTAAATTAACAAAACCAATATACATAATCCCTTGGTGTATAACTCACTAATCTATACTCCGAGTTTCCTATCCCTAGTCCATCAGCGTAAGTAAGATTATGCAGTGTAATAGAACGTTAATTCCTAAGCCACTACTTGAGGTATCCTATCCCTATTCAACCGACATAAGCACAACAATTGCACTAGGTACAACGTATAGACTAATGGTCAGTATTCTCTATGCGCCCAAAATCAGATTAAAAGAGTATCTCACATAAAAAGCATTAAGAACAACGTGTAATTGAACAAAATTATAAATCAAATTATTCATGCAATAATAAATCAAGCATATCTCCCAACAATATTAAAATAGGTTCATAAAAAAAAACCTAATGTAGAGAGAATTAGCTACTCATAATGAAAATTACAATATTAATAAAAATAAGAGGTTTGCATAAGAGATCCCTTGAAGAAATGGCCTATAATGACTTCAAATACGCTCCAAATATGTCTTTCAGTGTTGTAAATCATCACTTGCATAATAGATCCCTCAATAAAATGCCAAAAGTCTCCTTTTTTAAAGCCTTCAAAATCAGTCAGATCGCGTCAGAAATTACGAAGAATAAGAGCCCATCACGCGCGTGTTAGACTGCATTGCATGCGCGATGCTACTTTGGCAGATAATTCCAATAGCTTGTACGCATTTGCTCCCTTTTTCCGCCAATTTTATCCAAGTCCATATTTCTTCACACTTGGTAATTTTTGCTTCATTATTTGGCTATTCTTCATCAAATTTAGTGATCTTTGCCTTATTTTTCTCTGTTTCTTTGACATAATATATAAAATGATAGAGTGTCATCAAGGAACATTTCTCCACTGTTGGTAAATTTGACTAAGGTGAAAAATTGTTTAATTTTAATTTAAAAATAAAATTAAAGGGGAGACGCCCCTTTTGTAATGAATAAAACACAAAATTGTTGGTGTTTGGATTCAAAGCATGTCTCTCATGAATGTTTCACCACATTTGTTAGTGTTGACCGAGGGGGAAAGTGAATTGAAATGAAAAAGAAAAAAGCCTAACAAAATAGATATTACTTTAGTGGAATGAATGGTTGAGGTAAGAGTCTTTTATGAAATCTATAATTTGTTGTAGTGTGAAGACGAGAAAGCCAGTGTGGTCTCACATTTTGTTGTTTTAATTATCTTTTGATCAATAGTATCTAAATTAAGCAAGAGTAATTCTAGAATTACTAAGGCAATGCATACACACACATGCACACACGCACACACTAAAACTTGTTTGAGAGATAGATAGATAGGGAGAGAGAGAGAGAAAGATGAATAGAGAGATAAACCTTTGTCTTATTAGCACATGCAAAAAGTGTTATGACTTTTTCTCTGCGAATTTCTTCTCTTTTATTTTCAGAAAACAAATCCAAAAATAATAATTGACTGTTCTATAAACTTTTCACTCGTTTTTTCAAACCTAGCCCCTTCTTAAATAGTTTAAACCATGCAAACTGAAAAGTGATGAATATTGTCATGACAGGGCTCATCAATCTGGGATATTTTGTAGTTCTATATTTTTTGCATGTAATAAATTTTTTCGTAGTTTTGATGGTGACAAAAGATAAAAGCAAAGTTAATCATAAATATCATTAATATATAAGATAAAAGAAATATAAAAAAATATAATTTGGTCAAGTTCCCATTTTGTGAGCAAAAATAAGTTAAGTTAAATTCAAACATCAACATCAAAGAAACTAAATTTGTGAAAGCTCGCATGGTCCCGTGTTTTAATGTTTTATTTATTTTTATCAATGATGTATAATATAAGAAAGATTAATTCTTGAAGTAATAAGGAAACACACACACATAAACTTATTTTGAAAGCTCAATATATTTCAAAACTTCTTTAAAAAATGTCTTCACGCATTTACCAAATCGATTAAAGATATGGGGTGACCAATTAGGAACAAAAACCTCGTTGTCTAATCAATTAGAGATTGCATCTAATTGA